>VZSZ01009664.1:11456-134202 GCA_013398815.1 Ibidorhyncha struthersii
CTCTTTGGATTAGATTGCAATTACTTGGTTCGAGTGTGTAGATTCAGCTTTTTTAGAACTTGGCTGTCTGTTCTGGTGCATTCATACCTGGGTAGCCTACAGTCATATATCACTAAACTATGTAGGTTAAAATAATTATATAACCCTCTCCCATTATTTTAAAATCCCACAATAAACTGGCCTTATCTATTGAGACCACAAAGAGGTTGAGTCATTGAGTGCAGTTATCCAAACACACTGGATTTTAGAAATTTATACTAACAATTTCACAGAATGGTCAGGGTTGGAAGGGACCTCTGGAGATCATCTAGTCCAACCCCCTGCCAGAGCAGGGTCACCTACAGCAGGTTGCACAGGACGGCATCCAGGCGGGTTTTGAATGTCTCCAGTCTGGGAGACTCCACCACCTCTCCGGCAGCCTGTTCCAGTCATTTAGATTTCAGTCATTTAGAAAGAATAAATGGTAGAAATACTGTATAACTTTATTCCAAAAGAATCATAACAATATGGATGTCACCAGGTAATTTGTCAAGGTATTTATACTTGAATTCTCCTCTTATCTCTGTTCATGTTTTTTGTTAAAAAAAACATAATATCGTGCTATTGTTCGTTGAACAAATTTTAAAAAATTTTCTTTTACTGTAATTTTAAGCTATCTTGTCTATTTCTAAGCACCAGCTATAACAATACCAGATAAAACACATTGGCTTCTGGCATAATGCTTCCTTAAAACCAGCATTGCTTAGGCTTAGCCTTCTCAGACCACAGGTTTTCACCTTGAGCAATACCATGTCCCAGTTGCTTTGTGTTTCCTTCCACCACTGTGTTAGTCTTTCTCTAGTCTCTTGGAAGAAGAGCTTTCAAACACAGAACAAATATTATCCTTTGCAGCATAGTTGACAGAATATGGTTCAAGCTTTTCTCCAAAATCAATGTAATTTCTCATAGACACATTTTTACTTCTTTTTCCCCTCTCAATACTTTGGGGAGGGCAGAAGGCATGCTCTGTCCATGTTGGAATGAAAAGGAAAATGCTATCCCCTATTCTGACTCATTTTTTTGAGTCTTTACACAATAAAATCTAAGTTCGATGAGATTTTATAGCCAGTTTTGGTAGCCATTGAACTCTGAGAAATAATATAATCCTAATAACAGGAAGAATAATCGTCTCATCATAAACCCTTTCACAAACTCTAGTATTCTCCTAGAAGCTGTACTTAGTTGTCACATCAAGATCCAAAATGTAAAGGACAACATAAAATTCCAATGACTGTTTCCCACAGAAGTTTACAAAGGCCATAGATTCCTCATCATCTTAATTATGTGGAGGTAGACACAGCAGATGACTAGAACATGAGTATTAGCCTAAATAAGTGCATCTGTGGCTCAGAGGGAAAGTGAACATTATTTTAGTAAATTTACTACAGAACAGGTGTTTAACAACATTCAACATTGATTTTATTTTCATGGCCCCATGGAAGTCAGTAGAATTTTTTTTACCTAGTAAGACTTAAAACAACTCTAACTACTTCTAAAAATCCTCTTAAAGTATTCATGAATTTCAAAAGATCATTGCAAGAGTCAGATGCATTATGGTGAAGCACACAGCTCTACAGAAGTCTCTTTCTGCAAAAGTTTTTCAGGTTCTGTATGGAATGCTATGTCATCCTTTTGTTTTCCTTTTTTTAAAAAAAAAAAAAAACCACACAAAAAATGCAACAACAACTTTCTGAGCTGAGCTACAATGTAAGCACCGCAGTGCCCTAAATCTCCTAGCTCCCCAGAAGCCTGGTTTTCCCTTTCCCCAATTAAATTATATTCCAACTACTCTGGGCTGTCAGAAAGTACCTTAGGGGCATTTACAACCAGAGTGTAAACTACAGTAGACCTTAGAGGTACAACATGGTCACACCACACTTTGTGTTCATGGATAAAGCCTCCAAGAGTTTAACGGAAGGCAGGCTGCAATACATCCCATCCACAACCACGAATTTAGTTGTCTATGAACACCTCTCCTCCACCTACCACACCCACTCACAAGAAGATATATGTTTATCAGTGCTGCTCTTCCTACTCAAAGATGTTTAAGTACACTGGTATAATGCTTTAAGCAGATGTGTTTACAATAGCTTAGCACCTGCCTGATTCAATTCATCTGAATTAATAACATACCAGGTTTTACAGATTTAAAGCATATTTAAAAAAAAAAAAACTACCCTTAAGGGTTTGCAACTGTATAGGTAGATCAGTGGTGGACACATACCAAAGCTTTCATGTAAAAGAGGATTAAATTACATGCTTCATATCTGGTATTCAAAAAGAGCACCGTATTCCTGCCCTGTTCTTCCTCTTCCTGACATACCCAGTTATGACCGCTGTTTGAGACAGACAACTGAGTTAGAGACCTTCATGTCTTTCAGCACGGCCACTTTCATGAGAAGCTGGGCACACATCCTGTTCCAAACCCACACGTGTTTCTCTTGGCAGGCTGAGCTAGCTTGTTTGTTGGGATTTTATCTAACCAGCATCCCCCACGTAACTCTAGTGCCGGTCCAATACTATGGCCCCTGTATGGGAGTTTTACTTGAACCACTCACATGCCACAGGCTAAACACTGCAAACCTAATTCATTCTAAAATCCATTGTGTGACTTATGCTAAAAAAAAAAAAAAAAAACACCACCCACAAAACAGGACAGTTAAGCCTTTCTGATTTCATAAGCCAGCATTACCATCACAAGAGCTCGTATCTAGTTCTGCCTCTTCTCCCCTAGGCTTGTGATGGCTTGTACACTTAGCAATTACTGGTTGATCCCTCCTAAGACTGACTTTGCAGGTCCAAAAGTGAGCCACAAATACAGCAGGGGAAACAATTGATAGTGATCATTCAGTTCATACAGGCTACACATTACTCACAACCCTTATCTCTCTCTCTCCCCCCAGCTACTTTAGTCCATCAGCCAGCACATTTAGTAAAGCTTATACATAAAGAATGAGTTGTGACCATAACTTCTGAAACATCTAGCAATGACGTGCAGGTGAGGGGGAAGAAATACACACTGCGGATGAACAACAGGGTAGATAAGTACAGTACACACAATCAGTGAATATCATTTGCTTCCCTCATCTATAGCCTCCTGCAAGCTCCATCCTACAACTGCTGAACCCAAAGGAGTTTGCAATTGATTTAAGGCCTGTGTCCAAGACCTACTCCTCTTTTCAATGTTTGACACCTAGCACAAGGTTACTAGGAAGAGGTCCTACTAACAATCAGGTTGTGTTAGAAGTAATCCTAAAATAATAGACAAGCCTCAATCAGCAGCAGTGAAGCAACAGCAGAAACACTGTACCAACACAGTCGCTCAGCCAGATCTATCACACAGGTCATGTAGGCGTAGATTTACATGGGGCTCTCCTCATTTATTTCTCTGCGATATGGCTCAAAGCCTTCCAGCCGCAGCTGGGACTAGCCAGCCCTACCACATACCAGGATGATTTTCCTCTCTCTGGAATCAGAACTATTTCTCTATTTAACAGTGTTATTCATTATTAGTTAATATTGCCAACAGCTAAAAGAGATGACAAGGTTAAAGAATATGCAGAAGTGAACTGTATGCAGTATTATAAAAACAAAGAAAGGAAAGTAGTCTTGCAATTAAAGGGGGAGAGTTCAGAAGCTGACTCAGGCTTTTCAAATGGCTTTAAGAAGCAAGCAAGGAACTACCTTCACATGTTTAAAAATATTTACCTATTTCACATAAATATATGAGTCTATAGTGGCACAGATATTACACTGACTGGGGAATTATAAATGCCTAAGTAAATATAACCATATTCGCTAACATTGAGGACAAGTTGAGGAAGTTTAAGAGTTTGGTTCTGTTGTATTTTGAAGCACAAGCTATGGAGCAACACTGAAACATTCTTTACCGAGAAAGAGCCTTAAACTAAAATATCATTCCCCCTTGGAAGCACTAGGTCAGTAGTGTACATTTATAGAACTGTAGCCTAATTAACCACTAGCAATTAAATCTATCAATAAATGGAAAAAGAACAGATCACATTTTGTTTAATTGCCTTAATTAAAGCTGGAAGTTAGCAAGTCAGACATATTGCCTGTTTTCAGTGAGTTAACATTGATAAAGCTGACTATAAGGTCAGCATTCTTGATTCTGGCACATTACCACACTGTTACTATTCGTGAGGAAGAGATGCCCTTCAACTACCGTGACATTATTCATAATACATTAATCTTCTTCTAGGTGCTTAACAGGAATTGCTGATTCAGCAGAGAAAGACTAAGTACAGTTTATTTAGGTAGGCTGGAACAGAGCTGGGGAGAAAAAATAAAAATAAAATCACAGCATTTGCGTTTCAGTGATTTGAATGCCACAACCTTTCCCTTTAATCTGCTCCCTCCAGCTAAATTCCAGGCACAGATGCTTGGAGGTGGGACAGTGAAAACTGGAAAACACACACATTCCTGACCAGTAACCCAAAAACACAAGTTGTGTCCAAGCCAATTTCTAATGTCTTGGAAAATCAACGTTCATCAGTCTTAAAGAAAGATAAAGGAACCTCCAATTAACTTAAGGTTTCTCGAGTTATAATTTAAAGTTGTTTGGGTTTTTTGTTCTAAATGTAACAGCTATGCTGGATAAAATTAGGTACCATAGCAAAGCTGCTCCACACCATCGCCTTGTCAGACACACACAAAAGTAGCAAGATTGTTTTTATGACCTAATGTTCAGGCTGGAATAAGGCTCCAGAGATACTCAGCTGTCATGAAAGCTCTGCATGCCATTATGAGAAGAGTGAAAAGCAAATGAACCAGTCATCTGCAGGGTAGATACAGAGAGAAATAATTGAACATCCACTAAACAAAGGAAGAGAAAGGATCTAATGAGGTTTTGGTAGTAACAGCCACTGCAGAGGTTCCTAAGATAATGAGGAGAGGCAACAACAGGTCAAGAAAAACAGGAGGGCAACTTGTTCAGCTGGCAGCAGCTCTGAGGCACTACGGCTGCAAGACCGAGCAGCTAGAGAGACAGAGAGAAGCACGTGTTTATTTTCCTTGCAAAATGAAAATGTCTGAATTAGGATACAGCTTAAAATAAAAGCAACCAATCTGTTAATTGTAAAGCACAGCCGCATACAGCTAATAATCTGTGCACGTCACGCACATAGTCAGGAGTCAAAGGAATATGCTGTTTTCCATGACTCATCAGCAGTGGGCACACAGACTCTTGTAAACATCATCAAGCTGAGTTTTATTCATTCTGAACTATGCATTAGGGAGTTTAGTGGACGCTGTTAAAATTCTTCAAGCAGTGGTCTGGAAAATCATGCTAACAAATAACCTACCTTTGTAATCTTCTGTGCATTGAACATAACAATAAGTCACAACAGGCTGTGCATCAATAGGCTATTGGCACATGCTTTGGAGGCATTCTGAGGACCAAAGCAGAAGGCTGAGTGCCACCATCCATCCGAGAAGAGCACCAGCAGCCTACTAACGCACACCCTGGCCTAACTAATTGTTATAGCAACATGGCTCATAAATTTCAAATTTTGATGTTTTGAAAATATTTCTCAAAACACTTAGAGGTAACACTCATCTCTCTTTAGAAACAGTAGATAAGAGGTACCTTTTTTTTTTTTTTAAATGTATGACTTGTCTTGAGGGCTCATTTTCAAAAGGTATTATTAGCGTGGATAGTGTTATTACAGTAAACACTTCAGAGTCTATGCACTTACAGCCCCCGAGACTGGTAAGGACCATTACTGGGGTGCGAGTTTGTTTTATTTGGGGATTTTTGCCCCAATCGGGGAACAAAACATGAAGAGCTAAGCTGACTTGCCCAAGCTGATAGAAGAATCCAGCAACAGGACAGATGAACCTAGTTCCCTACATTTCAAACTAGCCACATAACCAGTGAAAAATGTAGAAAAACAATATATATATAATGGGGATGGATCAATAAAGGTTTCCTAAACTTTTTTAGCCCTTGTCTCTTTCCCATACAGCTAGTCTCCTACTACAAACTGATCATTAAGAAAATAATTTATAGTGATAAAATAGTGACAGCTTGGTGAGGAGAGGATACTGCTGACAGAGGCAGGAGCTGCATACACTGCAGAAATTCTTTATTCATTTTCTTCATCCTTAAATTCTGACTAAAAAGCTGTATTTCTGATGGGAACATAGAAGCAGAAGCAATGAGCTCTTTAAAGAATGCTATGCAAGAGCAAGATTAAAGGCAGAGAATTACAGAAAATGCAAGAGATCAAGCTCCAAAGAGACTAATACACAAGCAACAACCAGTATCCCGTTACCATTGTAACATCAGACAGTTACTGCACACATAAACTGATGAAGCACATTTGAAACTGGGAATTTTCCGGGACCTCAGCTATTCTCAATTTTCCTACAATGGGCTGGAACAGGGACAAAAATTCTGTCACGTAAAGGCTTGGTCCAGAACTGGTAACAATTTACCCATCTTACCATTCCACTGAGTACCTGAATCTGCTAGGTATCCCTTCTTTGGAGAAGGGAGGGTTTCCACAGAAAATAACCTTCACAAACAAATTTCCTAGGGGGGGCGGGGGGGTGGAATTCAGAAGGGGATGCATATCAGAGGCCTTTATGTTCCTGGGGTTGTTAAATGGGACAAGTTTATGGAAACAGATGAGCTGACATTTGTTTAATAAAATCATCCACAGTAATAAGACAATTATTCTTTTCTGGACTTGCTAGCTCTCAGAGGAGTGCTGGTTTTACTTTAGAGTATTGTACTTAAAAGAACCTGGAGAAATATTACTGGATGAAAAATATAATTAGCCAAAGAAATCTTAATACCAAACAGAAAAAAAGAAACTAGCACATTGCATAAATATGTCAGATGATGTTAGAAAGAAGATTAAAGCAACTCTAGCCATTAATCACAACACTCAAAAAAGAAACAGAGGCTTTAGAAGTATCAGGAAAAGTTTAGTTTGAGTATTAGGAACCTCTTGTAACCACAAGCAGACAGTAAGACAAGCTACCAAGGAAAACCCTGGAATCACAGTAATGAGCAACAGACTGGACACTTGTTCATCTTGGAGAGCTTAAGAATAATTAGTTCTGCTTTACCACAACCTCAGAGTGCTGAACACACAGTCTTTCTCCATCTCAACAATGGTACACACGATTGCCTTTCCCAGAGCTCATCTACTGAGAGAAGTCTTCTATAAAACACTGGGTTCCCCTGTAGGGGAGAAAAAAAAAAAAAAAAAAAACAAACAACACACACCACACAGACACATCACATAAAAAAGTTGCACAGTGCCACCATCTGCACAGAAGTCTGCATTCAGGCAGAGCAATGCCAGGTTTCAGTAAGACCTTTTAAGACAAAACACAAAGCAGTATAATTATGCTGACACTTTATACACAGCTTGTTTTGGAATACACTAGGAAGCAGTTCTCTTACGCCAAGGAACACTTCAAAAGACACTCACGTGAGAAAAGTAGTCACCATGAGACAACATACCATTACATTAATGCCATTCCTTGTTTCAGGTCATCTCTCCTGTTACAAGAGAGTGTTCCCATACAAGATGAAGCACAATGCTACCATTACAGCTGAATATATTCAGTCAGCTCTCACAAAAAGTAAGTGCCTGTCATTTAGGCAAAACTTCTGTGGTTTCGTGAATTCAGTTCACTAAACTTTGGTTTTTATTTATCTCAGTCTGACAACTGGGCAACTGCCTACAGCAGTGAAGAGGGAATCTCCCATGTAATAAGTATTCTAAAATCTGGAATATATTATGCATACCACATCTCCTCTCCAAAAACTGTGTTTCAACTGGTTTTAGCTTCCACCCATGGCTTCCAAACATGTCAGTGTTCAGTAGTATTAAGTTCCTTGATTTTGTCCAGATTTTTAACTAAAAGACCCCACCAAGTTAGCTGCAAATCTAGCTTCACATCTAGAGTTGGATACTACAGTCTTTCAAAAGTAAGGGTAGTTTAGGTCAGAGAGAAGATTTGGGTCTACCTTGGATATACCCTAAAACAAGGACTTCCCCAAAGCTGTTCTTGTTTTCTTTTACTATATTTCAACCTTAACTATTTATATTGGAATGATGCAAGACATCTAATCTCATTTCTTGGCATAGGATTTTGGTCCTGTACTTGTGGCAAGATGTTGTTTCCCATAGTGTTGAGAATCAGAACAGGAAAGGCTTTCAGCCACCTTCATAGTTTCTAGATATGGAGATTAACAAGAGCATAGTGACCAGCCCAAAAGATATTCCAATTTCTTTCAGCCACACATGGACCTAAAGAGCCCACACAAAGTGCAAGAATAGCTGTAGCTTAGATGAATGTGAGCCACACCTCCTCCAAGCATATGGTACCACAGCAGCGCTGGTGGCCCTCTGCCACCCACAGGGAATTCCCATGCATCTGGCTAAGATGGAAGCAGTGAGATGGACTGAAGAGATGCCAAATCTTCAGCAAAAGATAAAAACTATGCTTGTGTGTCTCAGTCTAAAGTCTTCCAGATTTCCTTCTAACAATACTTCAGACCACCAGTTGTCTATTTGCTTGTCCAAGCATACACACTCTTCTCTTCAGTCTTCTGGCTGTCTACTTTTTAGGGCATTTTCCTCATTTGTCTCCGTGACAGAGTACATAATCCCTTCAAGCAGTATCAAACCACAAGATCTGTGAAAAACTGTCCGCAAAACAAGTTGTAGAAAAAAAAAAATAGGTTCAGTTCCTCTCACTGGACCAGTTGGATCACGACTGCAGTTCACAGAGTCTGATCAGATGCTCCCCTCCATCACCACTAGTGTATTTTATTATTAGCACCAGCTCAGGTCTACATCAAGAAAACTGGTGAGGTAGCTAACCCTTCTCCTGACCTTGCCCAGTTTACAGAAAAAAAAAACATTTTAAAAATAAAAATAAAATAAAAATCACTTCAGTGGGTGAGCCAGCTGACCACAAGTGCCAAGACAGAAAATCACAAGGTAGATGGGAACCACTTTCATGGCTCAGTATCACTAACTTTACATAGGTAAAAGGAAAAGAAACAGGGAGGAGACAGTTAAGGTCTCTCCTTTACCCCATTTCCCTCATCTTCTCTTTACCTTTCTCTTCTTTTCCCTCTCAGTTAATTTCTCAATCTTGTTGTACCTTCCAGGTATCCTGGAAGGGTTTTGTCCTAAACAGCAAATTAAAGCCACACTGAAAGTTTTAGATGTATCCACGTTTATACTGTGTTGTGGAATCTTCTATCTTGCAGTAGGAAGTTTCTCCAGCATAAACAAATGCCACTTCTGGGGGAGTGCAAGAGAAATGCTTTCCTTCTGTGAGCCAGCAGCTTCACAGGCAGGGTGGAAAGGACTACAAAAGTGGGACAACCACAGGCATCCTTTGTAAGAATAGATACTGCCTCTTTAACCCTGTTATGGGCTTCAGTCAGCATGTCATGAGGGAAGAGACACTTGATAGGAGAGAGGTTTGCCTCTCCCTCTGTCAGGGCATAAAGCCACCCAAACCCTCTGCTGGAAGAAAGTGAGATATAGGAGCTGGCTTTTACTACAGAAGTAATTCTGAACTGCTCATTACCTTTAAACACCCAGAGGATTGGAAATCAGGTAGCAATAGCACCTTGGAGCTGGACTAGAAACAATTAGCCTTGTTACTTATGCTTATACATTTGGCTTATTCTCTTTCAGGTAAAAATAATTCTAAGTTTCTTTGAAAATATTCCCAGTGAAGTGCCCCAAATGTCCATTAGCTGTGTGTATTTTCAGAAGCAGCAAGAACACCTTCCAGGAGAAAACTTTCCCTGATGTACAGCGCAAACCTTTCTCCCCAGTGTAACAGGGCTCATGATGCAAAAGAAATCAGCCCCGTAGTGAAAAGATTACGAGGATTTAATCCCAGGCAGCTGCTGCAATTATGAAGTTATAAAAGCAGACACTTCTGGATTGATTCCCTCATTCCTTCATCTGCCAGAATGTGGAAGTTCCACTCAAAACTGTTAGATGGCTGCAGGCCTCCCAGTGCTTTCCAAAATGCCACTTCTTCCTAATCTCTTGAGTTTTAAAACCCAACAGCCTCCCTCTTGGCCTTGGGAGCCTGAGGCAGGTGCAAAACAGTCTTGATTTTGCTTTAAGGTAACATCATTTTACTCTTCATTATAAGATACCAGCATTCATTATGCATTAACCCCCTACATATGAAAAGGCAATGGGATTACTGCCTGTGAACCTTAAGGACATCAGGGAGCAATACAAATTTAATTGTCATTAAGCTATAAGTAGTTCTTGTACCAAAAGAAGTTCAGCCTTCTCTCCTCAAAGCCTGCAGACAAACCTAAACAGATCTTATTTTGACTGTGTACTGGAAAGAAAAAGATCTGTTTTGGAAGACCCGATGCTCCTGAGTTGAGGGCAGAAAGTCACCAGACAATGCCTCTGCTCATTCTACTGACTTGTCTACTTTCAGAAAAGCAGTAAGGATGCTGGCTCCTAGGCTAGATGAAAGCACTTACAATCCTCATTTGCTGCAGGTTGATTTGTTTAAGATCTCCAGCTGCAATTCTCATACTCATAAGGAATTCATTGTTTCATGAAATGGGAACAGTTCTTGCCCATTACTCCCTACTTATGCTGCATTTGAGGGCAATCAAGTCTGGGCCCAGTGCTGATGAGTCCTGAACGTAAATAAGCTCTGCTGTCCCATGTCACAGGATACAATGAGCAGGCAGGGAAGCACAAGTGACAGGGAAAGCATCTGGTCAGAATCAACCTGTGCTACTGCCAAGCAGACTCATCTGCAAGCTGTTGCACATACAGTACTTGCTCACAGCAAGTCCCATGTGGCTAAGTGGTATTAAGTGCATAAGCAACGTTCTCATAGAAGCCTGCCTAACTCTGTTGCCCCCTTGTTCACATTTTAAATAATTCCTCTCATATGTTTCTTCCAGCACCAACCCTTTACTCACAGAAATTTTATGTTTATAGATGCAGTACTACTAACCACAGGAAGAGTAACTCTACAAATTCTGAGTCTGTGTTGAAGGTGAATTACAGCACACAGATGAGCCACAAGCATGGATGAGGATAAGACCAAAGACAAGACCTCACCCAGCCACCAAGTTCCATCACAGTTACTAAAACAGGGATAGACAAGGATTACACCTAAGCAATGCTGATAATTGGTCATCAGCAAGGGGATGTCTTCCTGCAACTCTGCTGGCACCCCACTTAACAGAAGAAGGATCAGAAACTTTTTATTAAATTTATCAACTGTCAGGTCATCTGCTGCACAAACCTTTTACGTGAGCTCCAATTTGGGCACTTCAACAGTTCTGTTCTTATACGATTTTGTTTTCTGGCCATAAGCATCATCCTGACAGAGGTGGACCCTGCATACAATCAAAATGTCAAGTTGGCCATTTCTGAGGTCACTTCAGTATCTCCCAGTAAATGGCTACCACACAAGTGCCTTTTGTCCCACTTTTCCCATGTCTTCTGCTCCTACCCCCTTATTTTTGTCACAGAGTTTAGACATGGTAAAAAAATACCATATTTTAAAGTAAACTTCTAAATGTGCAATGCTCTAAGCTGCAGTTTAATCCTACTAAGGAAGGTTATTATTCTCAGTAATTCAACTTATAAAGTTTTGCCCTTGCCAGAGAACTGAATGGCAGGTTTTTTCTTTCTTGCCAAAGACCAATTACAGCACGGTTTTATTAATACAATTTAAGCCTCCATGTGCCCTTTACATTTTTCATGCTGGGAATATCATATGTTTTGATAGCTTTGTATTATGCAGTTTTTCACGGCTGGAGATTTCAAACACTGCGATTGTCCTGCCAGGAATCACACAGGGGGCTTTCCTTTAGAAATTCAACTGCTATGATTGTCCTGCCAGGACTCGTATAGCTGTGTCCTGATGTGGAATGCCCTACAATTTTACAGTGCTAAGAATTTAACTTGCATATTTACCTTGAGGGGAATATGGGAACACCAGCAGTGAACTATTTCACTCAGACTTGTCCAAGTTCCAGGATGTGATTTCACCTCACTTTGCAAGGTTTGTAGCAATTAGCAGGCACTGAAGGACCTCCTTTCTGAACAGGCATATAACAGCCCAAAGGAGATCCAGTTTGTTTTTCCAGGTGAGTTATTTACGTGAAATTCTCTTACAGTCCCTCAAGTTTCAGCTCCCTTCTCAGGGCAGCCAAGGTGTTTACCTGATCCTGTGTACATGTCACATTTCTCCTGCTCCTCTGACAGTAGGTGCCAGCACACCAGGACATAAGGAACGCATCCCAAGCAAGATGGATTGCAGAAAAGAGTGACTGTGTTGAGGGCCCTTTTGCAACAATTCGGCACATCAATGGGCTTGACCCAACTCTCTCCTTCGATTGTAGGGCAGCATTATACTAAACAGCTGCAATTAGTAGAGTTACATGAAGTGCCTTTGCCACAGGGGACAAAGATAAGCAGAAGCCAAGGGAACAGCAGTTATTGTTGCAATGTTCACCAATTTCTGATTACTATGGGAAGGGAAACATTCTCCTGAATGGAAGTAGATGTGCTGTTTGGAGACTCACTTCTCAATGCCTTGCATTTTGGGAGTAAGACGGCAGCTGTACATGTGAGGTGTCTATGACCAAAAAGCAACTTGAAAGTTTTTGTGTATTCTTTCTATCTAGCAACTCAGTTGCATTGTAAAAAGGCACTGAGATTCCTCTGGCTGTATCCACACCATGGGATGCTTCTCTGCCATCTGCTCTTTGAAGAGCACGCTGATTTGAGCCAGCTAGAGGGAATTCCCATCTAGAAAAGACACCTGCCCAACAGTATTGTCCCTTTGTACAGTCTGCTTCACACAGACTGGACACATCTGCTTTTTTCTGACATGGTGCATCCATGGGAACAAAAAAACCCTAAGATTTTCCATTTCAAGCAGACAGACTAACTAGGTCCATACAACACAAAGCATACTTAATGGTGAAGCAGGAGAAGTTTATTCTGCAAGACAAAAGTTAGACTTGCTCCTGCATGTCACAAGTAAACAAAAGATGACAAGTAAAACAAGTGTAAAACACAACCTTAAGCTAGGCTTATCAGCAGGAACCCTTCCCAGCTTTCAGTGCTCTTCCTCAATAAGAGCTCAGACCACCGCATCCCACCAGGCTGTGCACTGAGCTTCTCTCTACATCCCTTCAGGACAACCAGGGCATTAGATTTCACATTCAGGTCCAAGCGTCCAAGACAATCTTCTGGAACCACACACCCACAGACACCTGAAGCTGACTTCTGAGGCCTGGCAAGGTCAGCCATTGATGGCTGTTTTGGAAATCAGTCACAGCTGACAGTTTAGAAACATTTTCTTTTTGCTCCCAATTGTCCCACCAGTAGCTGCCTACATTATTCACATGGAGTTGTGGCTACCAATACATTCACATAGACATATTATACAAACTATATATAAATACATCATCAACCTCATGATTTCTGAGGTGCTAGCTGATTTCTAGGGACATGACACGCAACACCACAACCAGCAGAGAGACACAAGTTACTTTGCCAGAGGCAGTTCCCCACTTTCATATCTTCCTACAAAATCAAAAATTGTGAGCTTGGCTGCAGCTTTTACTGTAAACATAGCAAGCTTATGCTTTGTCTTCTGCATCTCCTTGTTTCTGAACCTAGCTCTACCTGACAGACAGCTACTTGCTCTGCCTGGTGGCCTCCGAGTGCTGTGTTCCACAAGCAACTGGGATTGTAGAACCTCAAGTGGAGCTTACATGTCTGGGAGATAAAGCTTGTCAAGAAAGAGGATATAAACCATGAAAAACTTCACAATCATTAGAGGCAACTGCAGACACAACGATTTTCATGTTTTTTAAAGTATTTTTTAACTCTGCTTCCCCCCTCCCCTCAAAGATTCCTTCTTCCCTTCTCAGAAAGGATCATAAATTATGAAACAGACTCAAAACCAAAGCTCTGTCTGCTTTTATAGCTCGTTCAAAGTAGTAACAGATTTTCTGGCATACAACCACCTGCTCAGCACACATCTTTGTTATTGACCATAGCTGTTGAGAGAGCTTGCCTGTTATGGCAGTATCGTCAATTTATTGATAGCATACATGCAGAAACAGGACATTCAAGTACAGGATAAGATAATCAAAGATGTCATTTGTAGTCCTTTCAAATGGGTTGGGGTTTCCCCTCCCTCCCACAGCATACAGAAACAAGTGATAATGCTTCATCCTATTTAAACAGCAGTACTTTCAAAATTCCTTCAGCAATATTCTCCTCTGCAGATTTACTCATCCACAATGCAGATTCATGCAGTTCCTGCCATCCTTAAGAGTTTGCCAGTTCTAAGTGAGGTAATATATTTTTCTAAGCTGGGTTACACCAAGACTTTTGCTTTCAAGACAACCTTCAGTGTTTCCAGAATGGAAAGTTTAAGTTTTCCTGAATAAATCTTAAGATGTGGAACCTTAGTGACAAACATTTTGGCTAAGAACCTTCAGACCTCTCACCTACAGAATTTCATTTGCATTTTATTCACAAAAACACCTCTCCATGAAAAATGCAATTGAATACCATCCAGGTTGCTTCTAGGTATAGTACTGCATATTAGAGACAAGATTGATCTCCAGAGGTCCCTTCCAACCCTGACTATTCTGTGTGATTCTGTGATAGCAGATAATCCAATCTTATTTAGTAGAGGTATCCATGTCATAAAATGCCTGCTAGCTGCTCTTCAACCCAAGCCATTTTACTTAGCCATGAAATAGTATCTGATGAAGGACTTCCAGAAATGCCACTTCAGCCCCAATTAATCAATCCTTGTTCTAAAGCACCATATGTCATTCAGAGGGCAGAGCTCCCAGAATGTCAGGAGGTGTAGAGAGAGACCACGCACAGGCACTGTGGGCAAGGAAACTATTCCTTCAGGGCAGCAAAAAAGTGCTCTTGTGAAGTAACATCAGGGTGCTGATATGCTTAAGATTTGTAGTCAGTGTCACTGTACTGTCTCACGTCCCTGGGCACATGGTAACCTTCATAGGCACACAACCCGCTACACTGCTGTTTGTGCACATAACATAAGGGTATTATTCACAGAGTTATTCAAAGACTAATGTCAAGATTATGCATAGCAGATTCAGGGTGTACCTGCTATTATTTGTAATAACACCACAGATGTTTGCTTGCAGCACTGAGCATTTGCCTCTTTCAATTATTTGTCAAATTACAAGAACATAGCTCATCACTAAGCTTAATGATTGAAAGGGACTATTTGTACTGCTTTTCACATAGTACATTTCCCAGCATCATGCTGTCTAGCTTCTTCTATAAAGACCCGAGTGGAAATCTCTCCTACTGCAGGGATGTGTGATACATTGCGTATTCACTTCTGATCACACAGGAACACCTACATGTAGAGCAACAAGCACAGGTTTAAAATAACACCCACATAACCCCAGGAAGTACATAGAATTATCAGCAAATATTATTAAGTTTTTGAAAGACAGCTATTGATCTCAAAGGGTCCTTATGCCAGGAATGGCCCATCTCATGGAAAACACAGCATGGAAACACTTGGAAAACACTTTAGAAATTACTACTTTGGTATATTGGTAACATTTGATAATAAACAGCAGTACTGCAATAATATTATAAACACATAAATGCTAGCACTTACTCAAAAATTGCATAAAAGAAAAAATCTTCTAAGTCAGCTTTTTCATTTTCAAAGGAAGTTTTCTTTACATTAGTATTATAAGAAGTTCATAATAACAACACAGACAGAGCCAAGCTTCTCTTTTTATCTGCCTGAAGGCACAAGAACTTTCCTAGGGGCATAAATTATGGGACATCTGGGTTCTTTCATCTATCATCTTTCATCAGAGTGCTATCAGTTCAAAACTTCACCATTACCCTTTTATGTTCCAACTCTTCTTCAGTTCCCTTCTTTTCACAAGGCAAAGTGCTTGACTTTATTTTTTAAACTTGATAATGGTTAAATATCTTTTTCTGCTGCTATAATTGCAACATGCATCTCTTCCAACCTGTTATTTATCCATATGTTTAATTTTACAGGCTTGCTGCCAACATTGGCTCTTCAATCTCAGATCTGTCCCAGCCTTTTCTAAGACATTGTTTTCTTTTGTGCTATGCNCATCCAGTGCCTAGGGCTCTTACCTCAGTGCTGACATCACTATTTCTAGCACAGGGGCTTGTGCCCAAATTAAAAGGACTAAACATAGGTCTAGATTAATTGGATTCAGGCCAGCAGTCTGTTCATTTTTATCAGTGACAAATGAGAGTGCTGAAATGCTCTGGCACTGAAAGCATCATCTCCTTTGTCCTCGCTATGCACTCTGTCCTAGCGCTTAGAAACTATGACAATGTGACAGCATTTGTTGTGGTTTTCTACATTATTGTCTTGTCTGGTCTTATTTGCCACAATACACACTGCCGAGTTTGATGCTTCTCTTTCCTGCCTTTAGACTCTTACCCTGTGCTGTTTGGGATTCTCTGCAGTTTCCATGTTATGATAATACCTTCTCCTTCAGTGTAGACTAAATTCCTCTTCTGCTCAGTTAGTTAACAGCAGTGGCAACTGCTGGTTCTTGGTCTTTCAACAGCTGTATTTGATTAGGTGGTCCCAAAACCCTGCCATGATCTACTTTCTTTTCATAGCTCAGGTATTCCAGGTATTTCTCAGTACATACAGGTATGGTTCACCTTGCATACTCAGCCATATGCCATAATTTGAAAAGGTATGTGATAAGATATTAATGCTATTTATTCATATCAAATAGCATCTGGCCCTGGGGACTGAAGATCCCCATGTATGATTTTGGATAGAGAGACAAGAAGGAGGATTTTTACTCCAAAATTCAAATGCCAGGGTAAACTTCCAACAAGAATCTAAAGGTGGCATACTTCTGCCTCAAGTCTAATATTTTACAGCTCTCCACAGCTATTTGCTTCTGTCCAGACACCGGCAAAACTTGTTTCCCCTGTTTAGTAGATCTTCTAGAGCAATTAAAGTCCTGTAATTAAACTCACTTGGCCATGTTTCCCACATCCCTTTTCTCTTTCCTGAAAGTATATTTGTCCTTTTGAAACCTCACCTGTCCTATGAGGTCTCTAAACTAACTGAAAATGGATGAAATTAACCAGTTCACTGAGCACACTATGTTACATTTCATCTGTCTGCTGATTTGACTAGGCTCAGATTCTCCAGAACTTCTTTAACAAGCATTTTCCTGATCTGTAACTTTCCCTTTTTTCCTGTCAACTTTATCAAATCTCCTGCTGCATTCATTTCTAAAGTGAACATTGAGGCAAAAATAACAGTTAAGCACTTCAACCTCCAGAAGTTTCTCCCAAAGGAGAAACTGGACATGCATTTCCATCATCCCCAAAATCAGTGTGTTGTTTACATAAACACACACTTATTCATTCCTCATTCCCCCCCACAAATGGCAGCTGATGAGGAACAAATATGATTTCCATACAGCCATCAGTTTTTGTTTAGTTGCATTATCAGCTTTCATAGCTCAGTTCTCCAATCCAGTGGCACTTCAGTGAAACACAAAGCACATGCCCGTCTATAACCAAATTCATAAACTTAAGGCTGCTACTGGTTAGCTGACACTTAGGCCTGTTAGTCATATGAGGTCCTCAGATGGTTTCCTGGAGTTATTAATGGGTTTAGCTCTGGACAAGTGCTTAAATATAACTGAGATCTGTATCTTTTACAGTTTCCTTTTTATATACTCCTCCTTAGTTTTTACCTGTTCTTAGTCTAAAGGACTGATGGACCATTATTATGCTTGATTGTAAAAATACCATCAGTTTACCAAACTGCTTCACTGTTGTGATCTTATCCACACTTTCTCTCTCAAGAACACCTTTCAGATTTATTTCAAAGATAAATATATCAGAATACAAACACAGCCATAATCTCAGTAAAGCACCATACATCAAAAGAACAGCCCTATCCTGTCAAAAAAAAAAACAATCTCATCAAAATTCTGCCAAACCATTTTGATAAAGGAGGAAAAAAAGTACATCAGGTATCTCAGTGTGAGTTCATTTGTATATCAAATGACAGCACATCCTGAACAGTATAAACAGGACTACTACAGTAAACAATATTTCTGTTTCACAAAAAAAAAAACACTCATACTGCTTGCTGAAAGCTGGACAACACAGAAACCAACAGCCCTGTGTCTGAAATCATTTCTCACTGAAGGAGAAAATTTTGCTAATAGCTTCCTGAGAATTCAAATACGTTTACAGTCATGTAATCACAAAGTAGATAGTCCAAAACTGATGGTAATTAAATGAACAAGACTCTGCTGCAGCAAATGGAAGTATGACTAAATGTCATAAGCACCAGCAAAGTATCTCAGCCACACAACTCTCTCTCTGAAAAGTTTAATTTTTGCAGACAAGTAAATAGGAATAGCAATGCTAATGAAAAAAGTCAGCATGAAATACTGACAGCCTTTTGGCTTTAGTAGTTTTGGAAATGTCTGGGAAATTATACAAGTTGTACTTCTCTAACTTTTACTTTCTTTTCCCACAATACCTGCACTGCACTACCACCTTTTTCCTCTTTTTTTTTGGTAGTTTGAGGGCATTGTAAAAGCAACAGCTGAAGACTACTAAGTTTAACTGAAAGCAGAGTTTGAGATTTTCATTAAGAAACTGACCAAAAAAAAAAAGTCAAAAATTTCCCATAAACTTATGAAAAACTGAGTGGAACCACAAAGCCCACCACCAAATAGGAAATGCTGCCACCAGATTTAGAGAATTTGTCACTGCATGCAAAGTGTTCCTGTTAATAAGAAGATAAAGTTTCAATACATTCTTCCTATAGCACCTACTTCAGCACAAACTGCTGTTTCTGTAGCCATTCACCTCATGACGGAATATACGTAGCCATCTACTCAGCCTGCATTTCAGGACTACATTGTTGAGACTGGTCTCTATGGAGAAAATCCTATTCAAATCAATAGCAAATACCTACTAACTGCAGCAGAGAAGAATTTATTTCTTTTACAAAACAGTGTCAAGTTTTTTATAAAGCCAGATTCCGTCATGATGCAATACATTGTTCCAATTTATTAACAACTAAATACTCAAATTTCCATTTCTCCAACCAACTGCCAAGCCAAGTCACAGGACAGAGTTACACTTCATTAAAATGGTACAATATTTAACAAAAATATTTTTCATATCATTTATTCTTGCTCTGTGTGCGTGCTTATATCCTTTCTAGCCCAGGATTTCATTAAACTTCTCGGGGAAGGCGGGGGGGGAGTAGGGTGTTCAAGTAAAGATGACAAATCCCTATTAAATGAAGTCCCTACTTTATATGCATATTTAGAAATTACTGTTTAAAACACTACTGTTATAGTCATTACTCTTAATGGCCCTTATTTATGCTTATATTTAAAAATAAAGTTTATGATCCTCACTGCAGATAAAGGCAAAAAGAATGTTCAAAGGTGATGCAAGTATTTGCAAATAATTAATCCTGAAGAAGTTTAGGATGTATGTCAGTTCCTAATTTCTTTAAATATCACTTACGCCACAGAAATTACTACTCAGCTGAGCTTTGTTACAGTGACTAACTACTAGCCCTAACTCTTCACTGTACCCGTTAAGAGATATATACATTTATATAAAATAAACCCTTTTCGGGCTCTTTAGAGAAGTTTATTAGCTGACTCGCATTAAACTAAGCCCTGCCTTTGCTCTGGCAGGCTTTTACCATGTGTTAAGAGTCCAGATATTTGCTCGCATGATAAAAACATGGTTTTATTTCCTATTATTTCTTGCATGTTAGTCCTCACATTTTGTGATCACCAACATATCATTTCACTATATTAAGGAGAGGGACCCAAAATGCTCCTTCTTTATAAGGGGGTTCTTTTTCCACCCTTTGAGTATTAGTTAACTAAACAGCCTGTTAACCAACTACTAATCTTCTGCGACAGTGTGGCAGTCTCCCATGAGCTGCATAGGTGTGCATACAGTATGACTAATTACAGTACAGTGTTAATGTGATGGAGAGAAAGTAAACAGACATCAGAGGCTAAGCAACCTCTGAAGCTGATTTGTTGCGATTCCTAGAGCACTGCTGTACAAAACGCTAAGTACACAGGGCATTAGGTAGACATCAGATAATCTTTTTGGCCGTATAGCCACTTGTATGAATTCAAGATCGGGAAGTCAGAGCTGCAGCAGTCGTGCATAACTGCAGAGAGCTACAGTGACTTGCACATTAGCACAGATCATCTTTCTTAAAGCTCTCTGGATAATTTTCCTAGGTCAAGAGTTCCATTACAAAGGACAACCGTGCCAGCCCTATCTGGCACTGCCTCTGAGTGAATATAGATGAACGCTCTCGGGAAAAGGGCGAGTTGCTTATAATCTCCCATTATTCATGGGTGCTTTACCAGCTGGCAGCAATGGATTAACATGTATTCACTGCTAACGCTGATCTTTAGGATTCACTGAGGTGAAAACAAAGGGATCAGCCATGGATTTCTGACTTCTTTGCATCTAGAAGTTAAATATATTTAATAGCAGCTGTACTAACATACTGAGCCCAGCTACAGCCTCCCCTCACTGCACTGGATCATGATCAGTCATTCAGCTGCAGTAACTGAAAGATTTAATTGGCAAGAACAATGGCTAACAAAGGGGTTTGGGTTGTGTTTTCTTTTTATACATAAAGGTTAAAGCACATGGCAGAAGTGTAACCAGTGGATGTCTGTGCTTTATACTAAAACCCATTGTTTGAAAATAACAGTCCCTCTCTACCAACTCAGACAAAGGCCCTGAAATACCAGAGGGAGAACTGCATTGAACTCTTCTTTGGGCTCAGGGAGGGAACACGGAACACCACACACACTTCTGAACAAGCCATTACAGAACATAAACATTCAAATCCCCATAGACCAAGCTGGGACTTCAATACAGATCAGTCTCTCCCATCTGGGATGGGAGCTCTAATTGCTAAAAAAAAACCAATCCCTCCAAAAAAAAGCCAGATTTGATAAGGCAGATCTTTTTACACTACTTCATAGAAAAATACTTAAAGCATAGGAAGCAATCTTTATGTAGTATATAAATAAGATTGCTTTCAGGAAAGAATATTGTAAACTTTATTCTTTAATTATGCTCTTTGACAAGCCCAGTCTCCAAGGAACATTTAAACATGGATCTGTGGCAGAAAGGCAACATACTGTAGAGGCACCAAATTAATTAGGTTTTTCATTGCTAAACTACTAATTGACATGGGGTAAGAATGGGAATTGAAATATAATTGACCATAGCAGTCTCTCAAAAAAGCCACAGAATGCTTTAAATTCCTAGCCAATTAAGAATAACATAAGTTACATTTACAATAAAAGAAGCTACTGCTTTATGCTAGTCACATAAGAGAGTCTGAACATGAATCCACAGTAAATGTAAGTATGCCAAAAACAGCAATATAAAAAAAAAAATAATTTCAGGAGTTCACAAAGTCATAAGTAGGCCCCACAAAACAACAAGATTAGCTTTAAACTCATGAGACTTTTCAACCTGCACAATTTAGGATATTTTTTATAGTGTGATGGCACAGAAGAACTTAAAAAATGAATTTTTAAGCTTTCACTAGTAAAAATACTGTTTGTGAGTGAAGTCTAAGATCCCCTGGTCATCACTAGAATGACTAATTTTGCATTGCCCTAGTGGGACTGGGTTCAGACCTCCCACTTAAATTAAGACTCCTGTAAGTATGATCAAATTGGCATCCCCAGCAGCCACTTCACTGGGGACTTTTAAAGACCTAACAAGGCATATGACTTTCAATTATCATTAATCCTACTGAGCTTCATCAGCAGTCACACAACATTTTAGGCACTTACCCAGCATAACACCAGAAGTTGCTTCTGCTATTGGTGGGAGTTTTGCCATTAGTTGCAGCAGCAGGCGGCTCCTGCTCCACACTCTCCACCTTCACAGCAGCAGAATCCCTCTTTTCATAAGCAAAAAGCAGACATTCAAGTTCAGCAGTCTGCAACCTCACCTCAGGCTCTCCAAAAGTACCTTAGCAAGACCTGGGCCTTCAGCTCTCCAAAGTCCACAGATCTGTGAGATGCACAACCCTACAACCCCAGCAAACCCCCACTCAGACTCCAGCACTAGCAGAGCTCCCTTCAGCCCTTTTCAAACACAGCCTTGTTTAATCTCAACAAAGGGAATCAAGAAGCAACTGGATACAGGTTATCACTCATCAAGCAGTGCACAGACACCTGTTTTACCTACTGCTTAATCAGGGTCAGCTGTTACAAATACATGTAGAAGGCAGGGCAACTCCTTGGCTGCTGGGTGCATCTGTTACTCTACCAGCACCTTAATAAAAATGCAATAAAACAAATCAATGAACCTGCAATATTCATAAAATAACATGTGGCTTACCCACTTTTTCCACATTTACTATGTATTGTCATCTATGAAAAAAAATAAGCATTGAATACTAACTGTAACTGTGTGGAAGATTGAAGCAGACCAGGGAGAGCTGAAAAGTGGAGGGAATGGAAGCATTTGCATTTCATCTCCTCTCAACAAGTTTGTTAACAAAATAGAATATGAAGGTCTATATTCCACAATTTGTAAGAGTTCCCATAATGAATTCTTCATAAATAGCATTAACATAATTGCAGACTATTGACCAGAAGAAGTCTGGGATTAATCTGGCATGGGTGGGTAAAGAAGTGTTTCTAATCTTCACAGGATGTAATTCCACCAGGTCACACTCCCTAAAATGTTCACTCGATCATATGATATCAAGGACTTAATAAGAAATTGTCTCCTCCTTTCTGGTGTCAATGCAGAATTATTTCTTACAGCATATTCTCAGTAGTTTTAAATTAATCCGGCAATGGGATCGAGAGTTTAACAGCCCTCACGGGTAAAAAGAAAAATAACAGACGTGGGTCTAAATTTCCCATTGCTCAATTTCATCTCCTAACAGCAGCCTTTCAATATCTACAAAGCAGTTATCAAGAAGACAGAGTCAAGACTCTTTCCAGAGATGTATGGCAGGAAGATGGCAAAGGACATATATTGAAAGAAGAAAGGTTCAAAGGCTATGCAGTCTGCATCCTTGGAGACAATCAAGACCCAATTGAGCACCCTGGTCTGACCCTGCCTTGAGCAGGGTGATGTGGAATAGAGACCTCCCTAAGGTCCCTCACAGCCTGAATTACCCTATGATCTCATTACATCTTGTCACACTCGTGGATCACCTGAAGTAATTGCGTCTACTTTCTTGTTTCTTGCATTTGTATCCTGTAGGCAGTGACAGGGAGAGAGCTCTGTGTGGATTTGCAAGGTTCACACAGGAGAATCCATCTGGATGGCCCATTTCATTTGTTCACCAGCCTGATTTCCAGCTTCACTACAGACAACTTTGTAGTAAGGCTGGCTGCTCATTTCAGCAGTCATCCATGGCTGAAATTTGTCCTTGTCAGGAATGAATTAGACGTGTTTAGTGTTCTCAGTTCTCACAGCATGTTTGAAGCCTGAGTCCCTAAATGCACTTGAGATTCTTAATGTCCATTTTCTTTCCTTTTTTTTCCACACGGCATATTTGTAAACCCACAATGGTCTAACATGTCCCAGATATAAAATATCAGCTCAGATCCCAGAAGACATATCCAGCATGCACAGATTTCTGTTTGCATCTTACGATTTTGGTGCCTGACTTGTAAATACCTCGGTTTAGCAGTAGTGACATTTCCCATACATTTTGGGCTAGTAGTCCCAACTAGCACATCTGCAGGTAGAAATGTAAAGGAGAACAGACAGAAGGGAAAGAAACCCAGGCAATAAGAAGTATGCATAACTGCAGATGGACAGGGGAGGCATAATTCATATGCAAAATGTAGCATTATAGCAACTTCATTTGGCTTTGAGTTTATGAGGCAATAAACAAGCCCTGCAAAAGTCTTCTGAGAAGCATCACCACTCCCTTGGGCTGAGGTCCTGGCATTTATTTGCCAGAAGACTTTATTGTCTCATAAAGCAAAAGCCAAGTGAAGCACAAGTAAAGTATTTCTTGCTCTGTAAAACTGTAATATCACACATGGTTATTTACTGTATGGTAGCCCCATTATCTTTGGTCTCCTCACTATGTTAGGTGTTGACATTTCAGAAAAAGAGCATTGCTGTCCCAATTAAAGAGAAACTGCCTCTTTCCCTTTCCAGAAAAGAATTGTCTGTTGGGAGCTTCTGACTGTTACACAACTTTGACATTCCAGCCACTTTATTTAGGTGCTGTGAATGGGGAACAGAGAAGACATTACCAACTTTCGAACTTTTGTATAATTAGAAATCAAGCACTTTTAACATGATAGATTAATTCAACAGCATGATCAGTCTAAGGAGCTGAAGTGGTCTGTGTGGGTAGAGAAAGCAGTTTTTAAGCCAAATTACAGTCTCAGGCAAAGATATTAAGTAATGAGAATTACATCATCAGAAAAAAATTTAATTGGTGGACTCTAGGGCAGGACATGCTTGGCACAAAAGTTTGTATAAGGATTACTTTTTTTTTTTTCCATGGGCACCACTGGGTTTGTATTTTTATTCGTGTATTACTAATACACTAATTTATTAATACATTAATATCATATATATACATTTTATATAATATAGTATATTTATAAATTAGTGTATTAATAAATGCTTTATGTTATCTTCTATAACTGATAACATGGGAAAGATAAAGATCCATCAGCAGAAACAGGTAAGAGGGCCATCTTTTAGCTTTAATAATGCAAATTTTCCCAAGTGAATAACTGTGATTTTAGTTCCACCTTCCTCTCATTCCGTGCCTGCGTGCATGCACACCTGATAGAGAGGGATGGATAACCGTTCCATCAACATAGAGCATATGCGTTCCTTTCAACCAAATCTCTGATTTTGGAGGCCATACCAGGGAAAGAAAAAACAGGAATGGATTTGAAATTGAAGCAAAATCAGAAACAAAGGAAATAAGGGAAATCCTACAGAAGGAATGACTGAAAGAGCACAGATGACAAAGAGCGCGTCAAAGGCACAAACACCATCATTAGGGAAGCCTGTGTTGCAGGCAATAGACCATCCTGGGGCCAGGCTGGTTTCCCATATGTGCAGTATCCATGAAAGAAGCCAGTTCTGTTTCAAACAACTGAACTGAAGCAGTTTGCTGGACCTTTGTTCCCATAACAACAGCAATTCGCTGCTCTCAATTCTGTGGTTTTGGCACTGTGATGAGAAATACACTATTCTTTCATTAAAATACTGGATGAAGCACAGTAAGATACTGAGAAACATCTGATCAATTTACTGTACTTCAAAAATAGTCACTTTAATTTTTCTTTGGGAAATACATTAAAGAGAACTTCTGCCTTGATCGATATCAGTGAATTCCTGTTGGTACTATTATAAGTTCACATAAACAGATCATTATAACACAGACATACATTATTACTAATAGTCTCTGGCCAGAAGAGACCAACAAAGAAAAAAAAAGAAGAGGAATGCTGTTATCTCCATTCCACAGGTAGAAAGCATTCCCTGAAAGAAGAGTGTCCAGTTTTCAGTGGTGACACCTGAGTTTTTCATCTCCCCTGGAAGGTTTGCATTTTGCTTAAGCCTTTCAGCTTCCATAGCCATCCTACATACAAAATATTAATTTTGAAACTCCAGTTTAACATCTGGTCCTAACTACACCTGGTCCTAACTATACATATTTTTCCATTTGCAGTATCCTAGTGCCAATAGTCTCTTAATAATTTATTCCTTTAGCTCATATCCCATCAACAAATCCTGTGGCATATTAACAGAGAAACCGTACACCTTTTATTCAATAGGTACATACATAACTCTTTAGGCCTGCTTTCATGTGCAGCCATAATAAAAAGTACATACCTTGCACTCTATGAACACAGAACAACTGTAAAATAAAAGGGATAAAATTTTAGCCTCATTGATATCAGTGCCAAAACTTCTCACTGATTTCAATACAACCAGGATTTCATCTAGGTTCTCAAATTTTCCCAAGAGAATTTTTGCAGGTGAAGGCTTCCAAGCTGTGGTCCCAAGCCGGAAGAGCCAGGTCTATGGAGAGGACATTCTTATTATTATTCCCACATGATAAACTGCTCAAAATTCTTACACCTTCCTTTTGTCTTCTTACTCTGCAAAAAACAGTGAATTACCTCCTTTTCTACACAATGTCATTTACTTCCCTGTGCAGTCAGTGCCAGTAATTGTCTAAAGGATGCAACCTGTCTCAGTAAAGTACAGATTATATAACTCTTCAGAAATAAGCTTTCAGTTCTGCAAGTTTTGAGAAGAAATAGATCTTCATCTATTTTTCTCAAATTCTTTTCCCAAAATATCCCCAAGTTACCAGGTTAGCCTTTACTTGTGTTAGCAATGTGCAGTTTAAGAAGTCAGGGCGTTCTGGATTTTTGCACTTTGATATTCAGGACCAGAAAGAGCGAAGAAGAGAAAGGGACAGCAGCATTAAGAAGAAGATCATTCCATATTTTACCAAGAACTAAAAAATGTAAGTGAAAAGCAATCGTATCTGTAAAGATGGATTTTAAAATAGCATTTAATTATGGTAAGTTTGAGCAGTTGCAATGGCAAGTAAATGGGGCCAGATCAGATTCCTCCTGTTCCTTTCCTTCCCCTTCTCATCCCAGCCAATTTGCTCACAAAAGCGAGCAAAGTATTAGGCAAATGGGCCTCCCTGTATGGGGAGGAGAAGAGGATCAAGAAATTTAGAGCTCAGGAAGAGATAATGCAGTGTGACCTACTTCTTGGGGTGGCAAGTATGGAATGATTTATACAGAAGAGGATAAAGTTCTCCACAGAAATACAACACTGGAGAGGACCTCCAGAGTTACTGAGTCTAGTCTCCAGCAATTGTATATCTTGTACTACTAAATTTATTAACATCCATCTCAAAGTGTTTTCCCACACACAGCAGCAAAATGTCCCAGAAACTCACTGCTTTGAAGGCTTGAAACGTTCTCTCTTTCCATTGGCACCAACAGTGTCTGAGATTAAATAGAGGGAGAGAGAGAAGAGCTGTAACGTCTGCTAACATAGTAATGGATTGTTAGTTACCACATCACCTCCCAGCTTGCATTTTTGGAGCAAACAAAAATTTTGGATCCCCTGCTTGTAAAGCAGTACTCCACTCCTCTGTTCCTTCTAAAATCTCTTCTGTTCACGCAGTTGGATGTGGGTGGCCAACTCTACAGACAGCATCATGGGAGAATCTCACTTGTGCCTCGCATAGTGTTGCCGATCTATTGCAGCTACCTCATGAGCTGAAGTATATCAGAAACTTGTCCTGGTCCCACATTAAGACCAGATTATCTCAGAAAAGAAAGGGTAGTGAGAAGACAGACCATCCAGCCCCGAGTTTTAACTCTCTAAAGTAGTCAAACAGATAACAGGCTCACAATACTCAATAGTATCATTATATTTCTTTTGACATCTGTATTATGAAAGATTCAAGTGGTATCTCCCAACATCACTGCACTTTTACTAAGAGTTGGTCACAGAAATTTTCAGCAAGGCAAACGCATTTAGTAGTGTCCAGGCAAACAGACACACAAATACCTTTTAAATCTGATAATAAGAACAGCACATAAGACTTTGATCATATCATAAAAATATTTTCACCTGAAAAGACTGCCAGAAGAAACCAGCATGTTCATCTAGTTTGAAATTTCACAAAACACAGGAGATGACAGATTCTAAACCAGCAACCCATATCAAATCTGTAAGTAACCAGTCCTCCACTAGATTATGCAGAAAAAACAAGTTCAGCATCACAGTTTCAATCAATAAGGAAAAAAAAGTCAGTTACAGTTTTGATAATGGTGCATAAATAAACATGACACGCTACAAGAGCAAAGCATTTTTTAATGGCAAAAAACTCTTGCAAGATTTGTTCATGTGCCTATGGTAGCATATGAGGATATAAGTAAGGTTGATGAGCAGAGGTTATATCTTCTTCAGACCAGTTCGTAAGGCAGAAATGAATAAACCATCAGGCACATAAACTCTTATTTGGGTCTGAAAACACAATTTAAAAAGTATATAAAGTCTACACAAAATTTATAAGTGGGAAAAATGTATAAAGACAATCACACCTACCAGTCTTGGCAGCACCTCTTCAAAAGTGCAAGTAGCATCAGAAAGGAAATTCCAAAACAGCATCTCAGTTTGTTATGCAATTCCCTGTAAGGTTCTTCCTCAACAGATCTGGTCACTGTGGAATTCAAAAAGAAATGTGGGGACGTGCCGGGCAGCCCAGTTTATTTCATTACTGGGACAAGGGAAAACAGAATAGAAAACAAATGTAAATAACTTTTCTTTTTTTGCATCTCAACACCAATACGGAAAGGATCTGGGCTTGGGTGCACTCATACTGATACTGCAAGAGGCAAAGTACGTTTTTTGCCTTTCCACCATTGCACGAGGTCTGCAGCAGCAAAAACTCATTTTCTTAGCAATTGTTCTATGCAAATGGGAAGTCAGAAAACACACTAGAGCATAGAATATAATAATGCATTACACTCAAAGAGTCACTTTTCTGAATGCAGCTATGCTTTCATGTTTCCCATTTCCGTCTCTCAAAATAAGAAAATTCCTGATCAGCACAGGGTATCAAAGGGTCTCTTCCTCATTGACACAAATTATAAGCAAGCAGCCCTCTTCATCTCTGCCAATCAATAGCATCATGCCAAGTTAGAAAACAAACTTTTCACAAATGAACATGAGTTGGCTGCCAGGAAAAACAGTAGGAAGAAAGAGTATCAAAATATATATATTTTTTTTTTTGTCAGAATTCTTGCAAACTGGTCCAGCATTTCAGCTTTCTCCAGCTGATGTGTTACAAGTTCCTCCTTTGACAAGGAACTGCACAAAAAGTGCATGGCTTTGCCTCCCCCACCGCAGTGAGAAGACAGACAAGATTGCACACTCCCAAGACACCTTCAAAACACCACACTTCTGCAAAGAAAGGGAATTCTAAAGTTGAACTTAGTAGTATTTTTTATGACAGTGTACAAAAGCTCTCACTGTGCTTAGAATCCCACTGCGCTGGGTGTTGTACAAAGATGGTAAGAGACACTTCCTTGAGCAAGACCTGACAAAGAGATGTTCAAAGTTCACCCAGCAAGACAGTAACAGGGCTGGGTCCACACGTCCACACCTGACTCCATATCTAGCTCACCATCCACTAGAATGACCTGTCCCTCACAAGCTTTAAAACTTTTTACAAGCCTTTAAAAGTTATCATTATGTTTTGTAGATGTAGGCTCAGTCCTGTCTCACTTCACTCAGACGCTTAAATACCTTCATTTAATATGCAACTATTTAGGCATGTCAGTAGCCTAACAGAGGGAAAAGGGATCTTCCAGGAGACCATTCATATCTTAGATGGTCTGAATCAGATCAGATTGCTATCAATCCCTAAAGAGCTTTTCCCATGACTGGAAGACAAGTTTTACCATTCTTAGCTAAGGATTCGGACTCAAGTGATAGATATTTCTGTCACATTAACACCAAGTAACCATACGACAGGGTAAGGACAGTGAGACACAGTTGATCCATATATATTCTATTATATATATATTCCATTATCCCCCCAAATAAATATCCTGACATATGGAAATACGCATCTTATATATAGGTATATGTATAAAGAAAGAGAGAGGAGATTTTATCTATTTAAACACATATGTAAATTTTGGCTATACCTTTCTCCTTTGTTTACTTCAACATTGTTTGCCTTTGCAAACTGCAAGTTCTTAAGGAAACATACTACAAATTAAATCCTGATTGCATAGATCTACTGTAGACACATGCCTTTATTCCTGTACATTCCTTTATATTCAGATAAATCATTATTACTTGGATGAAGTCCATAGACCCTCTTTTTCACCTTTCCTTGTACGAAGTTTGGGACCTGGTTGTGAGACCTGTCATCTATTCAGCCCTTTGGTACTATGTCAACACAAATAAACAGCTACCTTAATAGTGCTGGCATCAAAAATGTATTCATTCTATTATACTATACCATAGACATAACACAATCATGTCACAAACTGCCCTGTGAGAGAAGAAAACAAAACAGAATAGAAAATGGCTTAAGTGATGGATGGATTTTGGACCACAGTGTGTATCAGTGATAAGAATGATGATTTTACTGCTGTATAAATATTTTAATATGCACAATCAATTAATAATTTCCAATATTTTCTTAGAGAGCTGATAAAAATTATTAAGCTTCAGACTAATTTCAGCAATGTTTAAATGAAGGTGGAAACCTACAGCATGAATCAATCTACTGGCATAGTCACCTAGGATTTAGGAATATAACTCGAGTAATTTTTTCTTATCTTACAGAGAGCACTGTGAAAGGTATTTCAATTTACTGTGGATAACAATCTATCAAAATAAACCTGCTCAGGACATGCCCTGAATACAAATGAGGCCGCACGAAAATAAAAAGGAGAACATGAATTTTAATTAACCCTCTGATGGTTCGCAGATCCTGAGGCGCTCAGTCTGAAAACAAAGATCTTCTAAAGCTTATATTCAACTTACGTGCTTCTATAACAGAAACACCACAGGACACTTGAAGATTAGGAAAGTGTAGAGAAGAAACTGTTCTGGTACTGTACAGAGTTACAAATTCCTGGATCAATAATACCAGCTCAGATCAGGTACTGCATGCCAGTCCCTCAAGTCATCACTCAAGGTACAACTCCAGCTGCTTCTTTACCACATCAAGTTTAAATCTTCTGCTCTGAACCTTATATTATAATCCTGCCATGAAGTAGCTTGGTGTGTGGTCACAGGCTATTTGGTGTTTTACTTTCAGCTCCACAATTGATCTGGTAACTTGAGGACCTCCAGCTCTTATATCCTAGGGTGGCAGAGAGGGAATATTCTGAAGAAACAAAAGGCAAAGAGAAGGAGAAACAATAAAGAAAACCCTTGGGATTTTTTAAGACACACTTGTATTTGGGCTGACAAAGTAGGAGCTAAGTAATGACCTTTTTAATGCTTTGAATGCTAATAACATCAATGAATTTATTGACGAGCATACAAGAGCTTGAGCTGTAGGAACATTAGCACTGCCTGTTATCACATCATCTTCTTTAGTAGGCTGCCTGAGAGTGGGCAGTGTGAACACCACCCCTTATCACATGAGCCATGTGATTCCTATAATGGGACAAAGCTCCAGTTGGCCAAGGCTCAATCCATGTAACAAGCAAGCCAACACACAATATGGATCTATTCTTTAGATACCAAACTGCTACAGCTCTTAGTCCTTCACACCTCATGTGTCCCCAGCTTATACTCTCACAGCCAAAAGGCGGTGAGTGGGATCTGCTTCCTTCAGTTCAACAGCAAAACTCCCATGGACAAGAGCAGATCACAGGATTGAGGCTTCATTCTGCAGCCAGTAGACTTCCTGAGAAGCACCTTGTGCCAGCCAGGGGGGCTGCCCAAAGCTGGTCAGAGGCCTGATGTACACAAGGGTTGTCAAGCATTGGAACAGGCTGCCCAGAGAAGCAGTGGAATCACCATCCCTGGAGGTATTCAAAAAACGGGTAGACGTGGTGCTCAGGGGCATGATTTAGCCGTGGTTTTGGCAGTGTTAGGTTGATGGCTGGACTCGATTATCTTAAAGGTCCCTTCCAACCCAGATGATTCTATGATACTGTGATTCTATGATACTATGATTCTATGATCAGGACACAAAAAGCACACAACTGTTGCCTTTCTGTGTTGCTAGTGCTCACGTCCAGAGCGTACATCAACTTGTGAACAGCAGCATTTCCATCTTGTAGCCATCAGTTTTCACATGTAAAAGGTTTAAACCTACCACCAGAGGTCAAGGAAATCAAGAATTTCTCAATGCCTGTGCTCTGAAGAAAGATTTCCATAAGCCAACCAAAAGGACTCATTAAAGTAGCACAGCAAGGCATGGGCTTAGGAGAAAGCAGGAGGCAGTGAAAAGGCTGCCAGAGAGCTCAGAATAGCTTTCTGCAGAGGGGTAGCTTACAGAGCACTGAAGCCACTAGTACAACACCCATGAATATGCTGCCTTTGTTCTTTATTTCCAAACAGAAACACCTTGGTTAAGGCCCCTGATATCATCCCCCTCCTGGAGGCTTAGCTGCCTGTGCTGAGGGTCAACCTGGAGGCAGCACAGCTGGGCTGTCCCTTCCTCCTGACACCTCTGGAGAGGCTCCGGACAGAGCTGTGGGGAGACCCCCTTCCCACGGGAGCCGCTTTAACCCAACCCCCTACCCCTCTGCCCCCACCAGTTGCTGCAGCTCCCACTGTACCACAGCCATGATTGTACACATGGTGGGCACCATTGGCCCAGACACGGACCCCCACCCACAGACCCACATCCAGGCCTGGCCTCAGCCCAGCACCGTCCCCAGGGAGGTGCCCCGTGCCCTGGGTGGGGGCTGCCCCTGACTGCCCTGCTCCTGGCTGGGGCGGTGGGAGAGCCCCTGCCTGCCTGGCCTGGCCCTGACAGCCCCCAGAGCACNTTAGCCTAATAAAAACTCCAGCATTGGTATATTAAGCTACTGTTCCTCCTCTGCCCATTAGCGACAGTAATGCCCTGAAAAATGAAAGACTTTTAAACAGTAAAGTAATTAGCTGATAAATAGGTGGTTACAAACTATTATTTCTGGCTAAAATTAATGTAGCAGCACTATTTTGATAAATTCTAATAGGAAAAACTTGGAAGCCTCCTCTTAGTATTTAACATAAGGCAAATTAAAGTGCTGACATTTTTATGGTGTTTTAATTAATGAGAATCTAGAGTGGAATTCTCATGCAAATACTGTACGTATTGTATGACAACCCTATTAATACCAGAGGAGTTAATTATGATTAGTGCTATTACACTGAGTACTAAATGAATTAACAATAATGAGGCACTCCTAATACTATCATCACATTTCCGGATACATTTTAATGGATAGGTTTCACCCTGATTAGAGCTGATAAATTATTAGCAGCAAACAAAATTATCTCTTACATTTATCACTTTTTCTCTCTGCCCTGTATTCAGAAATCAAAGCTCATTTCTGAGAAAGAACTGTTACTCATGAATATCCAACACATTTCTAGCCTTTATCAAACTGTTCTCACAACTGTTAACAGAAATTTCCATCACAGGGCATTATTTCTACTCCTAAACATTTTAAGCAGGGAATATCACCTTCTTTGAGAGTATTTACTAGTGTGTCAGCTATCTGGAGCCCTTCTCTAAGTCACTGTGCGATAGATAACTGTGTTGATATCACTTAGCAACCTGAATTGCTAAAAGCAAAACCAAAGAACTGAACTTACTGGAAAACTTGAAAGATGAAGGGGTCAGTTTCAGACACTGTGGTGGGCGAGTAAATCCCAGATTAACATGGCACCACAGCAGTCAGAAAGGGCCCTGGCTGGACTTGCATATTTCTCTCCATAGTTGCCAGTCAGAAGGAGGTACGCATGTGCTGGGGGCTTTGAGCACAGCAAATCCAACATTGCCATGGCATTTCAGATATAGAACATATCCTGCATTTGTGCAGTAAATCCAATGTGTAGGGAGAAGGGAAAGGGGATGTGAACAGAGGTAATGAATTTACTGCAAAGGTGAGAACACGTGGGCAGCACATATGCAGTAAGCGCAGTACTTCCTGCGCATCCTCAGCACAACCGCAGCACGCCAACCCACCCATGCACAGGCGTGTGAACACTGAGTGGCTGCAGTATACAACACACACACTCTGCTCGTTTCTGAAAGTTCAGCACACAGAAGCAGTACGGGGCTTGGCCAGGCTAGAAGATATTCTCAAATCTTATACCTATATAAAATGTCCTCACAATCCACTTTTGCACCATTTCTGACTAGAAGGTGAGATGTATCCAGGAAAACCCTGTCAATTGCTATCCTTAACCTTTGACAGAAGAGTTGACTGGCAGCATTTCTTAGTTTGTCTTAGCTGATTCCTCTGTTCCTGTTGACTGACACGAGACTTTCCCTCCCAAGAACAGACTCTGATGTAGAGGCACACAAAAAATAGCAAGGAAACAAAATTTATTTTTAGACATGTTGGAAGGGCTGGTGGGCAAAAGAGCAGGAAACTGTCAGCAGCAGAAGTCTATACAAAACAAAGGAATAAATCTGAGCTTCAGATGACTGTTTTTATAATGGCAGTAAGGTGAAAAATATTTCATAGAGAGGACAGCTTTCGCATGATTTATACTAGTTCCTGATGTTCATTTCTGCTTATGTCTATTTACCTATATTATCCCTGGTTGCTGTATGTAGTTCCAACTGTTATCACAAAGTAAGCTAATTTCATGTTCTCATGAGATATCCTTTGGATCCTCTCACTGCTGTACTACTCTCAGAAACTCAATAGCCAGAGTACAACTAAGTGCTTCTTTAAAATCAGTTCAAAATCAATGTAACCAAGCATTTTCTGATAATTTAGTCCATTTGTTTAGGGAAAAAATCTAATTGTTTCTTATGGTAAGCATTCAAAATCTATCTACTAACTCTGTTGAGACAGCCATAAATCCTCTTTGAGAAGAGGTTTTCTATCTTCCAAATCCTATTACAGCAAAGCAGTTACCGAAGCAGTACTTGCATAGCAGTACTTAATATATAAAAGTATATAAAAATTCATGCAGAGTACTAATTTATTTCTTTTAAACAGAGAAGTAGTCGGACAGTATTCTTTCACTGTTCATGTTTCTGATTTATGTTGACAAAGGCACTCAGGACACAAATAGTTTTCACTGTTCACTGTGAAATACCCTTCTTGCTGATTTCTCATTTAGAATCATAGAATCGTCTAGGTTGGAAAAGACCTTCAAGATCATAGAGTCTAACCATTAACCTAACACTGCCAAAACCACCACTAACCCATGTCCCTAAGCACCACATCTACATGTCTTTTAAATACCTCCAGCAATGGTCACTCAACCACTTTGCTGGGCAGCCTGTTCCAATGCTTGATAACCCTTTCTGTGAAGAAATTTTCCCTAATATCCAGTCTAAACTTCCCCTGGCAAACTTGACACTGTTTCCTCTTGTCCTATCGCCTGTTACTTGGGAGAAGAGACCAACTCCCACCTCTCTACAACCTCCTTTCAGGTAGTTGTAGGTAGCAAGAAGGTCTCTCCTTAGCCTCCTTTGGTCCAGGCTAAACAACACCTGTTCCCTCAGCCACTCATCATAAGACTTGTGCTCTAGACCCTTCACCAGCTTTGTTGCTCTTCTCTGGACATGCTCCAGCACCTCAATGTCTTTCTTGTAGTGAGGGACCCAAAACTGAACACCGTATTCAAGGTGCAGCCTCACCAGTGCCGAGTACGGGGGGACGATCACTGCCCTAGCATTGCTGGCCACACTATTTCTGATACAATCTGGGACGCTGTTGGCCTTCTTGGCCACCTGGGCACACTGCTGGCTCATATTCAGCTGGCTGTCCACCGACACCCCCAGGTCCTTTTCCCCAAGCCTGTACTGTTGCATGGGGCTGTTGTGACCCAAGTGCAGGACCCAGCACTTGGCCTTGTTGAACCTCATACTATTGGCCTCGGCTCACCGATCCAGCCTGTCCACATCCCTCTGAAGAGCCTTCCTGCCCTCAAGCAGTTCAACGCTCCTGCCCAACTTGGTGTTGTCTGCAAATTTACTGAGGGTTCCCTCCATCCCCTAGTCCAGATCATTGATAAAGATATTAAACAGAACAGGCCCCAGTACTGAGCCCTGGGGAACACCACTTGTGACCAGGTGCCAACTGGATTTAACTCCATTCATCACAGCTCTTTGGGCCCAGCCATCCAGCCAGGTTTTTACCCAGTGAAGAGTACACCAGTTTAAGCCATGAGCAGCCAGGTGTACTCATGAGTCACAAAACAGTGGAATATGATCTAATTAAAACTTGCAGTGTTTTCTTTTCATTTGCTAAGATATTAAAGGAAATAAATTGTGAAGTGTAATCAGGAAGTAGCAGAGCTGGTTTTCACCTCACTTATACTGGTAGTTCAGTGGAAATAATAGTGTTATCACAAAGTCATGGCATGTTCAGAGTTGGAACGGACCTCTAGATATCATCTAGTCCAACTCCCCTGCTAAAACAGGATAGCCTAGAGCACATTACTCAGGACTGCATCCAGGCAGGTCTGTAAAATCTCCAGAGAAGGGGACTCCACGACCTCCCTGGGCAGCCTGTTCCAGTGCTCTGTCACCCTAACCGTAAAGAATTTTTTCCTAGTCTTTGAATGGAACTTCCTATATTCCAACTTATGCCTGTTGCCCCGCATCCTGTCACTGGGAACCAATAAGCAATAATAAGATCTCCCCTCAGCTTTCTCTTCTCCAGGCTAAAGAGTCCCAGCTCTCTCAGCCTTTCCTCATAAGGGAGATGCTCCAATCCCTCAATCACCTTTGCTGCCCTACGCTGGACTCTCTCCAGTAGTTCCCNGTTCCCTATCCTGCTTGAACTGGGGAGACCCCAACTGGACACTATTCCTGTTGTGGCCTCACCGGTGCAGAGTAGAAGGGGAGAATGACTTCCCTCGACCTACTGGCCACACTCTTCCCTATGCAGCCCAGGACTCCATTGGCCTTCCTGGCAACAAGGGCACATTGCTGGCTTATGGATAATTTACTATCTAGCATGACCCCCAGATCCTTCTCCTCAGAACTGCTTTCCAGCAGATCTACCCCTAACCTATATTGGTGCCGAGCATTCTTCCTCCCCGGGTGCAGGACCCTACACTTGCTCTTGTTGAACCTCATTAGGTTCTTCTCTGCCCAGCTCTCCAGCCTGTCCAGGTCACGCTGGATAGCAGCACAGCCCTCTGGACTGTCAGCCACCCCTCCCAGTTTGGTATCATTAGCGAACTTGCTGAGGATACACTCTGTCCCCTCATCCGGGTCATTGACGAATATATTGAACAAGATTGGACCAAGTATTGACCCCTGGGGGACACCACTGGTTACAGGCCTCCAACTTGACACTGCTCCATTAACCACCACCCTCTGAGTTCTGTCACACAGCCAGCTCTCAATCCACCTCGCTGTCTCCTCATCTAGCCCACACTTCCTCAGCTTCCTAATGAGCATGTTATGGGAGACAGCTACTGTAAAACCAACTGTTGAGAGAAAACCAAATTGTTCCCAAGATGTGGTCCTGTAACACTAATTTCAAATACTGCCTTACTTCTTGAGTAAATCTGCTGGTTTCGTTGGCCTTCCCAGTAGAGAAAAAAACTCTTATATTAACATGAATAAAGCTATCAGAATATAGTCTTTAGGCAGTATATTCTGCAATCAACATTTACTCATCTGTACCTATTTCACTATCATGTCCACTTTTAACAGATGGCCAGTTAAATGTTCTTGTTTGCAATCCAGAGGCAGATCATTAAAAAGTGCAGAAAGGATTTGTTTAATAGTTTGTCAGTACACATTGTTGTTATGGTTGCAAATTTGGAATCAAACCTAGCAGCATAGTTTCAGGTAAAACATGTTTTTCCTTGCACTGGTAGGGAAGGCGGGATTAGAGCCCTGCTGGTCTGGGTTCATGTCCCACTCAGCATTCAGGCACAGCTTGAAACTAATGAGTGATTTTATACAGGCAGCAGCCAACAGAAGAAACAAATGGAGTATGTCTTTTCATAACACACTTTCAGAGGGGAAAAGGAAGTGTTACCCTGGAATAGATCTATACATTTCTGTTTGACTCCAACAGCACCTAACATTAAATTCTTGTGAAAACCCCTTCCCCAGCACACCTAGCTACTTACTGCCTACTGGTGCACAGTTCTTGTGAGGGAGTGCTCTGCTGCTCTGCAGGCTGATGTTTGAGGTTTAGCCTTTCTTAAACACTCTTCCTGACACTGTTTTCAGTATCTTTCTTCACCTAGTTTCCTATTAAGTTAAACAGCAATTTGCAAGTACCTCCTCCAGTTATTCATTCCTCCTGAATACTTTCCAAAAGGAATTACCTTTGATAAATAAAGGCAGAAGCACAGGTAGTAAGACATGTCAGGGAGGATAAGTAATTGAGGTGCACAGCTTTAAAATAGCATTAAAAGTTTTCTTAAACACTAGAAAGATTTAATGTTCCTGCATTGAGAATTCCAACTGATAAAGGAATGTGGAAAACAAAAGCGTGGCAGGGTAGAAGAGAAATGAAGAATAAATCGGACATGTGGGAAAATATGAAGAGAGGACAAAGTTGTAGCAAAAGAAGAGTTCTACATGGTTCAGCTCATCTCCTCACCCTTTTTCCCCAAATATGTTTGTCCTCTTTCTTTCCTTCTCCCCTCTCACTAAAAAATTAGTTCTCCAGTGGACTTGCTAAGCTATTTGGTATTTTTAACTGTTAAACTATATACAAGTAGCTATATTTGTCAAGCAAGGAAGATGCTGGAAGGCTCTAGAAGGCCCTCACTACATCTACAAATGATAGGCAAAAAATCATAAAATATGTAATACAGTAAAAAAAACATACTATCAACATTGACTGATAACAATGGCATAAAGTCCACACTGGGAAAATCATCTACAGTTCAGTATTTTAAGATTTCTGATTCTTAAGCCCAAGCATTTATCAAGTTGACTACAAGATTATTATTTTTGGTTCAACTAGGCACATGCTGTTCAGACATTATGTCCAGTCTGGATGTCCAGTTTTTAAGGTAGAGGTTGAGAACAAGTTTTGGACTCTGACAAGACACAAAAGAATGATGCAAAGTCTGTAAAACCTGATTTGAAAAATGAGCAACTGACAGAAGCTTTGACTGTTTCATTTTTCCCTGAGAAATGTAAAAACATGATGAGATCACAGTCTTGCACAGAGACTTAGTATTTACATGGTTTAGAACATGTTCTGAGTTTAGAACAGAGCTGTTAAGAACAGGGCTTGCTTTAACCTTTCACCAAAAAAAGCATGGAAGGATGCAGAGGCAACTATTTTTACAGATTATTAACAAAACATCGTTAGCTCACGTACCTTGTAGATTTTTCTATCATTTCAATCCCTTATATCAAGGTTGGATGCCTTTCCAAAATATGCTGTTGCTTGTATGGATGAAACAACGTACCCTGCACTGTACAGGTCAGATTAGATTGTCCCAGTGGTCCTTTCCAGCCTTCAAAACTAAGATTAAAGTTAATGATTCAGTGGGAACAAGAGAAGCCCCCTTATAAGGAAAAAGGTTATAAAGTCCCAATCCAGCACAGCAAATAAACATGTACTTAACAGTACAGTTCCAGCAATCTCAGCCAAAATAATATCAAGCTGCTCTTCCAACAGCTCAGTATCTACATGCTGGACAGTCATATTGCAAGAGACCAAAAGAGCTTATGATTTAAGCAGAAAAAACAGAAGCAGCATGGCAGAAATGAAGTATAATCCTGTATCGCTCATCAGGAGGCACAAAATGATGTGGAAGCCAGATAGGGACCATGCAGGAAACTAATAATGAGCTGGTAGTGAAATGTGGCTCTTAAGACATTCCTGTTCCCAGTCACAAAGAGTCTTTTCCCATAGCACATCCCTCTCCATAGTGGGAGAGAATCCCCAGTGCACACGCTGGCACAGTGGTAATGATGTCCTCATAGGGAAGATGTTGTTTTAAGCAACACAATTCTCAGAAGACTTTATATTCTGAACCTTATGAGAGAGAACAAACATTATACAAGAGAGAAAAAAAAATATTGGGGTGCTCCTGTTTCTTATTCAAAATGAACTGATTGTGATTTGTGCAGGAGACTCTCAGTTGGAAGACATTTATTCCACCTAAACAGAGAAGACAAATCAAAAGACAGCAATTTTTACGTGGAGGGTGATACAGAATCATTTTCTCACAAGTACAGAGTGCATACAGTATTCATCCAAATCTTTTAGACAAAATACAGAGTGTCTAGCTAGTGTGCTCCAGTTCCAAAGAACAAGTGTAGAGTATTTGAGCAGACAAGAATGGCAATGTCCGGCTCTTCAGTCATGCACGCAGGATACAGTCTAACACGCCCAAAAAACCCTTACTAAGTCTTTTTTGTGCAAGAGGTTCCTTTACACACACACCTGGTACCAAACACAATATACATCTCCAATTGCATTTCACCCTAGCTTCAGCTCACATATTGGTCATGCTAAGTCTTATTACAACAGATTACCTCCGATGACGATGATGATAGCTTAAACCATGACAGAAATACTAGTAACATGATTAGTTTTCATCACAGCATGAACAGTATTGCCTTCTAGCTTTTCATTTATAAAAGTACAAATCTCACAATTATGTTGAGGTATCTGTCAGAAGATATTAAGTGGCAGCTGCTGGAAAAATATAGTTAGATGTATTTAGCCTACAAAAATTTTCAACACATCATCGCTTTAATGTATATAAAATGTAAACTAAGACATTGAGGCTCACGATGAAAAAATTAACAGCCAGTTACATGTACGCTGGCCCATCTGTAAAGACAGTATAGTTGTTTGATTTAGTTTAGCCCTTGTCCAGGTACTTCTTACACACATATTGACTTGCAGAGATGTTGCACACCTTTGCTTCCCGATGAAATCATGATGATGGCACAGTTCTTGATATGCCAAGTGTTACACACTTCCATTTGTACCAGCCTTCTCTGTCTTATCGAGATGATCAATGTAAGCATGCAGACACCAAGAATATATTTACTATTCATTACAGAAGTTTTTTTGTATGCATCTCTCTGCAAACGACCAACAAAATTCCTTTCTTAAGCATCAATAGACCATCAGTATTCTTCCGAAGTTTATGAAAACTTTCTGAAACTGGGGGTCATGCTGGGAGGACTTGCCAATTTGCTCACCGTCTTTACCAACAGATACTGGTTTACCAATGAATATGGGCCACCCATCTCTTGCTCATGTTCTGTCCAAGCTTGCATCTAAGATATTGCTCAGGTAGTATCCTAATACTTCTTCAGCAATTCAAACACCCTGTTTTAAGATACTTCTTATTCAGGATCTTTACCTGTGGCAATAAGGAGATACTGTGCAGCTGATTTTCTTTCTGGAGATTCTGAGTAGCAAGTCCCCTCCTCTGTTAATAGCTGGACACTTCTAGTAGGATATAATGGTAGATCAGATTGTCATTCTAGTAAGACTGTAGATGACCTTGTTCCTCAGGGGTCGGTATGGGGACCTGTACTATTTATCATCTTTGTTGGTGACATGGATGTTGGGATTGAGTGCACCCTCAGCAAGTTTGCTGACAACACCAAGCTGTGTGGAGCAGTCAACACAATGGAGGGGAGGGATGCTATCCAGAGGGACCTGGACAGGCTTGAGAGGTGGACCTGCGCAAACCTCATGAAGGTCAACCAGGCCAAGTGCAAGGTCCTGCACCTGGGTCAGGGCAACCCCATGCACAAAGACAGGGTGGGCAGAGAATGGATTAAGAGCAGCCCTGAGGAGAAGCACTTGGGGGTGTTGGTTGATGAGAAACTTAACATGAGCAAGGCAATGTGCGCTCACAGCCCAGAAGGCCAAACGCATCCTGGGCTGCATCAAAAGCAGTGTGGCCAGCAGGTTGAGGGAGGTGATTCTGACCCTCTACTCTGCTGTCATGAGACCCCACCTGGAAGACTGTGTCCAGCTCTGGAACCCCCAACATAAGAAGGACATGGACCTGTTGGAGTGGGTCCAGAGGAGGGCCACAAAGATGATCAGAGGGCTGGAGCACCTCTCCTATGAGGACAGGCTGAGAGAGTAGGGATTGTTCAGCCTGGAGAAGAGAAGACTCCAGGGACACCTTATAGCAGCCTTCCAGTATCTGAAGGGGGCCTACAAGAAAGATGGAGAGGGACTTTTTACACGGTCACGTAGTGATAGGATGAGTGGAGATTTAGAATAGATATTAGGAAAAAGTTCTTCACTCTGAGGGTGGTGAGGCACTGGAACAAGTTGCCCAGTGAAGTTGTGGATGCCCCATCCCTGGAAGTGTTTAAGGCCAGGCTGGATGGGGTTTTGAGCAACCTGGTCTAGTGGGAGGTGTCCCTGCCCGTGACAGCGGGGTTGGAACTATATGATCTTTAAGGTCCCTTCCAACCTAAACAATTCTATGATTCTGTGACCTGGCTGCTGAAATAAGTTCTGAGGCATCTATCAATCTATTGGTTCCTAATATTCCTGAAGTATTGTATTTGCAAATACATTGGGACTTTGATAAAGTCATTTTAAATGTAAAAAAATCTATAAATTGTTGGAGAATATTGGACAAAAATAATTTTTTTTGTCCATGAAACTGCAATACATTTTATAATTGTTGACCTATATTTAAAGTTCGTTTCTTAATTTTTCAGTAACATATTCATTTCTTGGTCAAGGCATACGTTCATTGCTTTGCTTTTCTGGAATGAGATATAGCACCACAGTATCATTTTATCCACATGTTTAAAATCAAAGTTTAGGCAATTTCCCTTTTAACCTTTTAATGACTTACAAAATCACATTCTCTGTAGATAATGATACTTCTTTAAACATATCAAATACAGTAAGTATGCATTCCATTGTTCTGTATTTAAAATCAAGCACATGAAGATAATTCTGTCATATTTCAACTTTTGACTTTTATAAAAGAACTAGCTCTTTATAAACTGTTTAAATCATTAAAATTTTACAAAAATCCATTAGAAGTTTCTCATTTTATCCAAATACTACTCATCAGCATTTCTAATTTAATTTTAATAACTCCTCTTTTTAACATTATAAGAGTAATGTCATACATATCTTTTACATTAACATTAAAAAAGCCTGAAATGGAGGATAGCTAGGGGCTTTTTTCTGTTCTATAAATATATTGGAAGAAAAATAATCTCATTGTAGTGTAATATATTACTCCACATTAAAAAAGGATTTTTTCTTCCAAACACTTAGCTAGTACATCAGTCAGTCTTACTTTTAGATGATTAAAAAGAAGCAAAATACATTATTCGTTTGTATTGTATATACTTTGAAATGCATAATTTGGAAAAATAAAATTTCCTTCTCATCTTTACAGAAGAGAAAAAAAGAAAGATGACACATATCTTTCTTGCAGGTGTTTCATTAAAAACAAGCTGTGACCTTGGAAACAACACTTCAGTGAACCAACATAGTTATAATTCACTATTTCATGTTGTACCCTTTAAATGTATGTTAATTCAAAATTACAGCCTCTGTTTCTCTTCACAGAAAAAGCTATTTAACTCACTGTAAGTCTTTGTTTGATGTTTTTATAAATTCTATCATAATATAGGCATCATAAGCACACAAAATCTTGCCAATATAGTTAGAACTATGTTACACTGTAGCATGTCCATACCAATCCTGAAATCAAGCGATCCTTATAAGTGTCTGGGAACAAATTTCACTGGGCAATGTCAAGTAGTGTCGGATGTTAGAGAATTGTTTCTTGGGATGTGCAAACCACACTAAAAGAAAAATACTGCATCGCTGTGGAAGATGCACAGCACCACATACCAGAAGTACCTTCTATTACACAACCACTGAGTGAGAAGTAATAGACTAGTGCATAATACTTTAGCTGCACAAGGTGCTTGTGCTCATAATGAATTGTTCTAATGCCAAAACAGGCTCTTTTTTTTTTTTTTTTAATAAGAAATTAACACTGTAAAAACAAAATCCTGTGGTCAATTCCATGTAAACCATGACACTCATTTTTAAACTGCAGAAACAGATTTTTCCTTGTTAGATACTCAGACTCAGTTTTTAAAAATGTATGGGTTTGTTGCAATTTCTGGATTAGAATAAATGCATGATAAATCTTGTCTTAAAATGTGAAGAAATTATACATGAATAAGGAATAGTTTTGAACTTTAATATTAATAGACCACCAACATGCTTCTCGTTCCTATTACAACTTCATGGTTATAAGGCTATAGCTTCCTATAAATCAATTATTAATGAGAGCTATCACTATTATTTTTTCATTTCTCCAGTAGTACCAGCATGCTGTGATAATATTACACATGTAGCTAGTTAAACTTCCACCTTAGAAGTTCTTGCTTGGTTTTAGTGGAATATAAAAGAGCAATGTATAAGGCTGTGTTTGAATAAGTTTCATTATGAGATACAAAGAAAAAGTGACTGGATCTTGCAAGCTTAAAAGGAAGTTAATTGACTCAATAAATAAAAAAAAAACAGAGCTCCACTATTTTTTATTTACAGACTATTGAATAAATATTTTGCTTTGATTTTACTGTAGTTCAGCTTTAACTATTTTTGATCGTATTTTATAGTACAGAGATTTCTAAAGTTGATTTTGAAGCATAATAAGGTCTCAATAGTATAAGACCTTTTACAGTATTACATCATAAAATCATAGCTAAGAAATGGTAGATAGCACAGATATGTATGTGAGAGAGAATTATACGTAGTGGATTAATAAACTACAGCTCTGTTTATTGGTTTAGTTCTGCTCAAGGACAGAGTAAAATGAAGTAAGAATGGGGGGAATAGAAGATGGATAATCACTACAGAAAGACTGCCTGTGAGGTTACAGTATCTTTCTGGAAAGAGAGAAAAACTAGGGAACATTACAAATTCACAGCCTTCAACTATCCTGCAGCTGATGTCAAGCAACAGATAAAGATATTCTCTCTGAATGCCATGCACTACCCTCATAAAAGTTCGCAGTCTGGGTCAACAAGTAAAAGCGAAAAATAAGCAGCCATCAGAGGAAGTAATATAATCTTTCTGGATCACCTATGTCAAGAAGTGTTCTGCAGATTGCTTCCATCCTTGTATTTAATGGATCCACTACTTCAAAAATATGCTAAGCAAGAGCAAGCCTGTAATGAGGTGGGCTCTGGGGTCTGCTGTTGCAGAGGGCCAGTGCAGGGCTTGCACAGAAACTTTGGAGACAGCAGATCTGAGCAAGAAAATGCTCACTGGCAGAATATCATAAGTTCAGCTCAGAGAAAGTTGCTTCTTAGAAAATGGATATGTTTCTTACCTCTCTGAGACCTTGAGTTGTACCACCCACGTTATCTAACACCGCTGACTTATTAAAGAATAAGGCTGGTGTTTTTCTCAATGATCTCAATAAAAAAAATCTAGAGATATGCTGGTCATCATCTGTGTTCAAAATTAAACATTGCTGCAGTTCATTTCCTGATGTTTTCCATTTTTTGATAGTACAGTACTGATCTTCAAAGCAAGGTAAAAATTCCCTGGAGATTCTTTCCATCTAAAGTGGTGTAGAACGGTAAGGTGGTAATGAAGAGGCAGTAAAAAAATAGATCTAACCAATTCTTATAATTTCATCTACTTTTAAACTTACACAGTTTGTGCTGTCATCAGAGTATTTTCTCTTGAGGAGAAATCCTTGCATAGTAATATATACAACAAATATTAGAAATGGTTTAACAGGAGACTCACCTGTCAGGTAATTCTAAATTGCATTCCTTCAATGCTCAAAGTTTCATCAGTCCTGTGACAGTCAATATCATACTAACTATAAATCTTTCAGACTAGGTACTCAGGTGACATAAGCAAGGGTTAACTCCATCACCTTCTTATGGCACTTCATACAAATTAAATTACTTCATCCTTGCTGTTTTCTAACTCCAGAATTAACTACACATTAGCAAATTTTCTTTTGAGTCTCTGACCCTGTAATACTCAGTGAGGCAGACTTCCTCTCACCAGCTGCACGTGCCCGGCATTGTCCCTCTCTGTTTAGAATTTATGGGTGGATCAGACTCAATATTGCCTTTCCACCAGCAGAAGTCCTACACACTTGTGAATGCCCTGCTGCGAAAAAGATCGTGTGCAAACAAAAACCATAACTGCATAGTCATATTGACCAAGATTACTGACCCCTGGACAAATTCAGCATTCATTCAGTCAATTAAGTAATTCCATTGACATTCAGTGGTTGTTAGAGGAGGCTTTTACGTGCAGGGAGATGATCCTGATTTGGCTATTATCATTTGACTGGTTTCAGTAGAGCAAGCGCTGTTATTTTCAAAGATGCAAATAAGATCAGAATGAAACCTTACTAATTACATGACTTGCCTACCTTGCTTTATTAAGGAGTTCCAAATTAATTTAATGTTAGTTAATGAGCTTCTAAAAGAAACTGTTATTTGGTAATTGTTTTCGCTTCTTTCAGACACGTCCTGATTAGCTACATTTAGCAGTTATCCTGCCTTTTTTTTCTTTTTAGGACCCACTCATTTACTTTTCACAGCTTTTTGGTAAAATATTGCTCTCAATTAGCATGTGACTATTAAACTTTTTGCTTGTTGATTTGATAATTTAGTGAAAGAGAGAGCCAGATTCTGTTTTCAATTAAGCCACTGCAAAAAGCCTCATAGATTTAAATGGGAGTAGAAATGGTCCCTCCAAAGGTGAGATATTCAGGCTTGAAGTTATTGGGTAGGTATGTAGCTAGTTAACTAGCAATCTTCTTAAAAGCCAGCATTAGGAAGGGAGGCTCAAGTTCTTCACCACAAACTCTGTGCAGGTCTCAATGAGCAGTTCTGATTGAAGTTTTCTTAGTCCTTGTATTCCAAAGTGTTGCATTGCTGTAGGATAAGACTTTTCTTATTTGATAAGGCTTATTTATGAAAAGAAAACCAATTTCACCAAGATCAGATGTTTGCCTGATGTATGCAGTGAGAACATCCAGAGCCTAACAAGGGAGTCACTAACCATTGGTCACTCTGACACGATTCACTGTAAAGCATCCTGTCCGCATCATTCCATTCAGCACACTGCACCCTCCTGTTCTGTCCTCAGACTTTCATCAATTTCTGAATGAAAACCATCCCTTTTGGGGTATTGCAGCAGGGCCAGACTCTTCATGGTAAGAAGTGTTAACTTCATTAAAGTTCTGTATACCGCAGGCAGAAAAATCTGAATGTTAGGTGATCCACTTAATTAGGAGTTTTGCTACTTGGCATTGAAAAATTAATTATGGGCAGGAGGATCCATGGGGTAGTTTTCTTTTGACTCAGAATGCATTATCCCGGTCTGTATTAACTGGAAAATAGGAACTGACTTCATAGTAACTGAGATAGAGAATATAAAGCCATGATCATCAGATTTATTAAGTATAAACATGTATAGTGTTATGAGATATTTTTTTACCTGAGGTTAAATTGTAAAAGTAATAATGTAATCATGATAAAGCTGTTACTGAAGAAGTGATATAGACATAAATGAGTCAGTGTTTAATCAACAATGCAATATGAAACGAACGACCATAGGTGGTTTACAGGAATATGTGAAATATTTGACTAAAAAAAATTGCATGGTCTCTGAAGCTGCTTTTTAAATTTCTTCAACATGGATCATTCTGTCCAGCTACAAAAAGGAGGTAGATTTTGCAAAAGATAACAAAGTGCTAACAGACTTTGCTTTTTCAAGGTGCTATTTTGATGTTGTCAATAACAAGTGTTAATCAGTGTTTTGTTTGGCTCCTGGTCAGGATCCTGAAACACACAGGCACTGGAGCAAATCTCACCCACCTCTACCCTTCAGAAGTACATCTTGACAGCTCTTACAGCAGGTTTGGAACTGTTGGGTTTAAACTTTACCGCAACAGATTTCAGTCAGATCAAAAGAATCACGGTTTCCATCTAATCCCGCAATGCTCATATCTGCACATTTCCAATAATTCTTATTGTAAAAATCTGGCCCAGTAGCTACTATCCAAGAGACAGAGCAGCAGCATTTCAGTTTCTTCATGATACTTTAAGTATAGTAATGCAGGGTAGGTACAATTAAGAGCTCAGTCCTGTAAACACTTCCCATCAGCTATGGTTACCACTGGCATAGTCAGGGACAAATGCAAATGGACAATGTTTACCCAGTAAACGTGAACAATATAGAGCTTTCCTCACTATTACTGGAACAGGCGAATTTTCTCACACATTTTTTAGTTATTTTATCATTGGAAAGTACAAGAAGTACCTGACATTCATACCATAGCACTCAGTTCTGCTAGCATGTTCAGTTACTATTTGACACGAGAGGGATTACTAGCTAGATAGCATTATGTAGCCCCATAGAGAGTGTTTTCAGGATCAGACCCTTTTCTTCCTAAGTCTTCTTCCAGTCTGTCCTGGTTTGAGGTAAAACAGGACCAATTTTGTTCAGTAACTTCGCTTCTTAGCTGGGCCTCTTCTAACTACTGAAATTAACAGCATATTGTGCAGACAATGTTCGCTCTCTCAGAGTGATAAAACCAATGTTTATAGTTGATGCCCAGGCGTGGTATGCGGGAGAGGCTCTTGCTTATACTTCGCGCTGTAACAGCCAAGGCCAACCAGCTTTGTTGTTTGCCCCGTTGGAGGGTCGGAAGCAGAAAAGTGCAGTGGGGTCCCACCTACAGGGAGGAGCGGACAGGCCAGGTGACCCAAAACTGACCAACAGGGTATTCCATCCCATCTGTCTCATGCTGAATAGAAAAGCTGAGGGATCAAAGGGTCAGCTCTCCTTTTTCGCTCTCTCGCTCGCTTGCGCTCTCTTTCTTCACTTCAGTCGTCTGCCTTTGGTCCTGATCCTGAATGCAGATCCGGAATACGGTTCCCATCCATCACTGAGTCCAGCCTGGGACTGCCCCAGTGCCAGCCGGTGTCGTGATTGTCATCTTGGGAGTTTGATACAGTTTTGTATATATTTCATTATTTCCTTTTTATTTTATTATCAATATCTCATTAAAGTAGTTTAGTTCCTTCTAAACTCATAAGTCTCTTTTTCCCTCCTCTGCCTCTCTTTTTGAAGAGGGGTGGAGGGCAGCATCTGTCAGTCCCATCTGGGGTCCCCAACATCCCCAGTGGCTGATATGGCCTAAACCACGACACTGTTCAAGGTGACAATCAACACATAATCACAACTAAAATTACTTTGGAACTGAATAGAAATTTCACGTGGTTTGTCAGTACTGCTGTGCAAGGAAGTGCACATATTATCACAGTATTAGGAAACACACTAGCAAGGATGAATAAATCACAGAATAATGAAATAACTGGTATTCCAATAGATAAATTCCAGTCCTATATCTCATATCTCCATTGTTTTACAATGCTGCCCCATTTTTTTTCCTATATGCAAATCTCTTTGTTTAATTATTGCTTCTAAAGGAATGGGAAAAGATTCTGTGGGTTTTAAAAATATTTCATCATCTTTCCAGCAGTATCAGAACCAGAGTTTGTACAGTCACACAGGTTTGATACTATTCGTGCATCAGTGGAACAACAGTGGGCAGAGGAATGAGGATGTCGATTTAATTTAGAGTTCAACTCTGCCAATACTGTTCATGCTGAGTGCTGCCTCAGTCAGTGAGAAGTCCTACTGATTTTAATGTGATTATTCCTGAGGCAAAGTACTCCTGGAGAGAAGGAGGGGGTGGGAAGGTTCATTCCTAGGTTATGAGGCAATGAACAATAACCCCTGCACACTGTATTGCCATGAGGCCCAAATTTGAAAATAAACAAGGATGAACTAAGTGTGAACTGGACTTTGCATTAATAATAATATGCACTTCAGAAGAAAAGACTATTAACTACCCTTTCTGAATGTTTTCTGTTTTATTGGCATTTTAACACCTGGAGTCATTGTCTTAGTTTGAACAATGACAGTTTTGTCATCAAGTTCAAAAGAATCACAATTGTACCCCTACATTTTTATTGAATGGTGATAATTTTAGAGTAAGCTGCTATATAGCTTATGAATGTAGTAGTTTTTTATACACAATTCTTTACATTACGTTCTTCACACAAAATAGACCTTAGCTTAAGTCCTACAGTTGCATTGTCTTTCAACATCACTGTTGCTTGTTGAAAGTGAGAATTTGCTGTGAAAGTGAAAAATCTATAAATGCACTTGGAAATTACAGTACTTGAATTGATAATTTCCCAATTATTTTTTTTTTAGTTGGAATGCAATCAGTTAGACTTATTGTATCAAAAATTACACTACTTGCCAGAAAACTCTCTTTGTGAATGTCTCTTACATTTTGGAAGAGATCAGAATCCCACAGATGAGAGGGGTAAATAGTTAAGTCTGTGGTGTACACATAGCTGTAAACATGGCTATTTTACTTCTTTGAACTGCTGCTTCACGGCAAAAAAAAAAATCAAAAGTTCAACAGTGCTACTGGAAAATGCAAGTCAGCAATCCCAAATTTTAAAAGCATTTTTTGGGTGCAGGGAGGGTAAGCGGTAAGTTTTCAAAAGAATTTAATGTCAACATCAAGATATTTTAACAAGGGAATGTGATCCAAGAAATTCTGCTGGGCTTTCATTTTTTGCTTTCTACAGAGTAAAAGAAAAAGAATTGTGATTGATATAGTTCTGCGACCCAGCAAGTTCTTTTTTCTTCAGAATGGGTTTATAGTGGTTTTTGTCTTCCAATCTTAGTAACTTAACACTGATTATAAGAAACAAGGTTCAAGCAAGACATCCATAAGACTCTCTCTTTGTATATGCTCTGTAAGATGAAGGTATCCATCATCTTCATGCAATGAAAAGTTGCTCACAAAATTGAAATGGATCTACTAGTGCATTTGTGAGACATTACAGATGCAGGTTGTGGACTGTCTTTGATAAACTAACTTAGGAAGCAGCAATCTTTTTCTGAACTAAAAGCCTATTAATCAAGCTGAAATCCCTATTTATTTTAATATGAACATATTTCTTTGCATTGGCATCTTCTCTCTTACTCACTTTGATTTTAGAGATTAGTGTAAACTGTTCTCAGTGTACTCTATATGCAACAGTGAGCTTTAAATTTATCTTTGCCTTGAAGCAGGAAGGAGGAATCTCAGAACAGTAGGTAATTCCAATTATTCCGGGATACTTTAGACCTGGCGAAGCATTAAGTGACACTGCCCAGATGTGAGAAGGGAGACAGAAATGGAGAACTGTGTAGATTATCTTTTTGTGTATGGCTCAGGAATAGCTGGTTTGCTCTCCCTGGGCACTTCTCTGGGTCATTTCCGCAAATTCAGAGAACCTGCAATTTCTTTCTACTGTATGAGATGGAATCTGTGCAAAGCTATGCAATTAAATTTAAGGACAATCATCTTTCTGAGGAAATAAAACATGGTCTGCTTAGACTCTGTTTTTGAAGCCAAAGCTCAGTATATGGTGTATACATTTTGTCTTGCTGGTGATAAATACATGTAAATGCCTGTACATGATACATACATGTACATTCAAGAGCATTTCATTTGCAGGGTAAACATTATAGATGGGTACTGTAAATTATATCAGCATAAGCAGAAAGTGAATAAATTAGCAAAACAAGACTGTTGCTTTGCCAATATCACTGTCACATACAAGCTTGGAATCATGGAAGATGAAATGCTTCAAAATTTAGCTTCAAATTACAATTTGTATTGAAAATTTTTTAGCCACAGAAGACTAAAATCAGACGGATGCAGCAATAGCAGAAGGAAGAGTAATAAGTTATGGAATATGAGGCATCACTCAAGCTAGGCAGGCAGACAGAAGCCAAGTTTTAAAGCACAGTCTATGGAGAATTCCTACACTGCAAAAATCAAACCACAGGTTCTGTAAACTGCAACACCCACAAGGAAAACCAGTTTACTTCTCTGCTTTGCTCAACACATTGCATATGACCCTGGATATCATGCAAAGAAATTGGGGCATAAACACTGCAGAAAAATTTAACATTTTGCTAGAGTATCTTGTGCTGGTTCTTGTAAAAACGGGTAAATAAAATTACCGTTCCAGGCATGCCTCTTGACTTTGTAAATAAATATTCCAATGTACATTGTATTAGTAACTTACTAATATTTCTGCTACATCAAGAGGACAGGCACAGGTGATTAATTAATGTCAGATACTGGCTCTGCAGTCCCTCTACTACCTGAATTCACTTACTTGCAATGCTTTAGAGGTTTGTCACTTGCTGACCCTCCATTATATGCAGTGAATGATCTGGGGAACCAATTTCTATGCTTGGTTTACCGTACACGAACGTGATTTTTGACCCATATAGTACACTTGCTGAATTCCATATTGTGCATAAAGGTATTCTATGCGCAATACAGTGTTTATAAGTGCAACACAGGCACCTGTTTATCATGGGAAACATGCAAATACATACTTGTTTGGAATGTTTCAGCAGTACTGTACACTACTGGAGCAAACTGCAATGTCAGTAACTATAATAGACAGTACAGAAAAAACACTGCTGTGTAAAGGGTTTTCTCACAGAAGCAAAATCCAGTCTTCTATGTTATCCATACAACAGAAAAGTCACAACTCACCATTTGTATTGCAACCCACCACTTGCATCACAACCCTTTAAAAATAACCCAGAATGTCATTACTGATGAAACTGAAGTTTCAGAATGTGTCTCACCAATAGAGTGAAAAGACAAATATTTTTCATCTTTGCATGTATTCAAGGCACTAAAGCAAAGCCAAGCAACTGCCCTCCATATATTTCCATAAAAAATCAGATGTCATATTTGCAAAATGCACAAAGATATCATTTACCCCAGTAGATTGTATATTGCTAAATAATGTTGTGCAAGGGTTGCCAGAACTACACAGCATTTAGTTCACGTGATGGATTTCTCCACTTCAAATGGGTATGCCACCAACTCTCCTCCATGCCCAAAGCTTTTTAAAGAATGACAGCCAAGTTTCTCAACAATCAGTCTAAAGGCTGATATCAAAATAATGGCATTTTATTGGGAAAGGTTTCTCAAGCCCTGTAGTACAGCCTTAGCTTTGTCTTCAGGCTGTATTACAGCACCTTGGCAGAGTGAGGTGGAAACTGGACTTTGCCAGTCGCAGAATTGTCTTGTTTTGGTGCATACTGTCTCCAGCAGGAGTGAATTTTCAGAACAAACAAATATGATTACAGAAGTTTCAACACCACCAGGATCACAAATACGTTCTGGCTTAATTTGTACAACGTGGTATGTTTCTCCTTAACTGTGCATCTGCTGCACAATTTTTCAGAGCAAAATTTTGTGGAACTGCACAGATTGGAAGCGGTGAAACACTCATTTGAAAACAGCTAGGTATTTATATTATTCAACCCTGTGTTGCACACTATTGTGATTGCCACTGCCTCCAGTTATGAACATGGACTCACACTTGCAAAAACCTACAGCACACTGCTGAAACAACCATTGCATTTGCACCCAGACCATTTGAAGAAACTGAGGAAAGCATTGCAGTTTAGAGCACAAGCATACGCTTCTGTGCACTTAGGGTTAGATTTACAGCTTAGTCCTGTAATTTATCCAGCACTAAACAAGGATTCAAACCAGAAAATAAGGCAAGTCATCCAGTAGTGCAGAAGACTTTGTCTACGTAAGTACAATATAGAGTACAGACCAAGAACTAGCAATGTGACTACTCAGTGCTTATCACGTGTGCTTTTCCTTCACTGTGTATCCAGAGATACAGGCATAGTTGAACAAATAAACATATTCTTCGGCATCTACAAAACAGCCATTAAGTATTCCTTGTTTAATTTGTTCAGTCCAACAGAAATTACATGGCATCTTGCCCACAAGATTTGCTAACTCCAAACCCTGTTCTCCAGCTCTACCTACTGTTTCAACTACAGTGTAACCCTTCCCCACCAGAAAGCTGTGATGCAAGTTGCTCAGCAATTTATTATTATAAAGAATTTACAAATATACTGCAATAATTTATACACCTGGATTATGATTCATGTCAATGGATTGTCAGAACAAAAGAGCAATGACAGAACCTCTCCTGGCAAGGCAGCAGAGACTTATCCATCACCATTGCAGCCTGTCCCTTTACGTGATTCATTGTGGGGAAGGTTTGCTACTGGTATCAAAGACCTATTTGTTCATGCACCGTTGACTTCTGCTTTGCCATCATCCTGAGAGATTGCTTCAATAAATGGCCAGAAACAGCATTTACGTCACAAGTCACACGTGATACTGTAATTACTTTCCCGTCCACAGTTTCCTGCAGAGTGGAGCCCAGAAGAATTAGTATCCAATAATGGATCACAATTCACCCTCATAGAGTCTGAAACTTTTCTGGGGAAGTGAAACATTATACACAGAAGATCAAACACTTTCATTAAACTTTGGAAGAAAAGTGTACTGACTGCTGGGCAGAAGGCTTCCTACAAACTTACACAGCACATACTTCCAAAAGCATAACATAGAAGATGCTTCCCGAATGACTATTTATGAAAGAGAAGTGAAAAGCTAAACGTTATTGTATTATAGATAACCTACTCTGAAACAGAAGCACAACTGCATATAAGACAAAACAGCCCAATAGACACAGTAAAATCACAAAACAGAAAGAAGTTACCATCACGGTGCTAAGATCTGCATGTATCTCACCTGTGAGAATATAAAAACGTAGACTTTCATTCTCCTCCTTAAAAGAATCAACATTACGTCTCAAGACTGCCAGAAAAGGAAAAGGAAAAAAGAAAAAATCTTACGCCTTCAAACTACCCGATAAGACAGGTCAGAGAGCTTCTCCATTACTAACACAGGAAACATAGCTTATCTGCTGATAACAGTCCCCAAACAAGAAAAATAGGAGAAAATAAAGGCTATTCAACCTTCTGCCAAATCCTGATTAACCACCTCCAGGCACTGAACACCATTGCGTAAATAAATGCAAAAGTTTAGTCTTTAATTTTAATAATTTTGTCCCAGAACAGTTTGTCTATTTGGTCCCTGAGTATATGACTGCCTAATAAGTAGTTATATAACTGCTGCGACAGTAGGATAATAAAGTTACTATTTCATTATTACTTTGGAATTAGAAATATGCAACATCTTTCAAGAACTGGGGCATATGTGGGCTTGCAGTAGAGGCTTAGAAGGTGCTGCTTGTGTGTTTGGTGGGCTGTACTCTCTCTGCAGATAACCCAGAAAGGAAACTTTCTGACTTGCTTCTGCCATGGCTGTCCCCTATCAGAATATACATCCGGAAGCCTGTCCTTCATACTTTATCTTAGCTACACTCTTAACCACATGGACAAATTCATCCTGAGTTACAATTACAGAGGATTACTGAGCAGCAGAATTCCTGTAACTCTTTTCCTAAAAAAAAAAAAAAAAAAACAAAAACAAAAACAAAACAAAAAAATTCCCAAACTTAGATAAACATTTGCAATATTCTCTGTAAAAGACAAGATACAGAAGCTATAGAGGTACTGGGGGGAGGCCGTACAAGGATGAAGGCTTTTATGCCTGGTTTCCATGAACTAAAGACAACTGTTGGGTTTTTGTCTAATCTCCTCCCCATGACACTTTTCAAGTACATTTGAGATGAGCAAAGACATATCAAAGATTAATAAACTCTTGCAAGTTTATGAAAACAGGTAACTAGATACACAACATACTGATAAATGTCCAGATGGAAAAAAAAAATGAATCATTAGGTAACATATTAAATTAGACTCTAACAAATCAACACATGAGAAAGCTCATATATGACCCTTTAAACAGAGCTTATAATCACTTGTGAGGTGCAAATACAGAGAAATTCCAGCTTCAGTCTCCTATAACACGTTATTACTGAAAAGAAGAGAAAACTATTGTAAAGAGTACAGTGCACAGTTCTCGGGTACAGTGGACATCTTTGACAAGTCAACGTTCCACAGTAGGATTTGAGAAGTTGCCTTTGGCTGCATTGGTCACTATAAAAAAAAGAATGGGTAATGCTTTGGCTGCCTTACCACCATGGAGCTGTGGACAAATACTGATATTAACAGTCTAAGCACAGTCATTAATATTGGGATCAGATAACCACTGAACTCTGTTGGCAGCAGTGTGTGTTGTTTTCTGCCATTCTTCATTATCTATCATTTAAAGTGGCATTAAAACATCAGAAAATAGAAGGTGACTAATGCTATAATATCCTGGCTAGCAGCAAACATTTTTTATTATGATATTCAGTTTATTTTGTCAAACTATGTTAGTGCTCAATGATTTGAAATATCCCTTAGGCTTAGAGGGGACACACATCTACAGAGAGATAAAGATAAAAATTCTGTGCCAGGGATTGATAAGCTATTTACTGCACCACAAATCAAAGGAAATATTTTCACTGAAGAATGGGTATACTATTACAGCAATTGCCAAACATCTGGCTCATCCAGGTCAGAGAAGCATGCAGATGCTCAAATGACCTGAATGATCCAGAGTCTGAGCACAAAACACAGGTTTAAAGAAAAAAAAAAACAAAACAAAACCTACTGTGTTCTTCCAGGATAACAACTCTCAACCCATAGATTACCCTCAGTGGCTCATCTGAATTAAACAGAAATTGTCACCTGTTCAGTTCATACTAGATCTCAGCTCCCACCTCTTTTGCTTAGAAACCATGTGTGTAAATACTGGGGGGGGTGTTATGCTTTGGTCATAATTATTTTGACCCATATCATAGCTTGTCTGACTTTTCATCCTCTTAGGACTTGCCTCCTCATTCATTTTTGAGCACTGTGGTGCTAAGGTACTAATCCCATTCTAAACATCAACCAGACTTGACACAGCACTGTGAACAAATACCAAAGTGAATGGTCACCACTGTAAATAATACTTCTGTCATATTCACAAGGACAGATTTCTGTCACAAGTTTTTCTTTTGAGTCTTTGCTGGTTTATCCAAGTGTTTGCTATTGCTTGACCAAATTAGCTCCTTACTTGAATCAAGTAAAACACTCAGTGGCAATCCAGCTTCCCTAAATCCAAGATCGTGTCATTTTATTCCTGTATAAGGGATGTAAATAGTAACAAGGCACCCCCAGAAGGAATAGTCTCAGCTAAGGATAACTTCTGACAGTGATGTAGCTCTAAGGAAATGTTTTTTCATTTCCTCTTCCTACAGGGGCACACCACTGAGGAGAGTCACACAAAATTTCAGTCTATTCAGATGATTGTGTCCCCTCTTCTCTTTGAGCTGGCTTGCTGTTTCCCAGAAATGTCAAATCTTTTTCAGTAATGCACCAAATTCTATCATGTGGGGACAGGTATTTTCTTAGGGGAAAAGCTTTCCCCAGCTTTTAACTTTTCAGCTGTGGTCATTTTAAAAATGAAAATGTCTGCCTGTGCAATAAAAGCTGTGCTAACATTCTGAAGGTTAAGGTTACTTTTCGTGAGATTCAGGCATCTTTTCTTACAATTTATTATAGTGGCTTTAATATCATCTGTTTCTCTTGCACAGCATGCCAAAGACTTAGTTTAACTATTTGTTTAATTAGCTGTCAACCCAAACTAAAAGGCTAAATTTTCAAGTAAAATTCTTCTATGTTTTCAGGTTTTAGGACTTCAGTTTTGACTCAAGCCTGCTCGTTTGCTGAATATTGTCAATGATCCCTTCATTTCAATGCTTACAGAAACTGCCCTTATCTTAAATGGAAAGGGAAAAAATGAGTCTTGGCATGTTTTCCTTTGCTTTTGTACAAGGTAATTCTGAAAGCTTAGTTTAAAAATAAAATTGTGGGTGTTTTTAAACTTGGTTAAGGTAGGGCTTTATGTCATTAAAAAATCAGGTTTGCTTCTTCACTGGGAGATTTTGTATTTTGTCAGCCAGTCAAATGAGTCTTCCTTTTCTTTTTTTTTCTTTTGCTGTGGTATATAGGGCTGTAAAGCACAGAAAAAAGATTTTCCTGTCCCTGGCTACGCACACCCTGGCTTCCCTCCCAATAACCCACTCTTCTGGTAGCATTCTAGTCTGGTTTTTCTTGCCGTACATCTGGGATCTAGTTATAGGCTAGCAAGGGAGTTAATTGTGGTAGCTCCAAGCTACAGATTTTCTTCTCTGGCAGACTGGCAGCTGGTCCTTTTATAGAGTATCTCATAGCTGCAATTAAGAGTGGACAGTCCAGAATTCCATTATGCATGTTTCGGGTTTTATTACACTAGCAAAGTTCAGACATCTGTCAGGTATTACTGGTGATGAGCTGCTCACTGGTCTGTTCAACACAAGTAAAGGCTTAGGGATACACAGTCCTCAAATGCACTAAGTAGTAGAACATGATAAGAACCATTTATCTAGAGTACAGACTGGAAACAGCCCTCAAGGCACATAACACGAAGGTATTCTAGCAGAATGCTTTCATTCAAGTTCTCTTCCACTCAACAAGGTCTACACAAGGTCCCATGCTGGTGTAAGGGCTCACCAGTATTGTAGTCTGCTAGGCTACACATGCCCCAGGTCACTGTGAGAAACAAGCTAGAAAATTTCTGTCCTCCCAGAATACTGCATTACACTTCTGATTTCAAGTTTTGATCATTTTTGCCCAATGCCCCATGAAAAAGAGAGACTTCATGCAAGAAAAAAAAAAAATCTGTTTTCCAGCAACCCATCACTCTGTGTATCATGAGATGAATAAGGAGAAACACAGGACCCCCAACCAATATGATCAGTCAATAATCACATATGTCTGGTGGGGCTGAAGCCTTTCTCAGAGCTGGAAGGAAGCAGTGGTTGTAACCAGGACTCTTTGTGACTACTACAGAAAAAACAGCACTGCAACTCTCGGCTCTCTCACTTGGACAGGAAAGGGACATGGTGGTAAGCTAGATCCAAGCACGCCTTCACTGGGCACTTTTCATTACTGCCTGTTCCCTGTTCAGCTTTGGGCTCTCTATCCACCCTACCTGACCTGACTCAGCTACTTCAAATTTTCTCTCTAGTTCAAATTTTCTCTCCTCCTCAGCCAGCTCTTAGTCTTCTGTCGAAACCCTCACAGGGCTCTCAAACTCTTTCTTTGATCACTTCTTTTCCCTGTTCTCAAGAGATCCAGGAGCACTAACCGTACTTTCTGAAATTACTTCTCTACCACTTCTTATAACAAGCCATGAGGTTTTAATCATCAGGTTCATGTTCATTAAATTATCCATAGTACCTACAGTTTGGTCGATATTTTCCTCAGGGTACTCTGAGATGAACCATCAAAAATTAGAACAAGGTGGAAATTCATGCAGCTCTAAGACAGGAGCATAAAGAAAGGAGAAAAAAATATGGTACCAGTGATTCAAAAGAAAAGTGACAAAGCTGATTACCTTCTAATGAGTCCAACCTGATCCAACAGAAACATCTTAGAAGTGAATGTTAAACTATGAATCTGTTAATCTGTGCTAGAAGATAACAGAGCCAAATTCCCACCGACATGACTGGAAAAGATCAGGGCTTCTCTCCTATGAAAGGAAGCCTTACAAGTTCTTAGGGAAGGTAGATTTGCTGCTTGAACAAGAGGAGATGTAAGATTTATTTTTCTTCTCCTTATATTTTTTTTCTTTATTATAGCCCTGGACAGTACATGAAGACCACAAGGCCATTGTTAGCTACAAAATCACAGAATCTTCTAGACTGGAAAAGACCTGTAAGATCATCTAGTCCAATCGTTAACCTAACACTGACAAGTCCACCACTAAACCACGTCCCTGAGCACTATATCTACATGACCCTTAAATACCTCCAGGGATGGGGACTCCACCACTGCCCTGGGCAATGTGTTCCAATGCCTGACAACCCTTTCAGTAAAGAAATTCTTCCTAATATCCAATCTAAACTTCCCTGGGCATAACTTGAAGCCATTTCCTCTTGTTCTATCACCTGTTACTTGACAGAACAGGCCGACTCCCCCCTCTCTGCAACCTCCTTTCAGATAGTTGCGGAGAGCGATAAGGTCTTCCCTGAGCCTCCTTTTCTCCAGGCTAAACAACCCCGGTTCCCTCAGCCACTCATCATAAGACATGTGCTCCAGACACCTCACCAGTTTCGTTGCTCTTCTTTGCATACGCTCCAGCATCTCAATGTCCTTCTTGTGGTGAGGGGCCCAAAACTGAACACAGTACTCAAGATGCGACCTCATCAGTGCCAAGTACAGGGGTAAAATCACCTCCCTGGTCCTACTGGCTACACTATTCCTAGTATAGGCCAGGATGCCATTGGCGTTCTTGGCCACCTGGGCACACCGCTGGCTCATGTTCAGCCGGCTATCAATCAATTCCCCTGGGTCCCTCTCTGCTGAGCAACTTTCCAGCGACTCCTCCCCAAGCCTGTAGCATCCGCAAGGGTTGTTGTGGCCAAAGTGTAAGACCCGGCATTTGGCCTTATTGAAATTCATACGGTTTGCCTTAGCCCATCAATCTAGTCTGTCTAAATCCCTCTGCATGGCCTCCCTACCCTCAGGCAGATCAACACTTCCACCCAGCTTGGTGTCATCTGCAAATTTACTAAGGGTGCACTCGATCCCCTCATCCAGATCATTGATAAAGGTATTAAACCAGACTGGCCCCAGTACTGAGCCCCGGGGGACACCACTCGTGACCAGCCGCCAACCGGACTGAACTCCATTCACCACCACTCTCTGGGCCTGGCCTTCCAGCCAGTTTTTTATCCAGCAAATTGTATGTCCATCCAAGCCATAAGCAGCCAGTTTCTCCAGAAGAATGCTGTGGGGAACAGTGTCAAAGACTTTACTAAAGTCCAGATAGATAACATCCACAGCTTTTCCCTCATCCACTAAGAGGGTGACCATGTTGTAGAAGGAGATCAGGTTAGTCAAGCAAGACCTGCCTTTCATAAACCCATGCTGACCGGGCCGGATCGTCCAGTTGTCCTGTACATACTGCATGATGGTACTCAGGATGATCGGCTCCATCAGCTTCTCTGGCACCGAAGTCAAACTGACAGGCCTGTAAAATGGGAAGCTCAACCCTGTACATTTGTAAAGACAAATTTATCATCTAAGTATAGGAAAAAGAATATTTTAAGCTAACAATTAAAGCAAGAACATTTCCTAAGTGGCATTAGGTCACTGTATGGCTTTTATAGGAATTAATTCAGACATTTTGCTATCCACCACTGGTAAACTTCAAGATTGTATCAATGGGAACTGATTGCCTGATCTGGTGATATCGCAGTTATTTCAGTGGGTGTCCACAGGAACTGATTCTCACCTAGCCCATTGGGAGGGGTTCTTGTTCCATATTTACACTGGAGCAACAGAGCAGAATTTTGCCCTTCTGCCCTTTTTGGCCTTTCCAGTTGGGAAAAAAAATTGTCCAGATTCCAGGAAAACTGTACCATAAAGTCAAGTTATCCCATTCCTCCAATACCACTGGGAGAAAATGAAANAAAGAAGGTTCACCAAGACTTTGGTCACATTTCCATTTCCATTAAATTTTTATCTTATGTCTTTCCACTCAGGTACCTACCAATATGAAGTCCTTAAACTACTGCTTCTGGAACAAATAATTCCTTGACACTAGAGGCACAGATGGATTATAAGCAATTTGTACTTGAAGTGAAGGCACTAATGCTGTCAATGAACCCATTTGTTTTTTCTTGCCCTCCACTACTGCAAAGCACTTACAACAAAATACCTTGTCTCCAGTCCCGACCTCTTTGAGAAATGCAGTGATGAAGTGCAGAGGTCATTTAACTGAAACAGCAGCATCAAAACCTCTAAATATGCACTGACTCTCATAAGGAAGCAAGGTAGCAAGTTACTTAGCAGAAAATAACAATGCAAAAGAAAGAAGCCCCTTTCTCAAATGGGTGTTTTAATGGTGGCTGTGTGACTAAGCTTCTTCTAAAAGACACTGATTTTTTCCCAGGGGGATGAAGGAACAATACTGTAACTTGGAAAATCACAAACAGTAGTACTAATTTCCCATACTGTTGATATAACTAAATTTGTGTATCTGAGACTGCAAAAACAGGACAGATCAAAGAGTGATCTGTAAAGACCTGAGTTCAAATCCCAGACTTCGCATGACCTGTATGAGCTGTTTCATCTCTCCCCATCTGTTTTATTTAACAAAATGAAGCTCTAACCCTTACTGGTGTTAAGAAGTAGCAGTAACTGTGAGACTGCTGTGCCAATAAAGTGAAATCTATTTTTTTTTTAATATCTGGTATTTAATGAACATTAGTTGCTTTCTGGTTTGGAATCTGAAATGTAATAGTATATCTGGAGTAAAACTCCAAAGCTCTGTATTTGTCAGTACATTTACCAGAAGAACACAACTTTGGACTTGTGAGTTGGGATGCCAATGCCTCGTCATAATCCTAGGGCTGACATCCAAACATTTGGGTACTGCTTGCACCGCTCTGGTGACAAAAGACATACTAATACTGCTCAGATTTTACTGCGGATATCATCAGTTCAAATCACAGAAATATTTAATTTGTTTTCACAGTCAACAAATCAGTCCGTCCTCTATATCCAAAGAACAATTAATGCATATAGTCATTCTTTACTCACTAAATATAATTGAATTGCGATTTTGATTCTGACAACATTTTCAAGGTTATTAACCAGGTGACTTCTAAGTGGTTTGTTTGTGCCACTCAGTCTCTCTCTCGTTTTTCACTTCTGCTCCTGTCTGACAGTTTTACAGAACAGCAATTATCAGCATATCCACAGTAGCAGCACTGCAACTATTAAAAATCCTACAACTCAGAGGCATGTTTTTAATTATTCACCAGAGCCGTGCTTAAACTGCACTTACCACTCAGCTATTTTTACCAAGCTTCCTTCATTTCAAATGGTTTGATAAAACCTTTAGTCATAGACACAGGATATTCTGCATTTTGAAACAAAAGGCTTTTTCTTCCCACGTCCTCTATGGGCCGATTAGTGATTCAAATCTTAATATTCCTAGGATAATCACTATTCTCTGTTTATAATACTCAATAGTATCTACAGATGTTTCTTATGTTCATCAGAGCACAGTGCACGAAATTTATATCTTAATGTCTACTAAAATAATTCTGGGAGGAGATTCACCACTGGCTAAGGTGATTCTCTGTGAAGTATCTCTTTCCCATATATTCATGACTATAAACCATCCTGGTTTTGGACAAAAATAATCAAGCACAAAATACTAGGACTACGTTCTCCATTTGGAAACTGTCTTAATTCCTACCAATTTTAAGCTAAGGCATGACAATTTAAAAATTTGTAATTAACACTACATCACTGAGAAGTGTTGGGTATGTTTTCAAATCCAGGGTCAATGAACAACATCTAATACCTGTAAAGGTCTAAATCTTTTTTTACATAGCATTTCTCTGCCTGAAGTGGAAGTCCAGCTCTACTTCGAGACTCAAAGATCAGGCAAGTTAAAAGTAGTACAATACTAACTGGATCTAATACGAAGCCATTTGTTTTAGCTGCTCTTAGCAGTGAGTTAAAGATATATAACCCAGTTTTTTCATTTCCTAAATGTTCCAAAGGATATTTGTAGCTGTGTCTCTTTGGCACCTTGACCATTTCAAATGTTCCAGTGGTGAGGGTGGATGAACCGGAATGATGGATGGTCAACTATCTGATGGATAATGCCGCTATTTTCCATCTCAAAAACTGAATCCAACATAATTAAAGTTTCTTTTCAATATTTTTTTCCTCTCCAATGCTCACTGCCTTCAATTTCCCCAACTATCATGATTTTTCCCAATATACAATGGGCACTATTTATCAAAAATGACATTCTCAGATAAAAGCAGCTCCAGAATGTAAGTACACAGTCTATAGCCTACAGAGCTCACTTCTACTGCCTTGGCCAGACTGAGCTTTCTAAGTAAACAGGCGTTCCCTGTCAGTCACTGAGTCTTTTGCACTGACTGCTATGTTTCTGTCACTAAAAATCACGAAACACCAAACAAAAGCAGCCTTGCCCTGGAAGTTTGTGCAGCAGTTAGTTGACAGGGAAGGGGACAGGCTTTCTAAGCTTCACATTTGGTCACTTTTACCCTTTCTTTGTTTGCTTTACTGAATCTCTGTCTTAGCCAGATGCCTGTAGAAAATACATCACTCAAATGTATGAGGGGGGGTTTCCAGAATGACCTGTGGAAATGTTATCAGCTATGTGGGATTATTATTCCTGTGAACACCAAAGCTGAGAAAATTACCATGAGCAATGCTCCTGCTAAATGAAGTGCTTCTTCACAGTCAAATCAACTTTTTGTATTTCTCACCCTCATTAAGTATTGAATATGACAGTACTAGATATTCAGTGGGACGCTAAGGGGAAGGGGTAAGACTCCTGTCCCACCCACCCAAACACACATTATACTCATGAAAGATTGAATAAGTATTGCCTTAAAACACTTGCAATCCCATGGCACCACAAATGGCTCTGAGTCTAGCAGTTGTCTCCCAGGTGCTTTCCCACATTCTCCCACATTTTCCAAATAATTTTAACCACTGATGCTCTTGAGCTTGTCAAGAGCAGTTCTAATGAATAAATTTGCAGCGATTACAATGCTTAGCTGTTATCCTGTAAATAATTTTGTGATTTTTATGTCTGCTTTTAAGAGCAGAGAGTATTTCCAAATGTTATTCTTGACAGTGGACTTAATTTTCTGAATGTAATTCTTCAAAATTCCTGAAATCTGGCATTCTTAAAGGTACATCGATGTCCATTTCATGCATCCAGCAATTAATTCTGTAAAATATTGAGCACCTCTGAGATGGTCTCACAGTTTTCAACTCTCAAAGCCATTTCAAAACCTTGAGAGATTATACCCTTGGGAGACAGACATCCTTATAAAGTGGTGGAAGTGTGAAAACCAAAAAGAAAAAGAAAAAGTCAGTTCCAAAATCATTTTGGACTATACGAAGAAAGCACCTTGCTAAACAGTCATCCCGGAAATTCCTAAAGTGTCAGTCTTTACCCCACTAGCAGACTTACTTTGCCATCTTGTTCAAACATCAAGATAAACTACTTTGCATGACTTTTGTACATCAAATAAGTTTATACCACTGCAGGTCAGCTGTGATGACAATTGTACATTCACAAAATAGAGAATCCTCAGTTATTAACAGAACAGTGTAGGTGGCAAGTTATTACTGTCTCAGCCTGTTTCCTGTTTGACTAAATATATGAGACCCACAGTGTTTTCTAGCCAGAAGGCAAGTGCTTTCCATAGCTCCCCAATAGAGATAAAGCACAGATTTTAACAAGTAGGAACTGCTACAAGCAAACATAATGAGGAGCCATGGGGGGTGGAGTTCAGACACATGAAAAAGAGGAAACTTGGGGTTAAAAACAAAACAAAACAAAAGTCTAGAATTTTCAAAATGCTGCTTTTGGCTAAATAATGTGATAGGATTTTTTTACGCAGGAGTGATTTAAAGCAACATGATTTTCCATCGATATATTTGTTATGGTTAGCATGTACCAGACTGAATCTACAAGAGTTTACACCTGATGAAAGCTGGGCCTGCAGGAAAGCAGGAACTCTTCATCACCACCTGAACTTCTCCCTTCTGTGAGGGAAATGCAGGCTGAGGTACTATGTGATCCATTTCCACAGGCAGGAACTATGGCCAGAAAATGTTTTTCAGCATTGAAACTTCTACAACGATAAGGGTGGAAATATTATTTCCAGTAAACTGCTCTCCATGCAGAAGTTCAACTTGTTATCAAAAGTCAAAACTACTTTTGTTTCCAGCAGCCCAAAACCTAAACATTTTGCCTCAGGCAACTAAAGAGGGTGAATGGGAAGTCAGTCTAAGAATTAAAATTATGAGGATTTTGTTTTTCCTGACGAGAAATAGAAAATGTTTCAGACAGAACTATCCTTTAAATGTAAATAGGACAATTAGTTATAAACCCAGTCTCTTTTTTTTTTAAAGAAGGTATTTTCTTCTTTTATCAGACAAGCCTGTTCCCCAGCAGATACAAGCATCATATTGTGGGCAAGAAGATTATTTACTGCCTTGCTAATATTAAAACAGTCTTTAGAAGCATCGCATGAAAACATCTCCATTAGACTATTTATGTAGAGAAGAAATACATGCCTAGAGAAATAGAAGGCTAGAGTTTTCTGCAGACTTCCCTTCACTTTCAGCAATTTCAGGGCTTGTAAATCCAAGCCTACCAATAAAAGACAGTCTGTTTGCTTGTTCCCTTGTCTAAACTATAAAAATCAATACATCATAGAGAGCAGGCCTTTCTGGCATAGCTCCTCATAGTTGTCTACCTGAGAGACTGTGCTGACTCGGTGGCTAGAGAAAGAGCCATTCTTAAAACATTCCTAAACACATGCATTTCTAAAACATAGCTAAAACACAAGTCAAATTGTGACCTTCGAGGAATCAGGACAGCAAACAACTGGATAAAGAAAGACAGCAGACAGCTAAGAGGGTGAAAATGTGCCCCTGAGCAGAAAACTAGTTGTCCTGCAAGAAGCAGCCAGTAGCTACAGCCCACAAAAAAACGGAGCACTGTGAAGTGCTCACGATCTTGAATTGAAATGTTTCACATCCAGAAAGGTTTCTCCTAGTGTAACTCAATACAGTGTTCAGCAGACAGAACTTTTCAAAAAGTTTGGCTTAGGTCATTCCTGTAAAATGATGATGACAATTATGTTGTCTCCACCTTCAACAAACTCAGTTTATTCACATAGAAACAGATAATTTTTTTTCATTAAAATTCCTTTTCTCTCTCTTCTTGTGTAGCATGGATTATTTTTCTAACTCGGTAAATTCTAAGGACAAGTATCTTGCCTGAACTGTAGTCTCTGTCTGTTCTTATAACCTCTTTTCATTCATGCTTTTATCATGTTTGGAATCATTTCTAGTCTTTCTCCATGAGTCCTCATTTCTCTTTTCCACCTAAACCATTACACACCTGCCTGTTTTGTGTTTTGCCTTCTGCATTTCTTTCTTAACAGCCTGTTGCAGCCATCCATTCTTATACAGTCAATTTCCCTGGAGATTTTCCCATGTTCGGACCAAAGGAAACCAAATATAATCTTGGTACTTGCAGCACAAACAGGTTTTGAAAACTTGCAATTTCTATTAGCTTCAATAAGAAATGAGCCTGTTTAACAGTTCAGGATTTCAGACCATTATTGCTTTAAAAAAGATCCTTGTAAGTGGAATCCTAAGTGTAAACCTGGAAGACTGTAATCCTACAAAATCTGAGCACTCTCAGCTCAGATATAATTTGCAATATGAAAACGTCATGATCAAAAATGATCATGATTTAAAAAAAAAAGCCAGTAACCTGAGAATGCTGTGTTAAAATTCATCACCTGCACTGGTTTCCTTTTTGTGATTCCTTACGCATGCAGTTCTCCAGGTGCCGTATCTATTTACTGTGTCTCACTTCATTCATTGTTTATCAAGTGCTTACAGTTCAGATCCCTTTTGGTGAATTTTTTGCAGCCCTGTGCTCTTGTCTACCTTAGCTGTGCTTGCACAGATTTCAAGTATCTTATTCTCCAAATACACAAATTTTGATTATATAAAAATTTCCTTGGACTCTCAATAGCTTGTTTCTAAGAAGAAATGTTCACTTTACTATTAATTAAGCAAAAGGACACTAGCAGCTGCTTGAAACAAGTGGAAAGCACACACTGGACCTTTCTGAATGGGAAGTCCTTCCTTCTGCGAAACAGAAATACCCAGAAGAAAACTGAAGGGTAGTTTCCCTGAAGGAGCAAGTTTGCATGGAAGCATTTACTTAGGTGTGAGACAGTCCCACAGTTTTCAAAGGCCAAAAATAACTACATTCCTCCATAATTTTTTCCTATACATATAGAGACCGTATGTGGTTTAATAATGAGAGCACTGGAACCTGCATCCTAGCTTCGGTATTTATCTGTTCAAGTCTTCTTGCCTCTTCTTCTTACCTGCTCTTTCAAGTTTATCTTGCCATGGGTCCTAAGGTTTTAAGCTTAGTTCATTTGCCATGTTCTATCCTCCACCTTCCATCCATTGTGTTTATTTGAAAAGTAAAAATCATCAGGGCAGAACCCTGCACTTTATGTTTGTAGGCAAACTTTCAATATTGCTTAATGAGATCCAAAACCCCACATTTTATGACAAGGATAGAAGTGTAGAATGCATATATTTCAGGATGTCTGACCACCCTTTACTGTCTCTTTGTTCTATCCTAAAACTAGATCTCCACACTCTATTTCAATCAGGCCTGGACCTGCAAGTGTTTTCATATATGCTTAATTTCTATCACTAGGAGTAGCTTCACTGTTACTGAAGTAACTCGCTGTCTGCAGTTATATAAACGAGTAACACTTTGCAGGACCACGGCCTAAACGTTCATGGTTTCCTCCATTAATGTTTTTGTTCTTACAAAATATTCTTTAATTTCTCTGTTTTTCATCTCTTATCAGTATCATCAGACGACCAGTGTGGGACCGATTACCACATGAAGAAGCATCATTAAAGTCTAGCTTTATGTTCTGCATCTAATTTAATTCAAGAAGAATCTTATAAACCTACGTTTAACTTTTCATCAGATCAATTTTTCTCATTTTAGAGTTCAAAGGTTTTATCCCCCCAGTACTCATAACAGGAAATATTATCTCTACAAAGCAGATAATAGGCATGGGCAGGGTCACTATTGTACCTCTTGGCACTTATGGGGAATTTAACAGCTCCACTGTGTGTAGATATATACTTTGCACTAAAATTCCCTCTCTGGTGTCAAGTGGATATTAGACATTGCATTCGTGTATACTGTTATTTTGTGCAGGGTATTTGCGGGCTGTTTAATAGTCATAGTGTTTCACTCTGGAGGTGACTGCACTTAAGGCATGCCTGGAATGAGCGCATGTCTGTATGCTGTGCTTTGCTGTTTTGCAGGAATAAAGATGTTATGGACGTTATACAGCAATGTATTTGAAGAGAGGTTTAAATACAGTCTAGCAATTTTTATCTCAAATGGATTTACAAGATTAAAAGCTAGTTAGATCATAAGCTAAGATATGATCATAGGCTAAGACTGGAAAAAAAGGAAGTGAGAGGGAAAAGATAATCAAGATGAGGCACAAACAGATGAGCTAGACTTATGGAAAGGCAGCACTCAGTAGCTGAAGCTCCAAATAAGAGACAGATGCTTGTTGCTGCACTGCTGAGATCATTTGATAATAACAGAGTCAGTGTGTTAAAAGGCAGAAAGATCCAGAGTCATTTTATTGGCAGTGTGTGCAACAAAAGGAAAGCAAGCAAACGTAACCATCAAAGTCTTTGCAGCTGAAATCATGAGCAGAGTAAGAGAGTATCACTAGGTAGAAATCAGGAAAATAACAGGATCTCCAAAACCTGGACTGGACTGCAAGAGAGAAGAACACGAGAGTCGAGACACCGAGGAATTTAGAATGAAGATTTGAAAGGGAAAAGCAGGAATATCAGAAGCTTTTTTAAAGAAAAGGAGAGGGGAAATCAAAATCAGAGAAACTGGAAAGAAACTAGAACTTCAAAGGAAAGAGATGTGTAGCAGATCCTAAGAGATGATGAACAGTGCATAGGAAGGAGTTTTGCATAAGTAATGTTACACTTGTATGTATATATGAGTATTTAACATATCTCTGAGTATGTAACACTGCCTTCCCAGTGCAGAGGATGGTCCAGCAGGCAAGCAGATCACAATGACACAGAGAAAGAGGGAGACTTTCCAGGTGAAAGAAAGAAGTCTGTAGAGAAAGTAATTAGAGTAGGATGATAGCGGCAGGAAAAGTCATAGCTAAAAGGCCTTTTTTGAAGCAGTAAGCTGTTACTTATCAGAGGGGAATATGGGTAACAGATTTGGAGATACTGAGACATTTGGATACGATAGAACTTAATCAAAAGAAGAGAAGAGGCATGGATATGAATAAAAGGGATCTTGGAAATAAGCAACCTAAGAAAAAGTTCTGTTCATGTCTCACACTCCACAAAGAGGTAAATGAATACTGGAACATACAGAAAATAAAACCGGATAATGAGAACGAAAAGGGTCAAGAAACATGCAGCAACTAAACCCAGTAGTTGAGTGGAAGCACATGAGTGTTCCTCTAAACATCAATCAGGAAGAATACGTATACAGATAAATTACTTTGTAGAGAAATCATATTTCTAAAGTGTTGAAAGAAAATCTCATCTGTAATTGCACAAGTTCTTCCAAACAGGAATACAGCCTAGGAGGAAGCTGCGCCAGCCAGAGAATGGTTTACGGCATAGCATGTTAATAATTTCTGTGTCTGAGAGAAGTCAGTCATGATTCTGCTTTTCTCAGCATCTGCTCTATCAGCCCTGTCTTCTGAGTTTTAAAAGGTATTTATTGCTTTTGAACCTCATAAAAATGATACATTCTTTTATTTATCCATAATATTTTTTGCCTGGGTACTAGGTAGCCCCGTACCTAATCCTTACCAATGGTTTGTGTTCTCCAGGGGCAGGGTGGAACAACCATCTCTGAAGCTTATTCCTTTTCCTGTATCCTCTCTGGAGTCTGGGTGAAAATGCATTTGATCCTGCTACATAATTGTGACTCCTATTTATAGAAATAGAAGTTTGAGGATTTTTTCTCTGAGATATTTTATGTCTATATTCCACGTCACTGATTAAGTAACTCCTAGCTATGCTTCTGTGTTATTCCTATGCATCATTTCAGCTGGGTTTTAATGAGTTACTACGGTGAGATTGCTATAATTTCCCATATTACCACCGGAAAGTTACTGAAGGTAAAATGTCCCAAAGACATGATGACAGCTTTTCCATGCCAACATCCCTTCAGTCATGAGGTGAAGCTCATACAAATAATTTATATGTTTAGGGGGATATTGCTCCTCACTTTCAGGTACAAGCTCCAACCTGTGCTATCTTTCAGGGGGAAAACTAGCAGGAAGAGCATCTCAGGAGTGCTAGGCAGGTGTATCCTGCTACCAAGAGGCTGAACCAGGGAGTGAAGACATCTCACCAGAGAAATGGCTGTTACAACAGCAGCACAATTCCATGGGTGATTCCTCCATTGTACTTTCCTCTTCCTCTAAACTGCTTTCTTCACTCCACACTGTGCTTTCCCATTTTTTACTGTACTGCCTCCTCCAGGTGCTCTTCCTCCAAGTGCTAAAAAGAGACTCAGCTGCCATTTTCCCCTCCCTTCACATAACAGAAGGCTGGATTTAAACTTTGTAGAAAACCCAGCTGTCATGTTGTGTATTTGAAGGCTCATCTCCACAAACACGAAGAAGCACAGAAGTACAGTGCCAAGCAGGGAAACACCAATAACTTGATAAGAGAAAGGGAGACCCCTGCCCTGGCTCCTCCCAAGAGGAGTGATCAACCCCACTGCCCAGGTGTGAAACCAATCAATATGAGTCAACAGGAGCAGGTCCTCAGATTACCTTACAGACTCAGGGGGTGGCAGGTACTGCCTAAAGGGGTATGGGATTGTTGTAAAATCATTAGATTTTGGTTATAGTAGAAGCAAAATGTTAAAGCACTGTGTGTTCTGAGACTCGTATGCATAGAATCCTTATCAGGTGATTAGTGTTCTATAACAAGGAACAAGTAGAACCAGACGAAACAATGAAAAATGGAATAGAGAAGTTTTGTTTGAGTTTGGTAGTTATAGAGACTTGTTAAGCACCAGCAATGCTGCTTAAAAACCCCTTACCCTTTCCATCTTGATTTAAATATCAAGAATCAAATTAATAGATATTAGTAGAAATAACTAAATTGATTATTTAGGTTTTGATAGATATTGGAAATAATGTGTAATCAAGAAGTTAATCAATGAAAGTTAAACCTATAATGGGTAATTGATGATAAATGATCTAACTAATTGCTAGACAAGTAGCTTTGAAGTACCTGTCAAGGAAAGTGATAAGTTGGAGGCCTGGTCAGTAAACCGAGAAGATCTTATGGAAGTTCCAGGATTAAGGGGGGGTTGCAATTTTGTGACTAAACTGAGCATGCGCGAGAGTCGGGTTCAACCAGCAGACACAGTGAGGAAGACTATGAATGACCACCAGAGGACCCTGGACGACCACCAGTGTACCTGAAAGCGCATGCGTCATGGACATTTACATATATTAATGAGTTCCCAGAAATCGTATGAATATGTTAATTATTCTTTGGGAAAATGATGAATATGCATATTTTGATTGTATATAGTTTCTGTAAGTAGAGCACCCTAGTATGCACACTAGGTGGAGTGATCCCCTGTGCATCCGGCGCCATAATAAAGAAGTGCCTGCTTTCTAAACTTAAATTGAGTCTAGAAAGTTTGTTCCTGACGGTTTGCAGTAACAGGATTCGTTATGGGATACATGGGAAGAGCATCTTGGGATTGCACCAGATCTATTACAGGAATTTTAGGGAAGAAATCAAAGGTAGGGAAAGGGATAGATCAAGGTAGTCTGGGGAGGAACAAGCATAGGAGAACAGGGAGACACAGGCATAAAAAGGCTAATCGCATGTAAACAGATTGCTGGTCAGTATGCTCATCCAGCCATGCCCTGCATTTGATCACTGCAGCCTGTCCTTATGAAACTCCTTTTCTATTTTCCTGGGTGAGGAGACTCTATTCTGTGTGCATGTGTGTGTATTGAAGTCCAAGCAAGCATGCAGTACCAGCAGCTGGAGAGACTAGAATGCACAAGTGGTCTAAGTGTCAGCAACTGGAATGGAGACCACAAGCCATAGACACCTGTGTATTCACAGTACCAGCAACTGAAGAGACTGGACAAAGAGCACACGTATTGTGCTGTATGTATGTCAGTATGAAACTGCTAGTTTCAAGCTGAATCAGCTGGCAAGTAGGATAAGAGGCTTGGGAGCCAAGTATCAAAACAGCCACAAGTCTGGGCTGCATATGGGAAAGGCCAGAGGGTCCGAGAGTTGGTTACCGGAGGGATGAACAAGACCAGACAAATTACCAGAGAGACCATGAGGTCTGGGGTCAGCTGAGAGACCCGCTCACACATGCATGTGTCTGTGCATGACACAACTGAAGACTAAAGGATCCAAGGGCCAGCTACTGGATAGACAGAGTGTCTAAGGCCATCTGTAGTCTGCATGTCTGTACTCATGCCTGTGTGTGCAAGGGGGTCTCAGCACCAGTGACTGGAGTAGGACTGGGGCTGGCACGCCTAGGTGCCTAGCCAGATGCTAGCTACTGGGCAGACTGAGTGTCTAAAATCAGCTATCGGAAGGATCCATATTGTATACATGTGTATATACATACATAAATTTTCCACAAACAGATTTTCATGTTGATCAGCCAAAGAGGAACAAGATGAGGCCATTGATGCTGTTTATATCCATGCTGTGTTTTCTGTGTATGTTGATCTGTGTGGCCAGTCAGGCACATGTGTATACACACACATGGGAATGCCTTGCTACTGACCAGATCTGGGAAGACGGAGCTGCAGCAGCCTTGCCTCCACAATCTTTCCTCTAACCTCCATGCAGAGACATCTGTAGAGGGCATGCTGTACCCTACACTCCCAGCTAGAAGAATCAGTGTGCAGCAAGTCCAGCGCATCAGACTCATGACAAGTGCTAACTGGTTATACACAGGCAGTGCCACACATCTGGCTATTGCACACACACAGTGTATTTGCACGTGAACAGCAGCCGCTGCTCCTTATGTCTGCAGAATATCCTTAGTGTTTTTAATTTGTAGTCAGAACTTGTCTACCTTTACACAGATCCACATTATGTGACACACCTGATGTTTCCTGGACCATATTGACCCAGGACAGCTTCCCCAGCCAATGCTGATCCGCATACAAAGCCTACAGATGAAAGGTTATTTTGATATCAAGCTTGAAAGAAGTTTTAGGTTCTCCCTGATATTATTTGTTTCTTGTATTTACTGAAGAACATGTGAGGACAAAAATCAGATGCATAATCTTTGGTATGTGCTTTCTGGTCATCTTTGTCAGCAGGCTTAATAAGGTAATTTGAAGACTCATCATGCAAACTGAGATTGTTTCATAGTTTCTAGTGAAAATGGTTTAGTCACATCTCCATTTCATTTCCTGTCTTCCAGCTTCAGCAAAATTCTTTCACTCCAAATCTCTCTGCCTATGCATCTAAAATTTAGAAACCTTACTAGCCATTATCCTTCACACTTCCATATGCCCACATTGTGATCTGAACCAGAAAATAAAACAAAAACTTTTATCAAAAGAAAGGTCATTGTAGAAGAGCTCAAAGTTGTGGTGTGATATCGTTTGAAGTTTCCTACTGAACTCACACGTTCCCAATGCTTCAGACACAGGGGTTATGTAGGATTTTTTTAAAAAAACTCCACTGTTCAGAAGCTTTTTTTAGCTTTGATGACAACTCCTCTGAAATTGCTTATTTTTCAGATCAGTGGAGAGTGATACAGAAGGTCTTGGATCATTACAGAACATGAAGATCCTTACACATCTGAGCATATTGCAAGTGACAGCAGAACACAGAGTGAGCCCCCAACAACACTGTCGGCAACCAGAGTTAAGAAAATAACATTCACTGGAATTTTCCTTACTTAAAGATATTTTCTGACTTTTTTATTGACCTCAATTGACTGTTGTATGTTTAAAGCAGTCAGAGACTTATTACATCAGCCCTAGTCCTTGATGCAGAAACACAAGGAAAAGATCATCCAAGGAACCACATTGATGATCAGGTCAACAATTCAGTCTGCATAGAGATATATATGCCACCTATCTTAACAGCAGCACTTTTCCAATCCCTTCATCCAGGAGGAGGCTTCTGTAGGCTCAGGGGTCTACAGCCAAGGAAAAGATGGGAAACAGGAAAAAAGTGCACAGTTGCAGCCCTCCCATAGAAACAGGAACTGTTAAAGCTCAAGGCTCTGAGGCCAGCTGCAAGCACAGCCGCACGGTAAAGAGGAAAATGGCCATTCTGGAGCCAGCTCAGAGGCAGCGCTCCCACAGGCATGCTACCAGCGTGCTGCACAGGTCAGCTAAGGGACAGGAAATTTACCTGCTAAGAGTACACAGCAGCAAGCACAACAAACCTCCTGCTGTTTGTTTCTTTCTTTAAAACCCCCAGCTCTGACATTCACAGGCTCACATGTGAATGCTTTTGTCTTCTTTTTTTAAAGACAGTTTCTGAAACTTATCACCTAAAAGTTCGAAATTTTAGCCACCAAGGGGATAAGAAACATTTCTTCTTTCTCTTCAAGGCAATGTTTTAAATATATACCACTCATTTTCATGATATTTTGCACGTGATTTCTGACTGCAAAATTCACGTGTCACTGAAGTTTCCATGCTAACCAGTTTTCTACAGTGCTTGCCCAAAATGCTTTTCTTGCAGAAGAAGGTGAACTACCTCACTGGAAGTCAGTGACCCCACAATACCAATTAGCAGAAGAGCTGCTCAACTTTCACTAATACTGACCCACTTCACACCCAAGCAAGAGAAGGCAAGTTGCTGTAGTCACATCAACCACTACAGAGTGCAAGTCCGTGTATAATACTTTACCAAATACCTTTAGGCAGAAGTTTGTTGTTTCATTCTTAAAATGTCAAGCTGAAAAGATCACCGTAGGCTACATCTAAAATAAGGCCATCCATAGCACAGCAGCATTGTTTCTCCTCCAGTATGTCCTTAGAGCAGAACACAGAGCACACAGCCTGCAAAAGGGCATATAGGTGGCACATCTGTGGTTCCCTTATTTGTGCAAGAACCTTGAATGCTCCAGCCTTCGGCAGGCAGCTGTGAGCCGGGGAGAGAAGAGGACCACCTACATGAATGATATGAAATGGCAGTAACTGTTTAATAGAAATGACTGGAGAATAAAAAACCTGAACAGTTACACATAACTAAGGTACAAATCCTGAGAGTCAATGGAGCCATTCCTGGAAGAAGTATGAACACAGTTCAGTACTATAAAAGATTTCCATTGACTACTATGATGATCTCGTCTGACCTCAAGGTGTCATCTTAAATTCTGGTTTCTTTTCACAGCACCCTCCTGTTTTGCTCCTTTCCTAATGACTTTGTTTCCATTTTAGAAGTTCAACTACCAGTTTGCAGAATGGGCCATTTACACACCATTATTCTTTCCGTTTGTTCAAATAAGTAAGAAGTTTTTAGTAAAGTCTAGACCACTCTGTAGCCTCTGGGTGTTCTCTTCCAGGGAAAAGGTGGTTGTCAACCCACCTTCACAAAGGTGGGGGGAGATTTGTTTTTATTTTCTTTATACTTGTAATCTTTCCCTCCTCAAATTGCTTTCTGGGAAGACTATCACCAGAGAAGAGAAAACTGTGGCACCTTGTGATTGATTACAGCTTTTCTCCCAAGTTGCTCTCCTCATCTATTTCATATGACATTTGCAAAAGCTAACATGATGTTAAATTCATCAGTTTCTAGAGAAAGAAAATGTCTAGCGATGAGAGATCAATTTGTTTCATCAAAAATAATTCTATTTCTTCTCAACCTATCTTGGGAAACGTAATGAATACTTTGAAACACTTTCCAAAATATTTCCCAGACATATTTCCTATGTTACATCACATAAGAGATATTTAATTCTTCTTACTTATCAGCTGGTACTGTTTCTGCACTTTTATAAGTCTGTTTTTTCCAAAATATTCCTTTAACTGACTCCACAGATACCTGTATAGCGCACACACACATTCCCATTTACTGCACAAAGCCATAGAAAAGCTGACCAAAACAAGAATTTATGTTTATTTGGTTTAGGGCTGTGTTGCATCCTTAACAAAAGATAGCACAGTTCTGAGCTGCTCCAGAGGCATCACAGGAGGGAACTGCACTGCAGGCTGGTGGTTATTTACTGTAAGTATAGATGTAAGCTAGCAGTAAATAACTACTCGGATGCTCAAGTCCAGTAAGCATAAATTGCGCTGGCTCATACAGCAGCAGAAAATACGAAGTTCAAGAATTATCCTGTACCTGTCTTGTCCCAGACCATGCCTTGCACCCCTGCAGGGAAAGAGAGAGCAAGCACTTGCTGGTTTTACTTCTCCAGTGTACTGGGAAAGCATGGAAGGAAGCATGTACCAGTAAGACCCTACCTTGGCATGCAGCCTTCCTTCATGCCCAGCTCCTGGAGAATACCTGGGGCTTCAACGAGTCAGACACTGACAGTGTCTGCACTGAAGCCAGGCACAAGAACTGCCTAAGAGCCCCATCTCACCCCAAGTACACAATCTCAGGACCACTGTAGAGAGAGACAGGTCAATGTTAGCTGTGAGATATCCTCTCTACTCTTGCAGTGAGCTGTGAGCCAGGCAGAGCAATAAAGCACTAATGTGAACACCAAGCGTTCATTTGAGTGCCCTTCAATGCACAGACAGACAGCAGCTTTTCAGCTGTAAAATACTATCCCAGTTGCCATAAAACCAGTCTGTACATTCTCCAACAGGTCAACAGTCTAGTTCGCCAGCCCCAGTCATGTCCCACATTAAAATACAGCACAGGAACAGCCACTGAGCCTAGTGCAGAGCCCCTTTAACTCAACGGGAAAGGTCCTTATTAATTTCATTCTCTTTATTGCCAGTACTAAGACTTAGAAGCTGTTCATTAACACAGGAATATGGTAACATTTAGTTCCTATTAAGCAATTCAACAAAATGGGCTCTGTCATGTTTAAGCATGCTATTTCAGCTCAGTGTATGAAAGGAATATTCACTCATAAGGACATGAATTGGCAAACACCAGTCAGGGCCATATTCGGCAGCAGGATGTACCAGTAAAATGAAAGCTGGCTAATATCAAGGGCTTGAGAGGCAGACGTGTTTTGCTTGCTTTCCATTGCAAAGTGCTGTCTAATTAACATTTCAGTCCACCCTGAAAGAATGAACAGAGGGCTGTACACAGTCTCCTCATTAGCTAGATCCTCCCATGCAGGCAGGAAAACTGTCTGTAGATTCTAGATAGAGCAGTCCAGACAGGAAGGTACACTAGCTGGCAGATCAAAAGAATCCATTCTTCAGCTAAAACCATGAAAAACATACAGCTACAAGAGAAGTTTGAAGAAGAGATGAAGTCCAAAGACAAGACTTCCAAAAACGGGTGCCTACTCCCAGCCTTTAAAATCCACCTTGCAAGTAACTTTATCCACACATCTGGTTTTCCTGCTAAACTTTATTACTTTCCCTCTTCCTGCTATAATTGTTTTATTTGCCATTTAACCCACTTTTTTGGGTCCCCTCACTTGTGCCCTCTATTTCTGTGCTGGTGACAAGGAATGCTTTCCTAGGTTTTTCTCGTTTGCATTGGCAAGCATTTTTTTTTGCACTAGGTAGCTTCCTCTTGGTTTCCCTGCTGTCAGGCACACCTGCAGCTCTGCTCAAGACCAGGAATACAGATGTGGATTTGTTGCCAAGGGCTGCCAGCATCTGCTTTTCAATGAATGATAGGCAGGCAAGTACCCAGTGACTGCATTTCACAGATCTAGCTGCTTTCCCGGATGAAGAACTGACTCTCTGGCTGATAATAGAAGATACAGGAATAAACACAGCTCTGAGGAGCCTCTCACAGCAGCTGGGCTTCAGTGGCCTCTTGCAGAAAGTGCAGACAGCCACAATCAAGCAGACTAAATGTCGCAGTTCTGCTTGGTGTCAGAGGACCAGTATTCCAGGGACAATGAGAGCAGATCAGACAAGTATATTTAAAAAAAAAAATGCCCAACTAAAAGACAGAAAAGTATGTGTGCTCCTGGGGCCAGGCAGCTCACAAAAATCACTCCACATCACTCACACTGCAGTCCTAGCCCAGCATCCTAAGCTTAGAGCACCTCAGCAGAAAGAAATGTGAGGCTGGCAGATCCATGCCATCTACAAAGACAGGGCAGTCAGTCGTCACTGCTGAGCAGCTGAACAGCCCCAGTCACCCATGCTGGAGCTGCTGCTGGCCAAGCATGGGCCAGCACAAAATACAGTGAATACAGTAAGACAGACTGGCTACAGGCTTTAGCCACATTAATGCAGCAGCTCACACCTATGCAGCAGCAGCCTGACCTCCACAAGTCATGAAGTCCAGTTATTGGATGTTACAGAAGATGGTCAGAGTGATGCTAAAACACAGGACCTTGGTCTTGATGTCCTCCTTCAGGATGTCATTTTTTCCAAGATTTTAGAAACTGGACACAAAACTCTGTGACACCACAGCACAGATCCAGCTCCAGGCTGAACATCCCACGTATACCTTTCCAGCTCACTCATTTCTAATAGAAAGTGGTTAAAAGGATCATGCTGCTATTTTATTTCCAATAGGTACAAGCTCTGTATTTGTTTTTCTTTGTACAAGGGGAAAAAAAATAGATGGATCCATGCCCAGAAATGGAAATACACACCAGTTCCAATGATTTACAGGAAAAATATAAACCCACATTTTCCCTCTGCGCAGCTTCCTGTGTCTCCACCACATTCAGCTATCAAAACTTTCAGGTGCAGGCTGTGGTAAATTGGTTCTCCAGGACTGCCTCCTTACAGTTAACAGAAAGCAGAGCTCAACACAGCAAGGAGCACACTCCTGGACTGACTCCAAAGCTGGGGAAGTCAAGGGAAAGATTCTCCCTGACTTCAGGGAGATTGAAAAAGGCTCTGGAAGATGTGGATAAAAATAAATGGCAAGGAAAAAAACCCAAACCCTCATCTCGGTAATACTGAAAGAAAAGAAACCTTGTAAAAGCATTATGCAGCACACCGAATGTTATTATTTTAATTGGAGACTGGTAAGCAAGTTGCAGGGCAACCTCCAGGTCACAATATACTCAGTATATACCAACAGTCTCAAAAGCCCACCAGCCAAATCCACATAAGCTGCTTTTTCAGTTGTTGCACTACATGTCACGCTGAACATCTGTGAGAAGCACTTGCTAAACACTGGAAAACTAACTGCTAACAATTGGTATTCATCCTGCACTGGGGTGAAAGGCCAACAAAGGGGCTGGGCACTACAGAACCTGGTCATGTTCTGCACTTTGTACAGTGTCCACCAGAGCAGCTCCCTGGTCTGGGGGCCAGGTCATAGTCCTGCTTGAAGCTGAGGCCCTGGTCTGCTCCATCAGAGAGAGTGGCTGTACTGGGCCAGACTAGAAGTTCAGCTCCCCCTGCTATAACCTGTATTCAGCAGGAGCCATACAGAAGATCAAGTACCAAATAAGGACAGCATCCTTAACGCTGTCCCAAACTTCAGCTGTTTTAGCTCAGGGACATGAGCTGCTGTGGTTTCTGTACAGTTAGTAACCCCCAACCCCACCTTTCTCTTTCCTGAACTTACTCAGTTTCCCTCAAACTAACGTAAATGTGTTCACAACATCCTTTAACATAAAGTTCCAAATGTCCGCTACACTTTGCATGAGGAATCAACTTTTTTTTTGTCCTTTCTCCCATCAGCTTCATTTGATGTCCACCAGTTCTTAAATTGGAACACACAGTGAATATTCAACAGAGTGAATATTCAACCCTCTACATGTCACTTCTGATGGACTTATATCAGAGACTTCTCAACTGTCTCTTTCCAAACTGGAGTCCCAGCTGTCTTTGTCATAGCCTCCTACAAAAGATTTTTGTGCCTTTGATCATCCTTGCTGTCCTTCTCCAAACCTTTCCAGTTCTACTACATTATTTTTAAATACAGAGATCAGAGCTTGACACAGTATTCAAGATGCAGGCAAACAACATATTTACATGTAATATCATGTTTTGTTCTGTATTCCTTCCCTTATAAGCCCAACATTTGATTTGTTTTTTGACCACTAGTGAGTAAATTGACCTTTTTACAGAATTATCTACTAAAGCCCCAGGTTCTCACTCCAGAGACCCCTCTTCCCAGTATGAGCTTAGCTCACTACTCATCTTTTATGAGAACTGGATTGTTTGTTCCCCACATGGATCACTTTGTCATTCCCTACACTAAGTTTCATCTGACATTTTATTAACCAGTTACTTAGTCTTATGAGGTCCTTCTGTAGTTCTCCAGCCAGCCTTCACCCTTGCCACCACTGCTATGACAACTCAGTACCACCAGCAGCTTCTCTCCAAGTCATTTGTGAGCAGAGCTAAGTCCCAACACACATTCCTGTGCGATTTTCTTCCACTGCAAGAATTGACAACTGACCTTGTTTTCCAACTTTTAGCTAAATTACCTATCCATACCAGAACTGCCCTTCTTGGTGTTAGAGCTGATTAGCTTCCCTAAAATCCTCTAATGAGGAAGCTGTTTTTTACAGAGGCTTCTACCAAAGCAGACTATACCATACCAGTCATCTTTATCTACAAGCTTGTTGACTCCTGTGGAGAACTGTAATACATTTGCAAGGCAGATGTGCATTCTAGCTCATCCCAAGTAAATGATGCCAATTGTACCTGCACCCCTTGCATGCTTGCTAATCAATTGCTCCATGAACCAGCCATCAATAGGTAACTCAACAGTTGGTTTCTACATGACACCTTGTTACTTTCACCCAGTTGCTAAGAGGGAAACCAAAGTCTCCCATTACTGTTGTTTTTCTTGTCCCTCGCGGTCTTTCTGTTTTCCAAAGGCACTGTGATGGCTGCTGCATCCTTACTATAGTTTTCACCCTACGTGAAATTCCTTTTCCTTGGAGGCATTAACAGCCACAGCACATTTCTTCTTAGAAGCTGACTAGTTCCCCAGACCATTGATTGTGTTACTGATGCATGTCATGATCAACAATGTAATGACGGACATCTATTCATACTGTAAATAGAAACAAAGGTAACAGGACTCTATGGTAACAGTGAAGAGGCTGTTAACTGAAACGAAGGCTTTGGAGTGGAAGACATGACTATAATACCAGTGAAAGTAGATAAAATGAATAAAGAGGACAGGGAAAAAGAATAAAGGCCCATATTCATCCTATTACCTTAGTGCTTCGTATAGTCTCCCTGACCTCACAACTCCAGTCAGTGGAAGGACAATAATAACATTAGGCAGAAAAATCCAGGAATTCACATGCATAGTTCCCAATAAAGGTCAGAGAGAAACCACTCCCTACGGTCTATTTTGTTGTACAGAACAACAACAACAAAACAACCCCACAGAGGCTTGTTGGTAGGAAAAAAACCCACGCCCACCCACACCAACAAGCTCTGATGCAATGGGACACCAGCAAGCTTGAGTTTTAGCTCAGCAGGGTTGTTCCCCCTCTCTGTTAGGACATGCTCAGCTTTCTTTTCTAGACCACGGCTTCAGTGTGGACTCCATTAGGACTATTACCATTCCATGAAAAATACATCTGCCAGGAATATGTAAAGAAAATACTGTAAGACTGTTTCATGCACTGTGTAATTTGCATATCATTTCTGGTTTGTGTGGTGCCATGCTGTTTGAACCTGTTGCCTGTTCTGCCACAGCAGTGGTAGTGCAGTTTCACTATTCAACCAGAACAAAGTCCAGCTTCAAGTCAGTGAGAGTAGGATTGTCTCTCGTGTTTGCACTTTTTAGCAACACCACTGAAAAATACCAAGTTATTATATTCAACTATACAATGAAACAAAGTTAACTTTCTTTTTCCTGGTGCATGGGAAGGTGCTGCATAACAGTACTTCTTTTTGACCGTGAGAGCAAAGGTTACTTTCAAGCGGGCAATCTGCATTTAGGAAGGAACATAGGAACGAACATATCAGATGAGACCTCTGCTTCAACCATGCTGTATCCCGTCATCACCAAATTCTGCAGGGGAATATTGTAGAAGCCTCACAGTAGGCAAATATGGGATAATGAACACCTTATGCTTCTGATGTCTTAAAAGTAAACTAGGTCAACCAGTTCTTTATGATGTGCTTCATAATTTGGTTTGATTAGAGAGGTACAGTTTTCATCAACAGAAACAAATTCAGTAAGATTGTAACATAATATTACCATGCATGCATTCCCTTACCCTGTAAAGATTTTTTAAAAATATTTTTGACCTATTTCTTGGTGTGGCACTCACTGAAGAATAGTTCTTCCTCAATAGTCTCTTCCATGAGAGCTGCAGAAAAAGTGAATTTACTTTTATGTAAGTCCTTACTGAGGACAAGTTTTGGTGTATTTGCTTTCTTTTACTGCTTTTTGAGCCCTGCTGAACAGCTTACCCTCCATGTATCCATGAAATAAAACATCTCTAACAGACAAGCTACATTAAGCTTCATATTGCCTTATGCTCAGGGAAAACCTGAAGGAAAGAAAAGTGTCTCCGCAGGTAATCTTTAAATCATATTATTCAGATGCCCTGTGATTTTGATAATGCAAAACTTCCTCTAGAAGAGGAGTTAACTTGTAGACAAAAAATACCTGATTATCAAGACTAAGGCACGCCAAGTTTCGCTACCATCATCACCGGAATTCACGGCAGTTTTTCCAGCCTTCATTTTATTCCTTCGACATCCTTACTAGACTGGCCATGAATAAAAGACTGTGATATTACCATATAAAATGCCTGTACCCAAGTCATAGCCCATGCACTCTTTCAGAACACATTTCTTTTATTACCTGAAAGAATTGTTAGTACTCAACAGGTCTTGAGTTATGCCCACTTGGCTGACAACACTTAAGACACTTTACTGCAGAAAATGCAGTATAAACAAAAACATATCTTCCAACAATTACAATACCAAATTCAGGGCCATTTTGTAACTTTCTCATTTATCTCTTTCAGACTGCGCTTTCCAACTTTACTTACAAATAAAATCAGATTAGACTTCAGAGATCAAAGAGAACCTTGTACTGGACAGATGCAGGGCAATCAGCAATTCCTTGACCCCCACAGGGGTCTGCAGTCAGTGTGGTACATAAAAAGCTATTGCAGTTAATGGATTAGTGCTAATTACACCTTCTTTCCCCAAAAAACCCACTAAAAATACGCCCCATGGAGAGAGAATGTGCTGATTGGTCATTCACACAAGACTCGGGCACTCAGGAAAACTTACAGAGTGCTTATAGTAGGGACCAAAGCACATAACTGTGACATGATCTGTTAAAACTGAAAGACAGCAAATAGAGGGAAGGGAGCACGTTACAAAAGGCGCTGACTTAGCTGCTGCTTCTAAAGTTTTGCCTTCACAGATGCCACAGATTTCTGGATGGAATCCATTTCCATACAGACAATCACTTTCCCATCAGCTCTTTGCTCCTGTAGAATATTAATTTCCAGAAAAACTGCATTAAGAAAGTCACCTATTCACAAGAATATTTGAAATGCCAACATCGCTATTGACGTCCCTTCTTCCTGAAGTCAATCACAAACCTGAGCATGAATTAACCACTAACCACACGGGAAGTGAAAACCACTTCTTCCCATCACACCAGTCATCACTAAGTTGCTTGAATATTTCCCTGGATCAGTGGCAGAAACAGGACTTCACAGGATGAACCACTAGGTTCATCTTGAGGAGGACTCCTTTACTCCTTGTAGATGGAAGCGAAGTATCACAAGTATCACAAGAGCAGAACCAAGAGTCCAGATTCATCCCATAATAAGGCCACGCCTCATACAATTTTCAGCCTGATAGATGTACTGGCCTCTTTGCAGACAGCAGAGCAGACATTTCTGTTGTGACATTTTCCTTGTGCAACTTTATTTTAAAAGAACAAGAACAAAGACCACATCTCTGACAGCTGTATTAGTCCTACAATCACCAGAGAATACAATGCTGACAAACACTAGATATTCATCAACTTGGCGCTAGGTACAAGATTTAACCTCAAAAATGAAAATTTTCAGGTTATTGGTGACATACTAAAGCACTTTAAACAGATTTAGAGTGCTGTAGGTATTTTCTGTGGCAACAAAGCAAGAGAAGCAGCTAGTGATGCAATGACTATCAAAAATTAAAATATCTAGAAAGGCAAAAAAAATTCCTTTCACTAAGTATATATTTTCACCTTTCAAGGATGCATACAAACTACTCAAATTAGTTAGTTACGCTGAGAGGGAGGTAATGAGATTAAAACATATTAATTTCTTCAGTTTGAACAAAAATACTCAGGGTAGGGTAGCAAGATTTGGAGCTTGCCTCTAATCTTCTGCTGAAGTTAAAACACCACAGAAGACAACCTTCCCCAAAAATATTTTGGCATTCAGACTGTGCTAAGAGTCCTGACATTTGAATACACAGCAACTGGATTTTTCAGTCGACTTGCTTAGGCAATGAGAACAGCACATCTATTTCACACACCTCCTTATACATTTCTTTTCAGCAGCAAAAATGCCATATTTCCCTACGACCATAATTTTGCACTTCAAGCTAAAATGTGTTGTAAGCAGCTCAAACCCAGAGGCAAAAACTGATATTAAATTGAAATCTGGTAGCTAAGCTCATGCCATGGGCCCATCCATCTTCCATGATCAAGAGACACTTCCTACCAGTTTCTCTGTGGGTGGCTGTGAGACAGTATAGGATAGTGACAAGACACACTATTCTTTTTCCTCAGGCTTATTTCTGCCATGGTTTCAAAAGCAGAAAGCAATCATCCTGTATGACTCTTCATTAGAAGAAAGCTGACATTTATGTCACATTGAAAATGCTACAGGGCTTTCCCCTCCCCCTGCAATAAAAATAAGAAGAATCCCACAAAATTCTATAAAATGAATATAGAACTTTTTTCTCCCCATGGCAATTTTAGATTAGTAAATTGCCTTTAATGAAAAAAAAAAAAACATGAGCTATACACATGTTCCTTTGCAGTTTAACCCCAACAGGCTCCCTGTATCACATGGGAAGGCCAGGTTCAAAACTCAGGGCTGAGGATCCTATTAAGTGTCTGAGAGACTAGAAGTGGCAATGAGCCATCCAGTGAAGTCCCTGTGAACTTTGGCACTGTTTGCTCCATAAGAAACACCACTTGTTACAGGGGTACACCAGGGAAATCCCAGGACTCTGAGAAAAAACAGTTACTACCCTAAACAGCGACAAACCCCATGGCCCTTCTCCAGCATCTCTGAGGGAGCAGGGACTCATTCCAAAAAACAAGCACCATGCTTGGACACAGCACAGGCAAATGTTTCCTCAGTACCATGCTCTATTTAGAGGGAGAGGTTCTAGAGAGACACTTTTCCCCAGCATAACACATGCCTTAGCTGGCATTTAAAATATACCAGTTAAATCCCTGTCTAAACTAGACACATGTCCAAACACCTCCCCAGGGATGCTGCTCTCTCCCTTGCAGTGTCCACTGCCGGAGGTGGGAACGCAAAGTTGGAACTTCTGCTGCGCGGCGAGGTAGCCAGCACTGCTCCCTACCCCAGCAGGGTCTGGGCTTCGCTTGCAGCCTTCATGCAGCTCTGTGCCCCCCACACCCTTGATCCCTCACCACTGTACCAGGCTTGTGCCGCTCAAGATACCCACCGAGCTTTTGCTCAAGTCTGTGATACTCCACAGGTGTGGAAAGTCAGGTTGCTTTACTCAGCAGCTTTATTACAGGGCTAGGAGCCCTGCCTGGCCAAACCATTTTACGTTATGGAAGCCGAAATAATCACTTGTACGTGTTAACTTTGTAGGATTAAGCTGATTCCAGGCCTAGGCTCAGCTTTTAAAGAACTTAAAGCTTAAAAAATTAGCAGTCTTCTATCACTTTGTAACTCCAGAACCAGCTTAACAGGTAAGAATTATTTTATATTAAAAAAAGATCGTGCATTTTGCCTGACAACCTGGGATATTAAGTTTCATCGCTGTGGGATTTCAAATGACTGAACCTAAACCTCCCGAATCAGGCAACATAGAAGCTGATGGGCCCCATCATCACTAAGCATTTAGCAGCTCCAATTCCTTGCTGAAGTATCAGAAGGGCACTGAAAGATGGCATGCTTATTGAACAACGCATTTTCTTACTCAGCATGCAAGGTTATTCTTAACGGGTAAAAAATGAAGTAGAACGAACATAATCAGCACAGCATCTTGCCTTTTAAAGTATGTAAAATTATAATAGCACTGGAAGACCAGTGTGGCAAATCCTCATATGAAGTCATTAATTGAACTTCTGTACTAAGCAGCCGCCTTGCCTAATGATCTGTTTAATATAAACTATAGTTCTTGTCAGGAATGTTCTGTTTTGTTCATTTGTTTGAATCATAAATCAGACAGAGTGACTGAGGTGATGGTAGCTCTGTAGATAATGTTTTGTCCTCTTGCTCCAGCTTCTCTCCCATCTCCTGCCTTTGAATACAAAGACTTACAAGAGTAACTTGTGTTTTAGTTAAATATCAACTGTGATTAGTCAATACAATGTTCTGGGAGCTTGAAACAAGATAACTGAAAGAGTTACCTCTTTTTTGTTTATTTCCTGCTTGCAGTTCCTGGGTAAGAGCCATGCATATCAAACAGATGGGCTGCTGACCTCCTGGATGGATTTTACCAACGTGAAAGATCCAGGGTTTTAAATAACTTCCCAGTCCCAAACCTTCCTTACAGCTGAGCTGGTGTAAACACATTTAGTGAGTAGGTATCTCTTATTTAGAAAAGACGACATGCAAACAAAACATACACAGACATGCAGATACACACAAGATCATCCAACGTGTTTAGGAACAAAATTCTGGAGTAGTAACACTAAGGCTAAACTTGGCCCAGAGTCTCCACATACGGTACTGAATCTTTCTTCCACTAGTAGTTCATTCAAAGCTTCCAAGACTTTATTTTACTGCTAGTATTCAGGGTTTTAAATCAGTGCAGAATAAGTCTGGGGTGGGGAAAAGTGATCAATCCAAGCAAAATGCTGATCTTATCTTCAGAGCTACTTGTAGAGGGAATGGGTTGTTGCTGGCCACGCAGATATTTCACTGAGCTGAAGAAATCCTCTGTGAGCCTCTGACTTAACAACCTTTCTCACCTTGCAGTTTCAAAGGAACTAATTTGGCACACCATAAAATGTTAATTTTCCAGGTGTTTCCTTAGAGGGAAGACATGACTCTTCTCTTAATAAAAAAAAATCTCAGGCTCCACATTGTAACCTTTCTTTTTTAATTTTAAAGCAAGCTGGGGGAAAGGGGGTGTCACTTACAATTAGGCAGCAAAGACAAAGTCACAGATGGGTGACCTCCACTGTACTAAAACCCTAACGCTCACACCAAGCAATAAATGATAGGAGCCTTATGAACTCAGGAAACAGTAATGAAACTGAAGCACAACACCATTTTTCTCATAGCCTCAAGGGTTACAGTGGATTCCTTGCAAATCTGGTATTACACTCTCAGTTGTACTTCTTTGTTCTCCCGTGATGGCACTACAGGTTCAAGAAGGGCACAGATACATGGTGAGCCTTCCCTGTACAACTCTGCTTGGAAGCAAAGGCCAATTTATGCCCCTGGTTCCTCCCAAGCACATGGCAGCTGCAGGCTGGCAGGAGTGAGCTGGCTGTAGGACAGCCTGAGCCTCAGCCCTCCATCCCATCTCCCTGCCCCAGCTGGAAAAATCACACACTTCAAAAGGTCCTTCAAAATAAACACAGGCTTCAAACAAACCTCTCCCAAGTGCACTTTAATTGTCGCAATCTCCCATCCCACTAACATGCTTCATGTCAAATGGCTCCCCCAAGGGAGAAATGTCTGCAGAAGTAGCCTGGGTACACTCAAAAACTGGAGACAGGACTTTCAGCAGAATGTTCTTGGCACATGTAAGTCAGTATGGCTCCTTTGGGTTTGTGCCGTTTGACTCAGAAAACAATAAGCTATGTCCACTTCCTACTGTAAGTCCTTCTTTTTAAAGAAATAATCCCCCCTCAAAAGGGTGGTCATTAGATTTTAAGGCTGATGTGGCATTAGGAAGCACACACAAAAATTAAGTTGAAGAGAAGACAGAAAAATATGCAGGAGGGAGGGAAAGACAAGTGAAAGTGCATGAGAAACAGCTACTTGATTATGCTTCTGGAGAAACTGCCCTAGTAAGCACAACAACTCGATGTTACCTATTTGTGTCTTATCACATCCATGTCAGCATTGCCTAATTTATTATATACTTGAATAGCCATATTTGTATTAGTCTCTGCTCCACACTATTAACATTGCTTACAAAACACAAGCTACAGAGTTTCTCCCATACATCAGCACCACCAATAGCCAGAAAAGAGAAAACAAATTCTGGTTCTGGAGCATACGGTAGGGGTAACAATTTATATACAGCAGAACAAAGGCAGCTGGAGTTCATTTTTATTACCTTTCAAAACACAGCTACAGACCTGGCTTTGTTATTCATCTGGACAAGATGGCAGGGATGTCGCTAAGGAAACATGACAAAAATGCTACGAGACACTATCTTATGCGATTGAGTTTTTCCAGGAGGAAACGAAATGAATTGTACTCGTGAAGAGCACAAGCACTTCAATTTGTGCAAAAAGCTCCAGAGCCAGAGGACCTGGTCCCATACTCTCTGCACAGCGTGGCCGACAGGTGCTGCAGACGCAACAGCAAAGCAGAATCAGGCCTTGAATGAAACACCAGCACTGCTGAAAGCAAGAGACCAGTGAAGGGGAAGGGAAGAGGGAAGTTAAACTCAATGCCACAAGAGACTTCCTGGTATTAAAACATGGCCCAAATACTATACTTAACATAACTGCTCAGCTGGTTGCACCCCACAGAGGAGGGTGGGGGGATCCTAGCTCTCACAGGCTGACAGTCCCCCATCAAAAAAAGGACACCAGTGAAAAACACCACAACTGAAGAACTGAAGTCCTTTATTTATCCTTAAAAGAGCTGGACTAGTCTCCAGGTCACTCCTTTTCTGTTCTGCTTAGTTACTAGACAGGGATTCTTGAAACACTAATACAACATTTAATCTTAATGGTTAATTTTAAATACTTCAATTACGGGTATAAGCTACTCCCTCAGCCTCTACACAGAAACAGTCTCTGATTTCGTACAGCGGTGCCAGAACAAGGATCCGAGAGGCACTTAACAAATACTAATGTTGCCTTTGTGGCAGGTAAGGTTGCAAGTGATCAGGGTTTGGAAATCTGTTCCAGCGGGGCAAGCAATTTCAGAGAGAACTAAATTTTGTAAGTAAGCAAGGCTGCACTAAGAAGAAATGGGAATGTAAAGTCCTTCCCCTAAATTCAGCAGAAACGTGCAGTAGGCTGCTCTCTCACTCAGAGAATTCCCAGGCCAGATATTTCTGTAAACTCTTGACCCAAAAATCAGTCATCTTGCTTCCTCTCAAGGCCTTACAGAAATACCTGTGCTGTCTCTAGCTCCTGGGCTTCCAAGCACTCTTCACTTCTAGATGTGCAAAGAAGGAGAGGCTTCAAACCCAGCCCTGCATTTCTTAGACACTCAAAAGTCTCCATTCCCCTGAGGCACTATCTCCACAACTCCTACCTGTCTTGAAGATCATAAAGGGATTTTTTTCTATTGAGCTGAAAAAACTGTTTGGTATAATCTCTCTCCAGAGGCTCACTTGCTGGTGGTCATTATCAGCTTTTAACATTGAGCCTCCTCATGTCCCCAGACAACTGCAGAGTCACATTAGCTTCATTTTATAAATGGAGAGCAGAGGCAAAATGCTTACCTTGACATGAGCAGAAAGTCTGACTAAAACAGCCAAGGCATAACACAAATCTCTTGACACATACCCACAGGCTGCTCCTTTCCATGACCACAACCTAATCCCTCTTCATTACAGAGCCATGGAGGAAACAACATGCCACACCACATTTAAGCCTCTATAGAGGTAAAGGACAAAGACCCCTGTGGCTTACTGTGCAACAGTAATCAGTACTACTTTCTATGGTCTACTTGCAAGAAACCACTTCTGCAACTAATTTAATGTCTCAAATTTGCCTCTGCATTTAATCAATCACAGAAGCCCAGTTCATGCTGGGACAAACAGATATTATTATCAATTTCACTGCTAATGAGCACTGAGCAACAAAACACAGTTTTCAGTAGGTACAAATGAAAGTGTTAGGCACTGTTTGTGTTCACTTAACAGTGAAGAACAGTTGCGCATCCTTCCCCCAGAGGCAGACACCTGTGTCCAGGAATGACAAAACAGGTATCAGCAGGTCCTCTGAATGTTATGGTTTCCTGGAGCTAGTTCAGCTGTCCCTCCAAATCAGGAGAAGCACCACTGTTGCCAGGGCAGGTACACTGTTGTAAAGACTACATAAGCAAGATCCAAATATGGGTACTAGGGCTGCACCAGAATAAAAGTTTTGTGAGGTGAGATGAGAATTAGGCTTCTAAGTGAAATCAGCTACCTTGGGGCATTTGACTCAGCAATGTGCAACAGCAAGATAAAAGTAAGACTTTAAGAACATGTTGGTTTCCTGCTTTTGAAGTGTATTTGTGCATTCAGCTGGCAAAGGTAATGGTGGGTGATTTGTAGAAGATTGCACTTTAGCTCCTACTCACATTTCAAATGCAATTCATTCTAAAAAAAAAAAAACAATTAAAAATTTTGGCAGGCTCAAAAGGTTTGATCCTAGTCCCATTGATGTCTGGGGAAATCTTACCAATCATGTCATAAGAACAGATTAACTGGAGAAGGGAAGGCAAGAAGTCAGACGTCTGTAATCCTGCCACCTTCCCATGCACACTGTCCAAGGAAGCACACACTCTGCAACATGTAACAGGACAGCATGACACAGCACCCCCTTCACTAGGAAGGAGGTTGCATCCATCAGAGTCAGTGGCAGGTAGCCCCAAATCTATCACCAGTCTGTCTTCACTAGTAGGTTCATGGATATAATCTAAATGGAGTCACTCCCCAACGAGAAAATTCAAAAAAGGTTAATGCATCCTGGGACATTCCCCTGGACAGCCCCCTGCGTAACTACACCTTCTCATGTGAGACAGTATGCAAGAGACCTTCCCACAGAAAGGGGTCCTCTGCAGAATAGAAAGCAAGGAGAACTGTGGTCTTTCTTCTACCAAAAAGAAAGCAAGACCCAGAGATGAAGCAATTCATCCAGTCACACAGCAAGCCTATAGAAGATCAAAGAGATGAAAACCCATTTCTTTTGTCACCTCTAATACATTAACTTAAAAGCAGCTGTGTGGCAGTTTTCAGGAAGGGGGATGGAGAGAGAAAAAAAAAAAAAACAAACCACCCCCGCCACACAAACCAAGAAAACCCCACAGACCTAATGTCTGTGTCAATTAATGCCCACTACTTTTCTTTCTGAAGCTACCAGAAGGAAAATCTTGCTTCTAAGAATCTACACTGTCTACATCTTTCCCAGTCTAAAAGGCTATGCACTTTCTCACTCAAAATACGAAAATGTTCTCTATCCTCGTGCGATCCCACGGACTGAGAGGAAATGCACCATTTGATGTAAATCTTCAGAAGGAAACACAAATGGTCCCCGTGGAGAGATAACCCCTTCTTCTATCTGCAACTGTCAAGTTTGACTCATGACACAATTATGACCTCAAAATAACGTTTTAATAAGTGTTTACATGCTACCAGTCCCCAAAGACTAGACTGATAAAATTCTTCCTCAGAACTAATTACACTTCAAGACAAGGCTACTCTCCACCGATGATGCAGTGAAAAACAGGACAGAGCTAAACCCTTCTTCGGCAAGCACAGGGCTCCTCCTCGTGGATGTCTTTGCAAAATTGCACGTATTCCCATGAAACGATGAAAGAAACTGAAGTCATGTGTCAACATGCCCGGAATTTCCACTACCCACGTTAGTCACACTAAAAATATGTGAACTTATTAGCATGTCACCCCTTATTCTCCCGCTGTTCTCCCTGACGGAACAAGGTGGGACAGATCAGATGATCTCCATGGAATTTTTCCTTACTGTGGGGTTCAGGATCAAAACATTGGAAAGGTAACACCACAGCAGTTATCATCTTGTGCTATACAGACTATGAAGTGGACAAGACCAGACGTTGCCTTTTCAGATGCACAGGTGAGAAGAGAAAACACGTGGAGACACATACCTGAAGATCTGAGGGAGATACAACATCTTGGCATTCTACATTCCATCCTACATGTTTCAGACCAGTTTCTATCTGCCCCAGACCATGGGAGCAGCAATGAAACAGCATGAAAGTGAATGGAGATTTAAAACCCTGCCCTTTTCATCTTAATGTCCAAAAAAATAAGGCTTCTACTGCTGACAGAAGCTCTTCAGCTTGGCAGAGATTCAGCAAAGATTAAGTCCATGACAGTATCAGTAGAGGTGCAATTCAGCTTTTGAAATTCCCATATCAAGATTTAGACTACTGCTACTAGTAAATATTCCCACAGCAATCCTGAAAACAGTGGGTGTCTCAAGCACATCTCTTCAAGCTATCCAGCACACAACCCTTCCCAAAGCAGTCTGGTTTAGAGCCACAGTATACTCCACTGTTGTATGATTATTCACTGGAGCATCAAACACTTAGTTGTGTATGTGTTTGAGGAGTGTAAGGAGCTGAAGAGATCAGTCCTCCTGCAGTCAACCAAGCCGTATAATTCATTCAAGAAAAGCATGTCAGATTTCTCTTAGAAACAGAAATCTCCCTGTTCTGATGGCAAGACATACTTTCCAGCCAGAATGTATGCCTAACGTATGTCCACTTGCTCTTTGCTACCATGATTATTTGGCTTCTCCCTCCTTTTCTCCCCCTGTCACTGTGACCCCTAAACGCTCAGCCTCCCAGCCTTCATTTTGCTGGTTAAACAAAAAAAGTTGTTGTAGTCTCTTCTTGTACCTTATGACCCAATAGACCGGGGAGTGGGCCAGGGGGACGTTGTGCTAACACCTGTCCTAGTCTGAGTTTATCTTCCTTGAACGTGAGGTGACCACAACTATTGGAGATATATATATATCTATCTCAGGATCTCTGGAGTTTAACTTCTCCAGAGCATTAATTCTTCCCTGTCTTCAGTAGGAATACCTTATCAGAAACATCCTACACTTACTTTTATACCAGGATGTCATGGCTACTTACACATGTATATATGTGGTCTTTCCCCAGTCTCCCCAGTTTGTTCTCTGTGGAACAGGAACAAACTGCTTCATGTCTCTGGAGTCACTGTCCTCATGAAATTTATTGAGATCAGCATTTTACAATGCTCATCTGCTACTGTATCAGTAGAAAATTGTTCCTCTTCTGTCATAGGTGAGGTTGGTTATTCTGTTTAGCCTTCAGTGTTCATACTGTATTTAATGGAATATATTTCTTTAACCCACAAATGATCAATCTTATTTTGATCTGTTACAACTAATAAATAATGTTCACTGACTTCACTAATGATTTATGAAATCTTATGAAATCTACCCCTCTCATAGTATATTTATGCACTCCAAAGAGATTGTATGTCCTCATATCTGGAAACTGCCTTGATACTGGCTGAAGAAACCTCAGGAGGAGACTTGCAGCCCCAGCAAGCTTCCCTTTGGTACAACCTGTGTTCACCAGAACCTCTGAACAAAAGTACCCAGAGCTCCATGACAAAGAGATCTCAGCACATGCCTGGCTTCATATTCCTTCAGCTCACACCTTTCAGGAAATTCACATTGCCTGTTTTCAGCACATGGCCTGTGCTGTAAGATAATGTTTACTCTTTCTGGCACATACAATGTATTGCATTATCGTGTCAGAGTTTGAGCATCAGTCTGGCGTGCATGCTGTTCATGTTTAATTTGTTTACTTGTGCAGAATGTAGACAGCACTTTGCTCTAAAAAAGTCACATGTAAAATCATACATCAACCACAGAATGAGCAAAACTGTATCAGTGCACAAGGTCACTATCTCAAATTAAGTTTAGAGCTGTGAGAGATCATTGCAACTGCAAAAGCATATTTTCATTAAGAAAAAAAACAGTGACGGTCCTTTTTTTTTTTTTTAAAGGATCTTTATCCAATTCAAGCCATTACTCTAAGGAACAGTAAGTATAGCCGCTTTTTGTTGGTGCAGAATGGCCTGTACTTAGACTACCTCAGAATGATTAACAAGCACTCTCTAAATAGTTACTTAATTTCTGAGACGACTGTGTAATCTGCAGTGATAACTTACTTCTTCATCCTACAGGCTCATGGAAATCCTCCACCCTGGTTAAATAACCTGAGCGAAAAAGACCATTTCATCTGCTGATTATAACAAATAAATAAAAAAGCTTGCAATGGGAAGACGATATCGGCCCTTTCAGCTATGTAACGTTGCCATCTAGTGATCATCTCTAGATGTTACACACGAGAGGGCCCACCTGGTTGTGTTTAAATCTCCTGGCTTTATCCTGAATCACCAGGGAACCTCACACCTGCAACTCCATCCTGGCTGACAAAAGTCAATCAAATCAATTTGTAACAGTGTTGAAGGGACATCTTTTGTGTATGTTCAGCACATATATATCTTCAGGCAAATTGATACAGACCAAATATTGGCTCCTAATCCATCGACCAAACCAGATTTTGTTTACCCTGCTTAGGGCTCAAAGTTAATGGTGATCAATAAAGAGAGGTATAATAGAAGAAATTGCCTGCAAGTAAACAGTGAGTGTTACTATTGGAAAACAGAAAATTTTCAACTAACACTTATTCCATATTCAGATTTGAAAACTCAAAAGATAATCATTCACTATGATTACCCTTGGCTAAAGAGCAATTTTCCACAACATGAAATAATACAGAACCCAAGACATTAACAAGGGGAGGGGGAGAACAGTGGGTAACAACAAAAAAAAAAATCACCAAATGGAGAAAAACAACCAGGGAAAAGCCTTGAAGGATGAAAGCACACCAGATCCCACTCAATGTGGAGAACTTTGAAATATCTGGCAGTGCCAGCACTGGGCAGTCCGAGAGGCAATATTTATGTGGTACTGGCTGTGTACCTGCATTGCACGATACTTTGAGAGGTAGATGATACCAGTGATTTTTACCCTATGAAGTCTGCCTATGCCTGACTCAGGTGGTGGCCAATGGAGAAGATCGCTGGAGTTTTGGAGACTCCAGATAGGCCACTTTAAAAAATTACTGCTAATCTAAAACTCTGCTGTGCCTGGCCAAAATAGGTTTAAATAGCTTCACAGGGAGAAAACAAAAGGAATCACTGACTTACGTACTGCCCCCTGCCAAAGCCTGGGTTGCTGGCACATTGCAGTTTCTTTCAATTAAAAAAAAAATAAAATAAAAATAAGTCATTCAAAAACTGGAGTGAGAGAAAATTGGGCAGTAAGGTTTTAGTTTTGACCATTAGACGTGGTCTGAAATATGCTGGAAGGAGTCAGATCTAGAAAGGCCAAATCATGAGAAGAACCAAATTAGTGGCAAGTCCGAGTCATCAAAATGAAAAGATTCAGAGAGAAAGGCAGCAAGTGAGCATGATAGTACAGCGATATAGATAAAACAATGAAAAGTTGTTTACCTGATGTCTTGTTATGCTTGACTATTTGACAAGGCAATTACTGTCAACATTTAACACTTTCCTGTGTCTTGCAGGAGACAAGGTCTAATTTTTCATCCTTTTGAGAAAGCTCATCACACCAAAATGTCAAGACTAACTAATGAGCTTTTTGTAAACACTCAGCAGAAAATCCATTTATAGGGTCAGTTGCGTGTGCATTCAGGTCCTTCTTATGCAGGCTTCTAATTTGCCATCCTCCCTCCCCATAATTTGGGCACTTACAGCGAGAGCATAAGTATTCTTCAGAAATAAATACATACAAAACGAAAGCAAAATAACCTGTGGAAGAAAAATCTGCCTGCTTTTTCAACAAAGATGTACTGAAAAGATCTATAATTATCACCTGAGAAGATACACACTGCCTGCAAAAGCAGAGCACTTTGAAGAAGACAGCACAGCAACAGCTGGAGGTATTTATGTTTCTCTTTCCCTTCATTTTAAGAATAAATTTCTCATGCAAAATTTTACCCAAACACAAATCATGAGCTGATGAAAGTGTATTGTCTATTTCCTTGACCTGGGGAAAGAAGTTAATTTAGAACAGACTTAATGAGTTATCCTCCCTTCATATTTTTTTCTGCTCCTCTGAACACTGTTCTGTTGTAGCATTTTGAGTTCAACTTTTTGATCCATTTTGGTGCTGTAAGAGAAGACTCAGAAAACTAGCAAGCGCTATTGATTGGCTGAGGGCCTAATCCAAAATATACAAGAAAGATTGACTATGTTGTTTCTTATGGCTTACTGTTTCTGAGCACAAAACCCAGTAGAACTGTTTTTCAACTGCACTTTAATCATTATTTACTTCCTTTTTAATTCTTATAGCTGAGTGGGCTCTTTCTTTTAAGATAACTTTTCAGACAAACCAAGTCCATATTTTGGATTCGGCACTGACTAAAATGCAACCAGAAAGTAAAGACCGGAACTCAAGTCTGCCTCCTCCCAGCCACATATCTCAACCACTAAACCACAAACACACACTCTTGGGACAGAACTTTAAAGCTAACATACCATGTTAGGCAGCAACATTACTCCTTCTCTAAGTATGATTAAAATGAGATCAGTCATACAAAACTGTATTTTGTACAGAGTCTCCTACCATAGACCCACTCTATGAGCACTTGCAGAATCAAGCAGCCCACAAGCCAGAGGCAGAAGAACAATTTCTTTTCTGTGCCTGCAGAGGGTTCAGACATCATTTAATACCTGAGCTACTTCACTTGCCAAGGCAAGGATAATAATCCCTAACACATACAGACGGACAGTGCAGACACTTGGGCAACTTCAGTCAAGCAAAGATGCCCCCGTTTATGTTAGAAACCTTCAGCGTTTAAACAGTAGCTATACAAAGCTCTTTGGATCATAATTTAGGATTCAAGGACCTGAATTTACCCTAAATCCAATCTCAACCACATCATAGATTTCAACTCGCACTTGGCCTTGTCCCTACCATCTCTCCATACAACAAGCCTTGAGCTGCAAGGGAGGTTCCTAAACCCTGTGGGACCACTAACATACTAACTGCAGCGAAGAGTTGCAGTAGGGTTGCTCAGAGGGAGATAAAGTGGAACAACCCTGCAGCAAGAGGAAAACAAAACCATTCACATGCAAAAGGTATTAATCTACAGCAAGTCTGCAAAACTGCATGCCTCAATATTGCTTCTCTTGCTCTCACAAGCCTGCTATGGAGATAGGTGGACAGAGAACATCTGAGCCATTTTATTTTGTATCTGTGGTAGTGCTTTGCAGATTTTATGGCCGTCCAACAATATCCTTTTCTTCCTGTAATTGGCTCTGCTCAATCCTTCACAACCATTTTTGTTCTCTGTCTCTCTGGAGATTTAAAAGGATTTAGACTTTAACTCAGGAGAGAAATTAAACCTCTAATTAGACCAGGTGTGTCTAGGATTGCATTCCCCAGGAAACCTAAATAATTCTACTTTCATTTTACAAATTTATAAATTATTAGAATGCAAAACCTGTAAATAGGAATTAGTCAGAAGCTTAAAACCGTACTGAAACACCAGGAATAAGTGCATGCTTCCCACGCTGAAAACATCCCACAAAGCATTAAATTCCTGATCCAAAGCTCCATGGAATTAGTGAAAAGAGACCCATAGGGGTTTTGGATCAAACCTGAAACCCTGCAGGCGTACAGCGTTTAACCAGAGAGAGCTGCCCTGGCTTGACAGAAACAGCTCAGGAGCAGCCGATTAGCTTACCCAATGAGTTATACGAGCTTCCCAAGGCCCATGTAGAGGCTTTGCCTAAAGGATGAGAGCATGCATAAAGCTGGACCTGTGGTGCTAAGTGCCTCTGAACAAGAAGCAGTCTGCCTGCAGCTCGGAGAAAATTAAAGTGCAAAAGAAGAAACAATTTGCTTAAGGTCACACAGCAGAATCTGAATTACTATACACATTGTCTGAATCCAGTTCTTGTGACTCATCCCCTAACCCCACGCTCTGCCTGCTGCATTAGGCTTCACCTAGCCTCTCTGGCTAACACTACTGGTGCTGGGAAAAGCACGTTTTCCTGAGATAAATATACATCAAACTCACTCTTTGCAAGGAAGAAGGTTATCCTGATAGCTCTCCTGAGCAGATAGATCTGTGGAGAAAGGTTACCCACATGCAAACCAAAAACCCTCAAAAGACATGGCCGCTCATATCTTAAAGGGTATTTTGCACTATTAGTTAAATTGTTTGACTGTCCAAGAAAAAACACCTGTGGAAATCAAGCAAATGGCATTTATGGTTTATCCAGGCTAATCTATAAGGATAAAACATGGTCACGTTAGTCACTTAAGCATCCACTGATTTGCTCAATCATGGAACAAATGCTGGCATGTCAGTAATTAAAAAAAAAAAATATATATGCCTTTTGAGGCTTTCATCAACCTGAATATCTGCCAGGGAATTCAGAGAAGTAATGGTCCATATTAAGGTTATTATACAGAAGGCTTAAAAGGGATGCTGTCTCTGCCTTATACTAGATCTACTAAAAGTTACACATGGAAAATAATTACATACAACATACACCTCCAAAAGGGAATGAACTTTTCTAACATTGGTTCAGAGTGTATACAATTTTCCCTAGGACCTGTCTCTACTCAACTTAGTCATAAATCTTCTCCAGGGACAAAGTAGCCGTAACAGCTAGCAGGCATCTCAAAACATCAAAGCAAAGAAATACTAAAGAAAGGAGACTTTAAGAATCACATGGCAGCTAAGGACAAATCAAATATTAATTACATTAACCAAAGGAATAGAGTTGAGTAGAATGAGGCTTCAATCCTAGTATTTTAGGCAGATTTTGACATATACAAGAAAGAAAATACTATTAAAAGCCACTTTTCAGTCTACTTAGTATTTCATTATTAATTCAAACAAACAGGAAAACAAATGTCTCATTAAAGACAGATGTCACATTTCAAGCCTGTAGTAGTTCTTAGCTCTTCTTTATGCAGTAGCTTTAGCTAGTGATACTACATTTCCTCAATTTACCTCGTTTTTATTAAATGATACTCAGCGTGGAGTCCGAGGCTGTAGCCCTGATATAATTCTCAAATTTATTTCTTAGAAAAATGTAATGTCTGGAAATTGATGATGGGTTGTTTAGCTGGTTCAACTTTAAAAACAACTCAGAGCAGATATTTTCATTACTATCCATCATCTTCTGTATTAGCCACTGAGACTAGTGCAGATGAAGTGTAGTCTCTAGTCCACCTTTCTAGTTTATTACTCACAGGAGAGAACCTATTTATCTGAAAATAACGAATTTTAAAATTTTTCGTAAGATGAGAGAAGGACACTGGTCTAGTAGTATCTAATGATTATTTCCTCTCCAGGTTACAAGTTAAGATTCTGTAATTCAATTCTATCAAACAGATGGGGGGTGGGGGTGGTTCTATAACACTGCACAAGTCTGTGTATGATCCTTTTATGCGTAAAAGCAGTTTCCCCACAGAAGGGCTTCTCAAGATATTTTATATATATATATGTGTGAAGCTTTTGCTTTCTAGGAAAAATCTAGTTAGAATATTCCACTGCGATTCCAGGTACGCACATCTGGAAAGTTAAAATGGCTGCAACAAAGGTGTATAATTTTTATTTACAAAATAAATCAATTAGGATCTCTATGCAACCCTGAGATTACCTTCTACTGTTTTGTCTCCAAAGTTATGTGGTGTGGGATTATGGAACTGGCCCTGCATCTGCTGAGCTCCACCCCAGTGACCTGCTGAAGTTCTAGTGCAGGACAGTCCACTGAACAAGTATCACCAAAACTTTGGTGGCATCTAAACGGAAAGTGTTTCCAATACCAGCATGACTTAAAGTTTCTTAATAAAATCAGGTAGCTATGAAAAAAAAAAATAGATGAGGGGAAAAAGAGAAAAGGTCTGTAGTGCCTTTTCTGTTGTGGTCATCTTACAATGTCATTACTGAAGATCAAACCCATTTCATGGTTTCCATAAACATTTAAGATAGTGAGTGAGTCCCATGAGAGGCAACATCAAAGTCACACTAAAACAGCAGTGACACAAATACAAAGAAAATTCCTTCAAGAATTAACTAGCAGAAACTTACAGCTGCTTATGCAGTATATATACTGTTCTTGCATACCACATGAAGCCTTTGAGGAGTACCACAAACACAGCACAATAGTGAAGAACTTCACACAGAGAAAAGCACAGAGTCTGCCTGGGTGTGCATCTTGTCAGTGCTATGCAGGAATATTTTGTGTTAGCACACAAATAAGCAAAATAATTTAAGCAGTGATCCACTCTTGTTCAGAGAATCCACATGGCAGAGCTGTAAGGAGTGTCCACAAACAAGCAGTGCAGCTGAGAAGGGCAGTCACTGGTTTTAAGAGTCACTGGTTTTTTTAAGTCACCTCTGGCAGCATGCAATATGGCGTTTTTTCCACAAAAGGCTGGCAAAGAATGAATGTGTCCTATAGATATGTTCAAGAAAACATACAGAAAAAGTGTTACAGCCTACCTGGATCAGGAACACAGCGTGACAAAGTCATGAGGCCAACAACTTAATGAGGGCCCACTGGTGGTTCTGTGGCTCTTCATGCCAGGGTACCTTTAAAAAAACCAAAAGCCTCCTTTTACTTTTATAGGCCATTGTGAACTGCCTAGAAATACTGGTCTTTAATATGAATCCCTAATCCTTGAATAACTGAGGATTTAAGAAGAAAAATAGTCCAAATTCAGCCTCCTACACCTTCGCGCTGTACCACAAAGAGAGGTGTCACTCATTTTTTTGAGGGTCATACATCTCTGAGGGCTGAGTCATGTAATGCACTGATGTAGAAGACATACCACCCACTTCACCTTGCTCAGCATAGCACATACAGGGAAACAACTCTGAATTTGACAGCCTTCTACTGGCAGCCCTGTACTGCTGTGTCTTCAAATTACATCCACACTGGAGGTAAACAGAGGGGAGGAAGGCAAGGGCTGACCCTGCAATCAAAATTAACTTTGCAGCCTGGCATTAGTGCTCTCAGAGAGTTCATTATATCCCACACAATCCATAGAAATATATATTCATACATTCCCCATTCTGTCACAGGTATTTCTAAATGCATAGCCAAAATATTTTCTAGTGCTCAATATTTCACATGATGCCAGAAGGCAGAAGTACTTCACACAGCAGTCTGAGGTATTTAGAAGTTTTTCGTGCAGTTCAATAAATACTGGAACTCAGTTACACTTAATTTCTAAAGGTCATCAAGGCTTTTACACTGCTCCAGCAAATGAACTGTTCTTTGGACCTTTATCCTGTCTGAAAAAAACATACATAATTCTATGTATGTGATAAAACAAAATTTTTGTAATCCTTGATCTTTGGCAGTACACATGAAGGCTATGTCAAAACTACATTTGAGCCCCAAGCAATAGGTGACCCTTTTTAAGGCACAGGAACAGCAAATACTTTTACAAATTTACAAGACAATTGTATAAGCAATCTGAAGTGAAGAACCACCTGTACCTGACTTAAGGAAGGACAATTAGAATTATATAAACTATAGAAACAAATGTAATGAAATTTAGACTGAAACTTTTATCAGGATGAATACTCTCCCACAAGTCTTGTAAATCCCCTAAAACCTAGAGTAACCTGATCCCAGGTGTAACCCTGTAGAGGCAATTCCTGTGTTTCTGAAGGACAGCAAAGGAAAAGATGTCTTCTGAAGATAAACAGAAATAGACGTTTCTGTCGCCATGAACATTGTCTCATACAGTATTAGATCCCAAGCAACAGAAAAAGCCAATTTCTTGATTAGATTTGCAGTCAGGCAATAGTTTGGTCCTAAATTTCAACCTGAAATATACTGTACTTTGTGTCTTTGTTACACAGGGTCTTCAGTAAAAAAAAAATCAGTATAAGTCAAACTTATTTTATGAGTAGCTAATGCAGGAGTCACAGAACGTAGGCCATAAATTTTTGCTTCCCACTGTGGCACATACACAAGTATGAAAAACCTCACAGGAGGTGGATCTTGGTATTTCGTACAGAAGGCTGGAGGAAAATGTTTTAGCATAATCCAGTTGAAGAAGGAGGAAAGAATGAACTCTTCTTTCCTTTTTAGTTACATTGTAGTTTCATCTAAAGGTCTGAGAAGAGAGCTAATAGCTGCTCTGCCAAGCAGTCTGCTGTTGCGGATGCACCTCAGCCTGTGAAATTGGGGTTCTTCCTCCTCCGTGCAGTCTCATTAATGTTCTGTGATGCTCCATATGAAAGATGTTTATACAAAACTACATATTATTTTACTAAACATCTCCATGTTTATCAGGTAAGAGAAATTACCAACCTACCAATACCCTGCACTGGGAGAGTGGTTCTTGATGACCTGGGGCCCAAATTTGAATCTTAACTACAAACATGCTTTGTTACAGTGGGCATGGTTAAAACCCTGGATCTACATTCCTCAGCTGGTCACACCACTTAAAGCAGGACAGACCAATCCCAGGTATAAATATACCCACATTTTCAGGAAGTCAACATTTGGACTCTTTTCCTAATTAGGGATCCAGGGCATTATAATTCAGGTAACATACAGTGTGTGTCTGTATATATATAATCACAGGCAGAATAGGCTTTTGAAAACTAATGGTGTAACTTTGTTTCAGTAGCTCAGCAATGCCTATGCAGGCAATATTTTAACAGGATATTGCAAGGAACAAGAGGTATTCCTCCGCAACAAACCTGTGGCCTTCATCCTGCTGTGGAAGGCCATCACTGGAACACTTCCAGCGCAGCAGTGACCACTTCCATCCTGAACCCACCAGAACTCAGCTGCAGCCCTCTGAGGCAAAGGAGCCCAGACCAAAGGTGAGAAGGAGAAAAGGCAGTCTCAGCTTTAAAGAAGTCAGTCTCTGCGACAGTCTCCTGGAGGACTTCAGGGTTAACCCACCTTAGAACCACTCACTTATCTGAAGGGAATATTTTACCATCATTTGAGATCAAGGAGAGTGGTGGGTGAAGAGTGAGTGAGACCATGACTAATGGATTTAACCCAAAGAGTCTCATAATAGAAACACTTATAATGCAGGGAGAACTCTACAGAGTGGTCTACAGAGGGCCTTAAACTAAGCCTGTTCTCACGTGTTTTTCTGAACAGGGATTGATTTAAACAAGTGGTTTTTCTTAAAGCAGGGCCTTAAGTAGTAGACAAATCAATAGAAGCATTTATCAGGAAAAGGTAAAAATCAGTTACTTTTGATTTAAAATGAATGCTGTGGGCAAATTAGGTTCAGAGTACACATCCTTCTACGCAAGCACAATTAGAATTTGTAATGGAAGGTCATGTAATACAATTAGCTAATTCTTAGTGCCAATCTTTCAACATCAGTACAAATCCTAAAATCCCCCTACAACTAAAATGTTGTCAAATTTCATTAGCAGTAAAACCAAAAAAAAATCAGTAAACTCAGTGCTGGAGACAGACTGTTGTTTAGCTGGTCAATAAACACTAACTACAGCAGTTTCAGCTTTTGTTTGGGGATTAGTAGGACTGATAATGAGAAATTTACAAGAGTAATAATCCTGCACAAATTGTTTGTTAATGTACTTTTGTGTAAAAATACTTGTAACTACGCTAGTACATAGATATGCCTTGAATACACACCCAGAGCCTTGGAACGACATGTGGCTCAGGGTGAAAGGAAGTCTCCTGCAGTGTGAATAAACTGGTTATTAAGTGCTGATACCCCTGACTTTTTACTACATTTTCAACTCACATCCCCCCATACACCCATTTTGTTCTCTTACCTGCTGTCTCCTTTTCCTCTTCTCTACCTTGCTGCTCCCTTTAGTTATCTCTTCTGAAGTAGCTGGCTGAAGGTGACTAACAAATCTTTGACACCTGCAGGTTGCAGCATTAAGCTCACCTCTTCAGCAGGCCTTCCCTAGAGGATTAGAGTCTAGTAGGGCTTGTGCTGTTGAATACATTCCCTGGAAACAATAGTGGGAGCAAAAAGACGCTTTAGAAGCTGAGAACTGGGACACTAATGTTCCCAGGGCTTTTGCATGCCAAGATTTTCATGTAATGCTAGCACATCTTGGAGCTCTTTAATGTCTTCTCTCCAGAAGAGCTGCAGAGACAGCACAGGCTAGAAATGACACTGCAAACTAGAGCAGAAATTTCCATTTGACCTGGGGATCATATTGTTTTCATTCCCATGTGTCTGTACATTTTTATTCTCCAATGTCTAAACCTGCCAGAATCAGCAAATGGTCGTTCCCCAGCCTCCCTGAGGACCTCTGACCTCACGTGCCTGCCTGATGTGCACCCATATGATTGCTCTCCGCACCAGGCTCAGCAGCAGTAGCCATTTCCGTTCAAGAGCTACAGCACAATGCAGAGTTCAGCGATTAATATACTGTCGCAGAATACAAGAGACCAGGAATTTCCCTCCCTTCTCAAGTTTCAGCCCCTCACCTCCCATCTCTCAACAGCATGTATGTTGGCCCAGTCAATGTTATGTTCCCTCTGTCTTGCACAATTAATTTTGATTGTTTTAAGGTAAGTGCAACAGCTTCAGCAGGAGAGTGGCTGAAGTCCCCATATAGGAGCCTACAACTTGGCACTTTCCTTCTGTCTTGGGAGACAAAGGTTTTATCCCTCTAGCTGGAGAAGGAATTAAACTTAGAAGTGTGATCTCACCAGAAGGTGGTCCCATAAAGACAGGAAGGGGACACTAACATCATAATTTCAATTAAATAAGCAGAAAGGGCCAGTCCCTGCTGCATTTTTGTTTTGTGGGGTCTGGGGGAGCAAGGAATGAGCGGAATCAATGTCTGACCTCAGGGCACCAAGACATCAAAATCTCCTGGGGATCTGCCTGAGGAACCTGAGCCAATATTTTACGGAAAGCAGTGTAAAGAACAATTGAGAAGTCTAGTACATTCCTTGTATCCTGTAACCACTGACAGTACCTAGATGCTGACGGCTTCATTCCCAGCGCTATTGCCTTGAGATCAGAAGTGACGAAATTACATACAACTCAAGAGACTTTACTGTCCTTCAGGATTTTCCCTGTAATTCAGCATCTCTCTCCCGTAATGGTGTGAAAATGTATTTGGCTTTTTGTTTTAACTCTGCACAGAGAAATGGGTTGTCACAATACAAACAGACATTTACAGGGCAGGATCATGCCATGTATTGCTGAAGGCCATTTTGATAGGTCTTTTCTTATATTACTTTTGCCTGAACCTGGTAATCAAACAGACAGAATGAAACTAATACTTACTAACTAAACCAGTGCCAGCCCCTCAGCAACCTGACTGTGTTCCCACGGCACAAAACAAGAGCACAATATGAATTTCCTCCTGTTCCCCTCAATAGGAAGGGACTTGGAACGTTTTCCAGTACACATGGGAGAGCACTTAAAGGTCAAATTCATCCCCAATAGACTGATGCCAATGCCATGACAGCAGCTGTTTCTAAGGAGAGCGTTGATCCGAGAGCAGAATGTGGCACTGTTTTTCTCTTATATTTAATTTCAGATAATATTTATGGTCCAAAGAAGGAAAAAATTAAGGGGTTTTTGCTGTAACAACCCCCACCATCCAGCTACACTCCCCAAAGGTGACTATAGGTCTAAACTTTCTCCCCATCCCCATATTAGCTCCTAATTAGAGAATTAATTGTATGACACTCTCATGCAAACAACTTTATAGGATAAAGCAGAAGATGGCTACAAAGATGTCAAGCACATATCCCTATACGATGGTTTACTCATATTTAAGGGGCCAAAAAAACAAATTCATTTTGCTGAATATATGGCCAATTATTCACAGCATCAGAATTAACATAATTCAAATTATAATGGATTTCTTCAAAAGGGCACTGTTTTAGTAATTACATAAGGCATTCTAAATGGGAAACAAAGCCAATTGCAAATTTCAGATGTTATTTTATGACAATAATGTAGCTGTAGTTTTCTGAAGAATTCCATTGTGAGCTGAATTGTCCATTTCTGATGCTATGAATAATTGCATACCCATTTATTTCTAATAACCTATTATTTATGTGCAATTTCTTTTGTCCTAAATGCTATGAAGCCATTTAGAGAAACCACCTACATGACAACTTACCAATTATCCTTATAAAACCTCATATTGCTTTGGATTAGTTACACGCATAATTAAGTGCCAACTAACTATTATGTTCATATAAGTTAGCAAAAGTCTGCGAACCCCAGCAATATAATATTTCATTTAATTCTAAACAACTATTTCTAAAAGGAAGTGATTTAAATATAATCACCCCAGAACACAATCAAATTACTCTCACTTTTACCATTAAAAAGATTAGTGAGCGCATGTTTCAATATTTAAATAGGCAAATAACAGTCACTGCTTTCCAGACCATCCCCAAAACAAACCCATTGACTGCTTTATTCTTCCAGTGCACCAATATTGCAACCACTTACACATGCGCCCAGCAGTACATCCATGCGTAGCCTCATGGCACCACACATTTACCTCCCATGTTCACCTTTGGACACACTGACACTTCATTTGGCCACTGGGCCAAAATTTGGCTCAAGGTTGGCAAGCTGGATTACTCAAGCCTGTTGTACCCATGCCACGGGACTTGGCTTTCCTCTGGGTAACACTGCTGAGCTCCAGTGTTGTTCAGAGGGGCTGCGCTCAGGCTCTCAGCCAGCATACAGGTGGGTTCCACCACATTCAGCAGCAGTGGGGGAATGGCCAGTCCTCCCAGCACAGTCACACTAGCTGAGAGGCTGCCATTGTGCCACATACACTTACTGCCATATCCCTACCGCCTGGGCAGGGCGAGGCAGCTCACCGTTGCCAGCAGCATGGCAGAAAAGCACAACACCGTCTGGTATCTCAGCCACCCTTGCACCATGGACACCAAGGATGCTTCCTTAACCATAGAGGGGCACCTGGCAGTGCCCGTCTTCAACCCACTGCTTGCCTAGAGGCAGCTCTGGCTACACAGATAAAAAGTACTACTGGACTGGAGAACCATTAGGTTCACTTCACAGGAGCTGGTAAAGGCTGTGCCATTACCTTCAGAAAGTCAAGCCCCATGCTGCTTGGCCAGGCCCCTCCTGCCTGCCCCTAGACAGAGATGCCGGCACCATCAGGGTATCAGTCTGCAGCATGGCATACCCTTTGCCAGACAGCTCAAAGGCTTCCTCTTTCATGAACATTCAGAAATTCAGTCAGTCTGGGCTTTCACTGAAAAGAGAAGCCTGTGGCAGCACTGAAAAGTGGCAAGAAGAAGACAGCTTGCATACACACTCCAGAACCCACAGAATAACACACGAGTTTGTCAGCACAAGCCAATACCCTCTCCCTGTCCCACAGCGAGTCAGTCAGGACAGGTTTCTTGCAGGAGGCCATAACTACAGCACCCTAGAGTAAATGTATGAGAGCTACAAGCCTTTCCCAGATTGGAGACCCACTTGTCCCAACCAAAGATCTAAACAAACCATGCACGTGCTCTGACAGCCCCCTCAAGGAGAGCAACTTCAGAGCAGCCGATCTACAAACCAAGCAGCCCAGCTTGGCAAACTGACATCCCACACACAGCGAATGAGGAGAAGTAAAGCACCCAAGAACAAGGCTCACAGTGCCCCTCACGCTGAACGGGAGTGGCAGAGGAAAGGCAGACATCACTGCAGCTATCTGCTAGACAAGACTGCGAAATGCAGCAATGTGCAAAACCCACCTTCCCCCTCCCCAGTGGCAGGCAGAGACAGGAGCTGGAGCGCAGAGCCTCAAGGCACTTCTCGGGCTTCAGCGTCTACCTCTCCCTTTAGCCTCCAGCAATTAGTACGTGCTTTTCCTTCAAAACAGCTCCTCTGGCAGACGATTTGCGGTGCTGTTTTAAGTAAACACATCTTATTTTATCTATGCAAATCGTTTCTTGGGCCCTTTTTTTGATGATGTCTACACCATCTTTTGGAGGCACAGTGCACAAGTGTTAGCCGATAAACTCAGCCTGTGGGGCTTGCTAATGTGAGTCCTCAGTAATTACAGCTACGTAGCTCCCAGGCTGGAGCCGACTCCTGCCTCACCAGCTTGGAGCTTGCTCACAAAAAACATTCAATGCATTTCTTTTCAAGATCCTTTCCTCTCTCTAAGCATCTCAGTAGCTTCAATGCCTGGGAAACTGTGCCTGGCTGCTGCCTCAGGGGACGGCAGAGTGGCCCTGGGGGACAGCAGGACCCACAGCAGGGAGACGTGCTGCCACAGGCAGGTTATGGAGGCAGCGAGCAGGATTCAGTTCTGGAAGACTCAATATCATAAAACAGGACTTCGTGTACGTTGATGTAAATGAGTGTAAATATAATCTGTGGGCCGGTAGGCAAGAGGAGCTCAGTTTGTCCAAAGGGATCTCAGCCTAACTTTTGGTTTCTTTAGTTTCAAGTTTTTCTGTACTTATGTTCAGCCTTTTGCAATGAGATGCTGCGTTTGGTTCGATTTCCCTCTTTTTCCAGCTGAACTGCTCCTTACTCAATGAACACAATTTGCCACATTGACTCTTTTGATACACTTTCCTTGGTGCGGCGGCATCCACCTCCACTTCTGTGCCACCAAAAGGCTGCAGCATCACTGTGCCCAAGCTAACACTGTCTCATCTCCGCCTTTTACCCTCAGTGATTTTGACTTAATTCTGGACTTTGAGCAGTTTTGCTTCTGATGCAAACTTGGGCTATTTCTGTTATTGTTATTCTGGAGGGTCTGTCATGCTGACAAACGGCTTTATATCTACAGCAGTTAATAATGGTACTTATTCTACTGCATTACATAGATGTCTTTTTATACTAATGCATTTTTTATCTCTTTTGGTGCCCTTGGGCCTTCAGCACACAATTCATTTGTGGACAAAGCACTTGTATGGCCCTATATAGTAAACCATTCAAAACACTGGCAGTGAAAAATGCAACACGAGAGAGCCCTAGGGGGCCTGCCCTGCACTGCACAGAAACTTTGAAATCACCCATGTATAAAATACACATTCTGTCCCTTGTGCTTCAGATTGCTTATTTAAAATGGCAATAGTCAGGGCACTGGGGCCAGAGAGGCACAAAATGGCCTGCAGAAGCAATTAAGTGCCACAGAAACATTCACATTTGATACCCGCAGAAGGTTGTTTATTGCCCTGTTTACTCCTCCACCATGAGTACTGTGCAGCAGGAGCAAACCCCAGCGCTCGGACACATTTGTTGCTCTGCTGAGGGTCCACAGCACACACGTTTCCCACCAGCATGGCCATACAGGCGACCTTCGCAAGGCTTTTTGCTCCAAACGATGATCTATGGCTGCCCAGGGAGCACACCCATCAAACACGGACAGACTTCAGAGCCGCTCTCCTGTCCACGCTCGCTTGCTTTGTGCTCCCATCCCCCCACATCTTCCCATGCCACGTTTTTTCTCTCTGGTAATACTGCAGCCAGGCTTTACTGCTAGAAAATCCTTTAGAAAGCAGGAGGGATTGCATTTACCACCACCCTGCGACGGCTCCCACCAGGAGGGTGACGTAGGTCAGCAGGAGGGGAACTGACTCCCCCGTGTATTTGCCCCAGGCCGGTCAAGAGCTGAACCATATTTTTCTGACATGGGAGAACTCCTGTCACCTTTCAAAGCAGGCTGTGTCACGTTGGACAGCCCAAGAGAGAAAACTCCTGCAGCAGGAGAGCCCCAGGACAGCGGGCTGCGGCAGCCATGGAAGACCCCGTTTCCCCACTGCTCCTGCGGCGAGGCCAGAGGGCAGTTTTCCCTCTGCAACCTCCCCTCAGGGCAGCGAGGGCCCTGGGCCCACCCCTGAGGTGACACCGCCAGGCGTCCCCACCCAAGTTCGGAGGGACCGAGGTGCAGGGAAGTCCACCCTCCATTGCTGCTCCTTGTCCTACTTCAATTAACATCCCATGCTCTTGAGGTAGGGCCGCCCTGTTTAACAAGAAGACCACTTAATGGCAGCCCTCCACCCCAGGCCATGCCCCAGCTCCCCCGGGCAGGAGAAGACAGGCCCCCAGGGCCCCCCTCTCCCGGTGCACAAGGTCCCACCACCTTATGGCCTCGGTGCATAAAGCTTCTCTTTATATTCCCTCAGCACCGCCAACGTTAAGGTGATTTTTCTCTGGTGATGCACAAATGACTAACTGTGCCTCTGGTACCAGGGCAGCCAGAAAGGCGGGTGTCCAGGAGCTCACGCATTGCAAGTGAGGACAAACACAGTGGCTTGCAAGGGGAAAAAAAAAAAAAAAAAAAAAAAAAAAAAAAAAAAAAAAAAAAAAAAAAAAAAAAAAAAAAAAAAAAAAAAAAAAAAAAGAAAGAAAAAAAGAAGAAAAAAAAAAAGAAAAAAAAAAGAAGCAAACAAAAAAAAACAGAAAAAGAAACAGTTTTCTAAATAAATAACAGTCAGGAAAAGAAAGATTCCATGCCATCAGGAAAAAACAGGGTGGGTTTTCCTGGGAGACCAGAAAAAAAGAGAGATTTGTAGTCGGCATAAATACTCGCCCAAAGAATGAAAGAAGAGACTTGGCCCAGTCATCTGCAAAACTTATTCTGATTACCCTCTGTGTCTGCAGAAAAGAAAAGAAGCAGGAAGAATGTATGTGCTCCATTTTTGGTGGTTTGTTGGGGGTTTTTTTAACATTTTTTTGGGACATGTGGTTAATGCCTAAGATTATCTTGTATTTCATTTTTTCCTCTGAATATAAATGCATTGCCTATGGCTATATCAGAAATACACAATAATGAAACTATGACTTATTTACCTGCTGGGGGAACACTAATGAGTGTTGTAGTAATGAAAACAGCTTCACTGGCTTGTAAAATGCAAAACAGCAGGGAACTCGCCGGAGAGCCAACAAGCATATGTCAATACGCTTATATTATTCACAAGTACACAAGCCTCCCAAGACACCAGTTTCCCAGCCTCCTTTCATTTCCTGACTGCTCCTGACTGCCTCACATTTTGAGCAAAGTCAAAGACTAATTTTCTATCTTCCTTGAGCCTCTCAAGTCCTTGCCAAATGACCATATGAAAAATTTTCCATTCAGATGCAAACTGAGTATTTTATCGGCTAATACTTCATATTATCCAATCTACAAGTGTTACAAAGTATGATAGCAATACAGGACAATTGTAGCCATGACCATAAACATCTGAATGTAAGTAACATTTTACCAGAGTGCTCTAGCAATGTACTCAGCCACAGCACTGATACAGTGTGCTCTCATTCATAACGTTGTTGTTCTCTATTTCTCTCCTTTGCATCAATCCCCACAATATTAACATCCATAACAATCCCCCACCAGTCTCATTTCAGCACTTCCAGTGTACATTGCCAAGCTCTGCAGTGTGTTAAAAAGTAAAACAGAAGCTGCTAATGCCCACCAAAGGTGATCATTCAGCCAAAATTCAGATCAAAGTGTTAGGACTTTAACAAAACACCACATTAGAATATAAGTCCAGGCATTTCCTGTCATAACAAGATTGCGATGACTGTATTTCATGTCCTCCTTCATTATAAATCCATTTGGCATCTTTTCTAATAGCATTAGAAAAAAAAATATTTGACGTTCCTGTGAATGTCATATGTGCCCTGTACTTTTACAGCACTTCTATTGTAATTCAACATTAATTATCTTTCCAATTAATGTACTGTATAATGCTGCAATATGAAATGCTCACATTTTGTAAATTAGAAAATTGAGCTCAGTTCTGTCTGCTTTGATCCCATTTTACTTCTATTATAATTCAGTACCAGAATTCTTTTCCTTTTTGGTTGCGTTATTGACACCCTGAACACACACAAGGGAGCCATCTCTCGCATACAAGAGATACATTTACGCTTCTCTTTTCTGAGAAGACCTCCAATTTCTCTTTTTCAATATCATTTTAATATACTTTCCTGCCTTATGAACAGCTCATAAGGGAAATGGAGGCGACAAAACTACTAATACGAGCAGCATTTACCAGTTACCATAAATGTAGACATCATAAATACCTATAACTGCTGGAAAATGGTAAAAGTGTGAGGAAGGTCACAAATACAGAAAAAAATGAAATCAAAACTGTAGTCAGTGAGTGAAAAAAACTCTTCTTTAGAAGCTGAATGATCCAACATATTTCTTAAGTGTTGTGTGTGAAAAATATCATTTAAAGTTTTACTGCTGAGTACCACAATAAAAAAGAAAAGTATAAAAGGGAAAACATATATAAAGTAGAAAATATAGAAGTGGAAAATATATATCCAAAATTGCTCCCTATATGTATGGCTGAAAGAATATATGACTGGTGATTTTCCACAGTGAGGAGTTTAGTTTTTCTGTGGAGTTTGAATCTTTTGTTTAGTTTAGCTGCTGTCGATAGCTGCAATCACTGTGGGCTACTGGATTTGACCTTCAGTGCCACTACCTCAAAGCACTTCACTGTGCTTTTTCATCCTGAAGGCGCTTAAGTGCTTGAGGAAGGCACAAATTCTCCCTTTCTCTGGTGACATTATGTCTAGCTTTCTTCCCTCTTACCCCACCGCATCATTTTTAACAGAACCAAACCTACAACACACAGAAAGCTGCAAAAAATCAGTCGCCCCTCACACTTACTAGTCTTATATTCAATGTTCTTTAATGCTCATCGTTAGCTGGCAATTGTATGTGAATATCTGCTGAGAAGAATGTGCAGATCAGACTGAAGGAATTTAAGAATGTTACCTATAAAATACTCCCTCAGATAGGTAAACAACCTCATCTTAAATAACCTTGCTGGTCAAAAGGTGTAAAAATTTAAGAGTAGCTTATTTAGCATCTTGAGACAGGATTTCCTCTTGAACTGCACTGGAATACTTCATTGTAATCTTAAACTGAGAAATAACTGCAGTTCAAGCAGACAGGCTGGCTATTACTGATCTACCAGTAATTCAGGCAACCTACTTTAATAGGAAGCAGTGCTCCTGTTTCAACATTATCCTCAGCCAAAGCCTTTTGAATTTCCTTTTATTGATTGCTTAGCAATGATCTTGACCTACTGCAGCAGCAGATGCAGCTGAGGCAAATAGCCATGGAATGCTGCTGCTTTTCCATTGCCTATGTAAAGGTCATAGGGAACCTCAGATTTGTTTGAGATAGCTTTAGCGACCTGAAACTTTCATTTGTTTGGTATTAACCCACTTCATTCTGATACAGTTTGGTTTTGTGTGTTCTGTTTTGCTCTTCAGTCCTCACTGGTATCCCACTTTTGGTTTACTTATTTTAAATGGCCATTATTACAGCTGTTAATTTTGAAAGCAAATTAGAACCATAGAATCATAGAATGGTTTAGGTTGGAAGGGACCTTAAAGATCACCTAGTTCCAACCCCCCTGCCATGGGCAGGGACACCTCCCACTAGACCAGGTTGCTCAAAGCCCCATCCAGCCTGGCCTTGAACACCTCCAGGGATGGGGCATCCACAACTTCCCTGGGCAACCTGTTCCAGTGCCTCACCAGCCTCCTAGTGAAAAATTTCTTCCTGATGTCCAATCTAAATCTACCCTCTTCCAGTTTGAAGCCATTGCCCCTCGTCCCGTCACTACATGACCTTGTAAAAAGTCCCTCCCCAGCTTTCCTGTAGGCCCCCTTCAGATAGTGGAAGGCCACTATAAGAGCCTTCTCTTCTCCAGGCTGAACAACCCCAACTCTCTCAGCCTGTCTTCACAGGAGAGGTGCTCCTGTGCATTGATCTTTTCTTCCCACCATGTGAATGCCACCCTTTGAGACACTGGCATCTTAGCTAGTCAACCTAAAGGACCACCAGCTGGAGGTTTTTTGTGCCACCAGTGAGCTGTATGCAGTTTTCATTGCTACAGCAAACATGGCTAGAACAGGAGAAGAAACTTAAAAGGGGAATATCACAGGAAAGAGAGACAAATAAGATTTTGTGGAGATCTGACTACGAAATGACAAGACGTTCCTAACTATGCATTGAAGTTAATTTGTCTTAAACATTCCCCTGTCACTGGCAGACTTTCAGAAAGGGATTCTCATTAACATTGAATGACTGGGAGTTTGTTGTGTTTACCACCAGCTAACAAGGTGTGCAGGAGAGTCACAGAGTCCATCTGTGCCAACACCTCAAGTACACAATAGTTGAGTTTTCAACCTGGCTAGGGTATATACATTACCCAACATTGCTGTAACAAACACTCCTTCTGCCAAGTCATTTACCACACTTAAGACAATTATTTTTCAGACAGAAACTGACAAACTATGAGGAAGACTTTAACCTCCTCTACCGGCTAAATTAGCAACTTTGTGCCCATTACCTGCATATTCCCTCTCGGAGTATATTTTCCTTTGTATTCACTCTCTTCAGAGATAAAGAAATGCCTCTGGTGGGGAAAACACCTGGCTGTCAAAGACTGGCGGATAACCAGCCTCCCAAGGGAAAACTGCAGCCTAAGAAGTCAACCCTTTATGAGACCATTCAATGTTCAACTGTTTTGTGCACACCTGTCTTCTGGCACCACCCAGTCATTCTGTTCTGGACAGTGGCAATTCAAAGCTCCCACACAGATACCCTGAAAAAAAACATATCCTGGCTCTGAGATTATATGTGCTACTGTTAGACATAAAGTAACACAGGCAAATCCAGAAAACCCAGGCAAAAGCTCAATTTACAGAGTTATACAAGTAGCACACTTCCTTCTCACATGTCTAAAAAGTCCCTTATTCCAAATAAGTCAACCAGATGGTTACCAACCCCCCTGCCTTGATACCATAAAGAAATGACTTCCCCCCAGTCCTGCCCACCCAGGAGCTTCTTCATGTGCCCCGTCCACATCCAAAGCACGGTGAGTGCTCAGGAGTCCGAACAATCACGTGGACAAAACCTGGTGTTCTCAACATATGTTTCCAATTTCCTCCATGGGTAACCCTCCATTGAGGTTAAGCAACAAAGCAAGCCACCACCAGGAGGGGGACTCCAACCTCCATGGGCAAGTTCTTCCCAAGACAATTCCTTCAATTGTTCAGGATGAGATCTCACACTACCAAAGGAAAGAAAAATGTTATTGCTGAAAGGGGGAGAAAATTTCCACCAAGTTATTTTACTTTAGTGTTTTCACACATTTATCAGCACACAGAAAGTGTGAAAGACCTTTTGAAGTTCCACTTTACACTACAAACTTAGAAATTAAAATCATATATGAACACTATGAACTTAGATATTAGGAATCAAAATGACACTTCATGATCGTTTTCTCTTGAAAAATCACTTCCAACATACTGACTGCATTTCCAGTGATTTCAGCTGGTTTAACTACTGCATATATATTCCACACAGGATTCTACCAGGTAACACGAAATCATAGCTAAAAATCAGTGTTGAAAACCAAGTGAGGCCAAAGAACTACAGGTCATTTAAGAGAATCCAGTGAAGTCAATGATCTAACTGCACAAGCACGGATTTCTTGTGTAAGTTAAGACAGCAGAAATAGGTTTGTGAATTGCAAGGATATTCAAAATTTTAAAATCAGATATTGTCCCGGTTTCTGTTTGATTTCAGCCTCAACATGAGTGTTTTCTCTAAAGGAGGTTCAGGCCTTGCAGTACACATCATATTTTAACTTCGCTCCCAGCTTAGTTCCTTCTAAGCACACTTTGAATTTGGCATCCATTTCCCAGTTCTGGACTTCAGTGAAAAGATTTTTCCAGTCTCCAACAACACCTGGAATATAAAGAAAAATAAAATATTACCCTTGACTGTAGGGACCAAGGAGTATGATTTAAAACAAAAAACTACCTTGTCTCTCTTATTACCATATTTCAGGATAATCCATTTTTTCTTTTTTTTTTGTCCCCTGCAAGAAAAGAATCTCTAACCCAAGAACATGCTCTTATGTTTGCCTCATGTTTGGTGTCCTCAATAGAGTGTGAACATAAAACAAACATAGGAAGCTGCCTGAAGGTCTGCCTTCATAGCTTTGGCATGTGTCTTGTACAGCTGCAGAAGACTACAGAAGATGACCACCGGTTGCAAAACCAACCCAGAAAGTTCAGAGATGCGGCTTTTAACTGAAAGAGCTTTGTGCACTGTAACCAGACACTGTCCTAAGCTCCAGTCTACCTTTAATCTAGATCTTACAGAGCCCACAGTCCGAGCTTGTCAGAGTCTACAGCTCTAGCTTGATCCACGGCTAAAAGACACAGCTCAGTCTGTGGAGTGTCTGGATTCCACATGTTGACAGGCAATCACAAAGGTTATTTAGAAAACCCAGGAAGAAAAAGCTATGGAGGCATTCTGTAGACTGAGTACCAGGCTACCCCCAGTACTCACAGAAGACAAAATAAAATTCTTCTTTGTTTTAATTGGTGCTAACTGCATACTACGACTTAAACAACTCCCAGCCTTGAAAATTCACCACCCCGGCAAAATACAAACAAATTTACCTTTGCGGAAAAGAACCGAGCCAACAGCACCATGAGTCTCCTGAGCCTTATCCTTCACTGCCTGGAAAGTGGCCCTGTCTGCAATGGACTGGATCTGCTCTGCCGTTGGGGAGAATCCAAAGAATTCAGCTATCTGCTTTACACTGGCAGTCAGGTTCTGAAAGCAATACAGTGAAATGGAGTCATGCAATATGTTTCCTCTAAAAAAGGAGTTAATCCACTTGGGATATGCATTGCCATCATCTATTAACAATATTTGCCTTCACAGTATGTTTTCTGCATTAAATTGGAGCTCAGCTTTTGTATAACCAGCCTCAACTTGTCATTAAAATCAACTTGATTTTGCTCTTTCAGAAACCTATGCCTTTCGCCATTAATATTTCAGCAGATTCCAAGGAATGGGCCCAGATGTGTTTTGCCTGTCAAGTACACAGCATCTGCTTTACCTCTTTAAGGTCTTCATATATTATGAACATAGTATTCTCATCCTCAATGTGTTTGTTCCAGGTGACTGCATGATCAAAATAGGATCCCCAGCCGACTGTAAAGAAGAGAAAAAAGCATCACTGTGACCTTCTTTTCTTACTGGGTACTTATGTCTCTCCAACTGAAGAATTGCCTTCTATTGCCTATCGGTTACGTCAATGCAAACAAACAGAACAGCCTCTCCTTTCTGTGGTACTGTACTGTACAACAGAATGACAGAGGCTCCCCCTGGTCTTTTGTAGGTAAATGGTTTCCACACAGAAATATGAATTTCACTATGTGCTTCCCCTCTGTTACTATACTGTCACTAAAACATCTCTTAAATGCCAGAGACAGACATCAGTCTAAATCTAAATTTTGGATTGCTAATGAGGTGTTTGGCCTCGTGTTCAGAAACAGTAAAGACAACAAATTGCCATTTCATTACCACTTCAGATCTGTAGCATTTCCTCCATCACTAAGTGGCAGAATGTTGACCAAATGCCATTGTCAAGCTGCCATGCAACTCCCTCACTCTTGTCTGGAAGAGCAAAATACCCAGAAGCAAAGCATCTTTTGGATATTTTCCCCATTCTGGCATTCAGCTGCCTCCTTTATCATGACGTACTGCCATCAGTAAACTAATTATGACACAGCTGTTTTCCCACTGGCCCCATTTAGTTGTTTTTAAATATTTTTTTCTGTTGCCTCTTCAGCTACATTCAGTAACTACAACAATACCTTTCCCATTCATGAACTCTGAGAAGAACTCATCCCAGGAGCTGTAACTGGGGACACTTGGCACATTGTTGTGGAAATGGAAAAATGAAACAGCTGTATCTTTAGGGTTTCGAAACAGCACTAGTATCTGGAGTGGGAGAAAGAGGTCAACAATTTTAGATCACTTATTTCCCCTGGCAACCAAAATGAGAGTATAACCAAACATTCTGCAATCAATAATATACTGGGGGCTATAAAATATTTTATTAATTAAGGCATGGAGAACAAATTTATAATGTGATCATAACAAAGACCTTGTTACCACTTCTCAGATTTGCTTATGTCATGAAGCAATTGTAGAAAGAAGCAACTAGAGAAACTGTAACGCTGTCATTGAATACTATCCCAGAACTACCTAAGACCTGGGAAATTGTAAAGAACCACTTGCCAACCCCCTGCTAGGAAAAGCTCTGTTCGATTCTCCTTCAGGAAACTGCAGCTGTTACAATCACCTCACATTTTTCAAAGCATGGCAATAATGTTCTTGAAATCCTAAGAGACTGTAAACCTCAGAGAAGCATAAACACTGCTGAAAACATGTTACACACATTAATTATTTTTTTTTACACACGTTATTTTTTTTCCTGTCTCACATAGGAAAAAATAGCAATGAAACATGGAAAAACTCCCCATCCCTTAAGCAGTTATTTCCTTCATCTGTGGTAAATCTCCTAAGTGCTATGTATCCATCATTGTTCAGTGACCGAAAACCAGAAATACTAAAGTTTTAACAGTGTGACTCTTTGCAAGAAGACAATCAAAGTCCCAGAAATACTGCTGCCACATTCATTCCCACCATGGCTGTGCATAGAAGAGTAGCATAAAAAAGGAAAGCGTGACACTCCAGCTGCTTCTGAGCACTGCAACAGCCTCTAGATTTGTTCTTGTTCATGTCAACTACAGCGCCCCTAAGGCTGCTGTAAATTGTAGGGGGTGTTAAACCAGCCCAGGAATCATAAGACTCCCACGGTCTCCAAGTTGCTTTCCCCGAGTGCCACCTGCTTGGGCGCATGAAAAGGATGTGGCCCCAAAATTACTCTTGCATGCTGGTACTGTCAGAGAGATGAGGCTTGTTCTTGGAAAGAGAAAAAAGCCCACCTTGGCTTTGTTCTTGAAAATAGACTTGGGGAGGCAATCATAATTCAGATGTGTTGCCAAAATCCTTGGGGATGGAATCTGCTTCATCCTCTTTAGAAATAAACAGAACCATAAGTGAGAACAGGTTTATTACATGGGTACAGCAATGATCTGTGAGAGTTGCCTGTGTGAAACAGCCCCTAATCAAAAGGCATTAGTCATCCAAGATTATCTTTTTTCCCTTCTCAGGAGAAATATCCTTACTTGCTGCATGACTTCATTTTAATAACTTGTGTGCGGGGGTGCAGGAAGAAAGAAAACAACAGACTTTAAGTGGTTCGATAATTTCTTTTCACTAACCTGATATTTATCTGGATCTCCACATTCAATAAATGGTAGTTCTGTGCTTACAGGTTTACTCTGGATCGTTGTAAATATCAAATCACTTAAAATCTGGATAAGCCAGTTCACACCTGCACCAAGAAACCCAGAGAACAAAATAAAACGTATCAGAGGTTTACATAAGTTCTCAGAACCTTCTCATTACATGGCTTAATTCAGCATAATAGACAGTCATCAAATGACAAATAACACTAAAGCTCTCAAATTATTATAAATAAAATAATGTTTTCCACTAATGAGATCCTCAACAGCTTCTTAACCGTGACCTTCTTGGCTCACTTATAACTGGTACGTGGAAAGCACTGGGGGCAGAACTGACTCGATGCACTTAACATCTTTCTAATATATTCATAAAACAGTCAGTGACAGACAATAAAGGGAGCTTTCCTGTCTTTTACAGAGAAACACTTGGGAAGGGTCTGGATAGGAGAAGGAAGGAATGAGCAAGGAGCTTCACTCATTCTGCCAAGGAAAGCGTTTGCCTCACTCTGCTGCCCTGGGTCAAGGATGAAATGCAGTCATCTATTCAGTGTTACTGCCAGTTCTTGTCCTCAGTTGTGCCTGTTTCTGTCTCCATAAAGTGCATGCCAGAACAAGTGCTAGAAGAGCTGTTACCCACTGGACACCTGCATCCCTCCTCACCCTCTGGAAGGGATCTTACAGCAAAGCCTCCCCCATACTGCATCCCGTTCTAGCATGAGCCTGTGGCCAGCTCCTGGAGCTATGCCATGGTGCCTGCTTCCCCAGGGTTTCCAGGAATCACATTTGCTCCACTGATGGATGCTCTACTGACTGCTGGCAGGACAGACTGAGGGAACAGTGTGTTCACCTTGGCCCGCAGCACCCTCCCCGCATCCTTGTGGGGAGGCGCTTGGAAGGCTTCCTGCTGGGCCTACGGAGATGGAGCCGTAGGGCTGCTGCTGCCTCCTGCATGCTGCAACTCCCCTGTGAACACAGCTGCCAGAGGCACTAACAGGGAACACACAATGAAAACAGCTTTAACCTCTCATGCTTTCAGTGGAAAGTATTCCCAGAAATGAGTAACTTCCACCCTATCTTATATAAAGTGCCTCAGGATGCTTGGATGGAAGCAGCTGATACATGTCATTTATACAGTAATTTGTACACATCGTACAATGTCTTATATTACATATCTCACATTTATATACCACCCAATATCATATTTATATAGAAGACATTGTATGATTGTATCATTTATATCACTCTCCCATGAGAGTGACCAGAGCCAAAAGCATTAGAGTCCCCAAATCCATGTCCTCATCTGCCCAGTATTAACTGCATGTGCACAAATAAAATTTTTATTTTAAGGAAAAGCTACAATTGATAAACCTAGAATTCCTAGTCTCTAAACCCCTACTGGCTTCTCAACCGTGCAACACATCCCTGGGAAGTACTGCATCCTGAAGCTCCATCATCTTTTACCCCTACCTCCTCAGTAGCTCTCTGCATCCGAGTTTTCCTCTGCACTGTGCACAGCTGAGTTGGGGGAAACCTTTTATACGGCGAGACTTTATTTACTTTACTGTAATTTAATCTTCATAATAATAAGTAAAAGGAATAAGGAAAATATGAAAGCTTTGAGAGACAAAGCTTTTGAAGGTCTTCAATGCACATCCTTCATCAGGCATGTTCACAACCATCTAAACCTGATAGATGCCAAGGAGTTTGAGCCCTGCATGGAAACACCTGCAAAGCTGGCAGAGGAAGCCAGACACCAGGCTCCCTTGGTTCAAGAAGGAAACAGGCCTGTGGAGAGGTTTTTATTACTGCCTCGTGACATTACTGCTTGGTGGGTCCAAGATCATCTTAAGTGCCATTATGTGGCACATGCAGGACAACAAGGTAATGAGGCCCAGTCAGCATGGGTTCATAAAAGGCAGGTTCTGTTTGACTAACCTGATCTCTTTCTATGATAAGGTGACCCACTCAGTGGATGAGGGAAAGGCTGCGGATGTTGTTTACCTGGACTTTAGTAAAGCCTTCGACACTGTTTCCCACAGCATTCTCTTGGAGAAATTGGCTGCTCATGGCTTAAACTGGCGTACTCTTCACTGGGTAAAAACCTGGCTGGATGGCTGGGCCCAAAGAGTTGTGATGAATGGAGTTAAATCCAGTTGGCACCTGGTCACAAGTGGTGTTCCCCAGGGCTCAGTACTGGGGCCTGTTCTGTTTAATATCTTTATCAATGATCTGGACTAGGGGATGGAGGGAACCCTCAGTAAATTTGCAGACAACACCAAGTTGGGCAGGAGCGTTGAACTGCTTGAGGGCAGGAAGGCTCTTCAGAGGGATGTGGACAGGCTGGATCGGTGAGCCGAGGCCAATAGTATGAGGTTCAACAAGGCCAAGTGCTGGGTCCTGCACTTGGGTCACAACAACCCCATGCAACAGTACAGGCTTGGGGAAAAGGACCTGGGGGTGTCGGTGGACAGCCAGCTGAATATGAGCCAGCAGTGTGCCCAGGTGGCCAAGAAGGCCAACAGCGTCCCAGATTGTATCAGAAATAGTGTGGCCAGCAATGCTAGGGCAGTGATCGTCCCCCCGTACTCAGCACTGGTGAGGCTGCACCTTGAATACGGTGTTCAGTTTTGGGTCCCTCACTACAAGAAAGACATTGAGGTGCTGGAGCGTGTCCAGAGAAGAGCAACAAAGCTGGTGAAGGGTCTAGAGCACAAGTCTTATGATGAGTGGCTGAAGGAACTGGGGTTGTTTAGCCTGGACAAAAGGAGGCTAAGGAGAGACCTTCTCACTACCTACAACTACCTGAAAGGATGTTGTAGAGAGGTGGGGGTCAGTCTCTTCTCCCAAGTAACA
>VZSZ01009664.1:137410-155374 GCA_013398815.1 Ibidorhyncha struthersii
CCGGGACTGCTGGGCCCCCTCCTGCTCTACCGCGCCATGGACCGCAGCCAAGGTGCGGCGGGGGACGGCCGGGGGAGGGGGCGGCCGCCAATGCCGCCGTGACGGGGGCGGGAAGAAGCTCCTCCGCGCCGGGGCCGGCGGAGGTCTCCGCAGCGCCTCACACCGCCCGGCGCGTCGGCGGGCGTTTTAAGAAAAGCTGCCGTGTTGGGGTCAGTAGTTTGGCTTGTATTAGCGCAGGTACGCAGCAGTCGTTCGTCACGCCTAACCTGAAAGACAGCTGTTAAAAGAACAAGCTGCTATTTTAGTTTTACAAAACCAGAACCGTGAGGAAGCTTTCGAAAGGCAGCACGCGACCACCAGGAAAAAAGCTGAATCTCGTGCATTTTGATTGTTAAAAGCATCGGCTCAGATAAGGACTTTAAAAAGGAGAGGCTGGTTGCAAATGAGGCAGGAATTGATCAATGCTGTTTCGGGCATCTGCTGTCCAGCCCTTGAAGGGACGCCCTGGCGTTTGTCCGGGTCTCACAGGCTCTGTGAGTGGACATTTCCCAGGTAGACAACAGACCCGGCTGGCAAGTGGACGAGGCAGCCAGCACCATCTTCCAGATGATTTGGCTTCAGTCCGTCAAGTCTCTCGGACTTACGACTCAGTGCCAAGCACCGACGTAGTTATTGCAAGGAGATTTGCTAGGCACAGCAGTGGCCTTATTTTGCGTGTAGGGCTCTGCAGGGTGCAGCGCTAGTTTGACAGACCTGTGCCCCTGCAGGGAAAAGGCAGTGGGTCCTGCTACCTGCGGGGTCAGTGCGAGCCCAAAGGCAGCCCCTGCTGTGGCTGGGAGGGTGCAAGCCCACCTATTTCAGCAGTCATGTTGTCGTACACCAAGTTCAAGCTGAATTTCACCTACACCACATGAGTTTGCATTTGTTATCTCAGATACAGGCAGGCTGTTACACTTAAGCTATCTTTCTTTACATTTTTATTGAAAAAAAAATATAACCAAAATGTGGCGAATGGATGTATTGGCCTGTCATGGTAACTTGGTGCTGGGCATTCATGGTTTCTCATTTCTCCCTTTTCAGTTCTAGGTCCTTGTTATTCTATGACTTTGCAGAAGATTATCTTAAGCTGTAGTTCCCACAGATGAGCTCACTACGCCTTACAGAACTAACAGCTCAGCGTGCTCAGAATGAGGCTTTTACCACTTTCTTTGTGCTAGTACTAGCATTAATAAGATCCTTCTGTGAGCTGCTGTAAATCATTAGAATAGCATAAAGCTATCATTACGTGATTTTCTACTGGGTTGATGGAGCAGCCCACAGAAGGATTTGGTGAACACCTACAGCTGCATAAGGAAACAAGGAAATTTTCATTTGCATTGTCTGTCTAGAAGAGGCATTCAGCTTCCTGTGAATCTGTAGCTTGCATTTGGTTATCACGGTTGTAAGGAAGTTCAGAAAACACTGATGATAGGGCTGCACATACAAGTAACCTGAATACAGTCTGTCATACAATTTTTTTAAAAAAAGTGAATTCAAATCACATTATTTAATGGTGGCTATAACTAAGGAGCTCAGAAAAACTTAGGTGAAACTAGTTAGAAAAATAGTGCATTTAATTATTTGTCTTAAAATATGTTGGGTAAAGTAACTGATTTATCTTTCTTCTCAGACTTCAGACATACAATGCAGAAGAGGTTTCCATCAATTCTGGAAGGTAGGTTTGTAGTTGTTGGCTTCAGAAGGATGGTTGAAGCTTCAGTTGCATCTTACGTATAAAGCCAATTTTATTATTGCTTAAAAGTTAACCCAGGAGACATTGCAGAAGTGTTTACCGTTAGGTATAGGTGGGGCTGGAGTGTCAGACTGTTGGATTGAGTCCTCAGGACTGGAGGACTATACATACAACGAAACTAGCCACAAAATGGTTCACCTTCAGACATGCCTAACTTACAGCTAACATGGATTTTCCTATTTTTCAGTGTATTACAAATCCAATGAGTGGTCTGGAATTCACGGCATAAGGGAGAATGACCAAATGACATGGTTAAGCAGCAAGAACTAAAGTAAGAAAGATGTGTGATTGATTTAAAAATTATTTTAGAATAATTATTGTAAAAATGTCCACATTAAAATGTCCAGTTCATCTTTTTGATTTCTTGCCTTTGTACTTGTTTTTCAGCCCTCTCTGCCTGAACTGTTTCTTCTTTTTGATGATGCTTTTCACATCCCTATTGTGAAGCCATTTGTCACGCTCTATTTCCCACTGGATCTGTTTGGCATCTGTAAGAGGAAAGGTGAGAAATAAGGAGCTGATGGGTACCTCTGACCATGATGTGGAATACAGATGAATCATGTAAAAGTTAAAACTTGGCTACTGTATTTATAAATGTTAATAAAGTGCAAGCTGCTGATTTTTTTTGACACCAGAGAAAGTTTGGGTTTTTTCCTTTCACAAAACATGCCCTACCATCTCAGAATCTCAGGGTTTAAGACCGCTGTTGCCATTGCTTTGTATTTTAGTAATGCTAGACAAGCTTGTGTTAGGAGCACGCGGTGTTAGCATTTTTCAAGTGACACCAGCAAGACTTGTAAAAGCTCTACAAAGGACCGATTATTCAATCGTATATGCACATTTAATTTATTACAATTATTTTTGAGAAACTACTTTTGCATCACCGATACTGCAAGGAACTACTCCGGTAGGCAGAAAAAGACAGGCATGCCTTATCTCCTCCCTTCACAAGAATCCAGGTCTCTCTTTAGCAGAGCAAAATTCACATGAACACTTGGCAAACAGCGTACTGCCCGTCCTTATTTACAGTGGGAAAGTGCGACATGATAGCCTCTTCCACTTTTCTGAAACTTTATTCACTCTAGTACTCACAATTAATACTAGCACTAGGTATCTCTTGTCACTGAAAAAAAATGTCATGTCCTACTGATGTTGGGCTACTGTTCCTACTGTGTGATTTCTGACCGTGCGTGTATTTCAGTTAAAGAAGGTACATCTTTTTAAGTACAGAATCTGAAGAGAAAGAAGCAAAATGGCATTACAACTATCTCTTATTTGTAGCATGTACTTACTTGCGTTATCTCTGTTGGCCATGGCATTCATTCCGATATTGTCAAACTTAGACCCAGCATTTTCATCCAGCAGATAGCCAAACTTTAAAGACACAAATTTTATTATTTTATTACACAGAAACAAGTAAAATGCTTGATCACTTTTTGCAAAGCACTGATCAAACTTACCTCTTCCGCAGATGCCAGTATACTGGCATCTTTGACTTTTCTCTTTTTTCCTCGGTTGGATCCTTCAAACAAAAAGTATTATTCTTACAAGACAGAATTTCAAGTTCATAAAGACACTAAACCAAAGTGTTACCATGTTTTAAATTTTTTTCATTTGTTTAACAAGACCATCTAAAATAGCTGTGTTATAAACCTTCATTCTCAACGTTCCCCCCAAAAAATAGGGAAAAAACTTGGAACCAAGAACTAAATAGCACAGATCTCTGCATCTCATGTTAGTAACAGATGCACAACCCCCCAGTAAAACCCATTCCTTTCCTTCAAAATTTCCTCCTTCGATTCCCAGTCCTTCAGCAGCAGATTGTGACTCTGAATTAGGTCATACTGGCTGGAGGACAAGGGTAAGACCAACTTCTTTTCATTTATGGTTTATTCAAAATCTACACACAGGTCCAGACGTGTAGATAATCTACTGTTTTAAAACCCTCTGATTCCAAAATTTTCCAGATTCTGTATTTGTATTAAGCCTTCTCAAATGGAAATCATGGCAGTGTTTCCTTACCTTCAAACGATCCCACAAAATTCATATCTTTCTTTCTCTTGCCCTTTTTACTGACAGACTTCAATTGTTTGTCATTGTTCGGGTCTGACAGAATTAAAAAAAAAAAGATATATCAATCCCTCATTTTCACACCATGTACATGTACTTAAAGCAGCACAGAGACTAAAATTTCTTTTTAGGCATATTTGTCATAATGGTCTGAGTCTTCACTTTAAAAAAGTTGAAAACATAGTGCGCACAACCAAATTTGGGGATTCCTTCAACCCAGACAATTACAGCTTGGTCAGTGGTGTGCCATTCTTTATGCTTTTTTCCACAGCACTGAAAAGGAATGAAATACGATACTAAGATACATAAAATATCAAGGCTAAAACCAGGTGTTCTGTAAACCTTGAATGTCTGCTCGGTAATTTTCGTGAAATAATAATCTCATGAAAGATTAATGTGTTAACAGCTGTATGAATAGTTTACCTCCTCTACCCTCATTCACCTTCCTGTGATCTTAACTTATTAGTTGAAATACTCCATTAATCTGTGGTTTTCCAGACACGTAACTGTGCAAACTGTGCTTTTCAGTTGAAAAGATAATAACGCGCAATGATCAGATACTACAGTGGTAATAAAAATTTGGGTGTACAGCTGTATTAGAAGAGTAAGCTGTTACTTTTGAGACAGCAATTTAAATAAAAGTTACCTCATCTAAAAAAATCACCATTAACTAGGTCTAAAGAAATGTAAAAATTACAAAGTATCAGATTTTTTTCCTATTTTTCTCTTTGAGATCTTTTAATATTTCTGGTTACTGTAGCCAGTTATTTGTGTATAAAGCTACTTTTGTTATAGCCAATGTCTTCGGAATGAAAGAAACATGTCTTGTTTGCAAGTTTTTATACCCAGATTCCTAATTCCCACTTGCACCCAGGAGACTGTGCCAGGAAATGTTCCTTTTAAGACTTCATTGTCCAGAGAAGGACTTCTTCACTTCTTTACTTAAAATCCAAACCTCCCACCTAGGTAACTAAATCTGAATTTATATATGTAATTACATATTTAGATAACATACTTCTAAGGCTTTTTCTTCTTGTGTTTTGATAATAAATGGTACTTTACCTAGGCTGTTATCATCATCAGACACATCCATAAATACACCTCCCTCTTCATCCATATCCTCTCCAAAGTCTTCCTCCATACTTCCTAAGGAAACTTCCTCATCATCCAGATCACTGAATTCATCTTCATCATCAGAATCCTCCCAGTCAGCACTGGATTCCTCGCTTCTTTGGCCTTTCTTACCACCTTTGGTTTTCTTTTTTATATTACTAAAAAAATATGTAACAAGATTAGCACTTCACCTGGCAAACTACTGTTTGCATCCAGGTAACATCTATCTACCGGCAAACACTGTGTTAGAACTAAGTTCAACATCACTGCAAAATACTGTGAATGTTGTCTGAGACCTAAGAAATATGTATTATGCTCTCAGGTATGTTTTCAACACCAGTACATGGAACTGTATTATGAAAGTCAACCATTTTAAGAAATTCTGCAGAGAATCCTATTCTGAAATTAACAAATGTCAGCTTCAGTAGTTCATCTCCTACATGCGTTTCCTCCTTTTCAGAAAGTCTTCTCTGTAAAACACACAAACTACTGGTATCTCTAGCAACTCTACTAAATGAAGAAATACGACCTTTTTTTTCTTCAGAAAGGAAGCATGGTTGTTCATGTACTAGGTGGTTACTTGTTTTTTTTGTCTTCTCTTTATTATTTTTTACTCACACCACTTTGGATCACAAAAATGTTCAGGTTTCACTAGAAGTTTAAGCTTTAATTCTCCTTTCACCTCAAGAAAAAAGTTTCTGTGCTGATTCAAAAGCTGTATTGCAGACACTTTAAGTAAAAAATAGGCTACTTAATGAAACTGCTGACTTCCTGAGAATTGAGCTCTGCAATTCTGGATTCCACAAAGTTTATTCACTGCGTTAGGTCCAGTTACAACCAGTCCTTACAGCAGCAGTACCATTATGGCTCATTCTGCTTGCTTTTGTACTTGGTAATTCTCAAACAGAAACCTGAGACAATTAAAAACAAGTGAGATTTTATCTTGCTTACTTGGTCACTGCATTGTATAAATAAAATACTACGGGTCTCACGTGTCGAGCCAGCAGACCATAAACACCACTGGATCCCGATGCTCCGTTATGGGACATGCAGAAAAGCAGCATTACCCAGCATTCAACTGCCACTGCCTTTTCTGCAAGGTGATATTCTGAGTCTTTTTGAAAAAAGCCTTACCCAATTTTGCAGAATAAAACTCTATATAGGTATTAAAACGAGATGAAAGAAGCAATTTAAAGTCTTACCCAGCAAAATCAAGGTCATCCTGGCCAACATCAATGGCATTATCAGCAGCTTCAAATGTATCTAGGGGGGAAAAATTGTTCATTACTACAAAACAAAGTCAAACAAAGAAATATAAAGCCATTGCAAAATATTATTTTTAGGTATGATTTCCTGAACAGTTTATATGATCTGCATCAGTAACAAAGGGCCCTGATACCAAAAGGTTCATACTCCTATAGAAAAATAATCCACAAAACAGTTACCTAAAGCTAACTGGACTTTTTTTAAAAAATATTTTCCTTTGAAAAATAACGAAAGTTTTCTTTTATCCAGGATGTAATTTCTGGCCAGAACTAGACGATGTGGGAAGCAGACAGACACAAATGGACACAATTGCCCAGTGATTTAAACTTAGTTGGCAGGTCTCAAACACTTGCTCCGAATCAGACAGAACAAAGACTCAATTAAGATACCCCAAGCAAATGTCCTGCCAGCCAATGTGTATGTTAATTTTCAGATTAGAAGTATTCACTATAGTTTTTGACAGAAAAGCAAGCAGACTGGAGGGTGAAAGCTCCTATCATTGGACTCACTTAGGAACAAATTGCTATATAAAACAGCAGGTAAAAACAAAATCTGAAAAATTACAGCTGTTTTGTTTCAAAGAGTAAAAGCTAACATTAGAAGGTCCTTAATTTAAGCTTCTGAATTTATGCAGCAAATTCTCAGAGACAGTTAACTTATTACAGATACTAATAATAAAACAACAAATACAATTAGTAACAGATTCTTGTCATAACTAAGATCATACTGTGTCACTAAGGAAGAATCCTACTATAGGAGTTCAAAATTCCCTAAAAATATTGTATAAAAGAGCTGTGGAGAGCTAACTGGATTATTTTTTTTTCCCCCAAATAATGTATATAATACACATATATATATAATGTATATATATGTATAAGTAAAATATGAAATTGTAAAATAATGGACATTTTATGGTACACTAACAAATTCAGACTCTGCAACAAGTCATAAATTAATTCTAAAGCAAAGTACACGCTACAGGAAGAGCTAAGGCTACTGCAGAAGTTTGCCAGGACCTAACTGAACAAATAACCTCATGGAAGAGGTTAGGAACAATGAGAGGAACAGTGAGGAAGACTGAAAAAGGCCAAGCAGTAAAGAAAGAATAGAAGCAAATGTTACATGTTGTTGTAAAAAGCAGTGAAAGGAAGACCTCTCTTACGAGATGGCCATCCCGTTGGCTTATGGGAAGGGTAGTATGAACTGCTGGCTCTAGTTGCATAGAATGGGAATCGGAAAGCCAGTTTTCTTCCACTTCCATATTCCTGTATCTGGTTCTTTTGTACAATATAAACTATAAAAAGGAAAAATTAATAATTTGCAAAGCAGAAAATATTGGGATAGTTACTGCAAGGAAAAACACAACCTTACCCAGTGCTCTTTCAAATTCATCATCATCTACATCTTCCACACTTTCTTCATCATCCTGACGTCTTTGTTTCTCTCTCCTCTTATCGAACTTTGAATAAAATCTGAAATAACGTATTGCTCTCAGACACAAAATTACAGGTGATGACCTTTATGACAAGTTTTTTTTTAAAAAAACAACCTGCAGATTGTTTCGTGTGTATGTTGCCAGCTGAAAATTGTACGTAATGGTTTCAAACACATCTCAAATCAGAGGTTTATATTTTCTTTGTTTTTTTTCAAAGAGTAAGCCACTACTGTAATATTTAAAACAAAGAAATTTCACAGCCAAAGGTGCCAGAAATTATTTTGAACATAGTGAATTTATAAAAGGCACAAGAAAGATGTGAACATCTGCCTTATACTGGTAAGGAAGAAAGGATCAATTTCAACTTGAATCTAATTGGGGGAAAAAAGATTCACCCATTAATTTGTTACATTTTCCCCTGCAGCTCTCTTCTTTTGTGTGCTTAGTTTTTACCTTCTGTCAGCCATTTTAAATCACTTTCTCTCCACTTCATATTAAAGGAACACCAAGCACAGAAAGTAAATTTGATCGTATACTAGAGCAAAAGAGTACAGCACCTGGCATGGAAGACTTTAAACATGTAATCTCAGTTTCAGTCCTCTTCAGTGTAACAACAGAAAACTAGCTCCTCTGAATTTTTTTGCATTGCTCCATTCTAATAAGATTTGATACTAATAACATAAGCAAGGTATATTCCAGATTTTTTCTAAATATACCTCTAGTGCATAAGAATTACAACCCACAAGACATTCGTTACCCACTGTTGAAGGCTTCTTTATTACAATGTCAGCTTGATTGTAGACTACAAGCACCGATTGCCTTTGTTCATAAGTGATATTCTTTCCTAAGCACTTTTGACAAATGTTGAAATTACATTCTAAGGAAAGTACTATCATCACAAGTCACTCCAATTAATCAAATTTTGCAAACGCTTGGAATACCAGAGAATGCTTATGCAATGTAATGGGTTTTGACGGTATTGCATTAAAAAACAACACTTAAAATGAATATTCACAAGTATTTCATTACCTGTGAAAAAACACTTCGTCCACTGGGATTTTGCTTTCATCTTTGGCACGGAATTCCTTACTGTTGACTGCAAAAACAAAAAAAGAACTGATTTTACCTCAATTTGAAATGATTGTTATTGTTTTAAAAGGTTAAACAGCACGCAGACAGAAGTACGCAGATGGACAGTGCCATCTGTTAAATAAAGTGGAGCTCATCTCAAAACCTCTTCAAACTAACAGCTCTCAGTGTATATACTGATACTTAGATATGAGCAGACCCCATGGAAAAATTCAAGAGGCATAGCCCTAACCAGGTTCTAATTTAGATATCAGCAAGGGAGGTTTTGCAATTACCTACAGCAGGAATGTGTTTTAAAAAGAGGGAAAATGAGAAAAAAAAAATGTAGAAACTGAGATAAACTCGCTGTCATGCAGTAAAACACTGGAACCACTTCTGCCCAGCGCTCCTGGCAGTATAAACGCTCGTCAGCAGCTGCAAGGCAGGACCATACACCAGCTAAGCACACTGAAGAAGGGATCGAGCCTCACCCTGCCTCCATTTCTGAGGAACTGAGGCAAAATATGACACTGCAACAGCAGATCAACTTAGGTATTGATCAGGTTCCCTGTGGAGAAGCTTTTTACCCTCATAAGTTCCCCTTCCCTCCTCCACGTCAGAAGTAAACCAAAGGAGAAAGAGCTACTGATTATCTCAGTGGGCACAGATTATAATATTTTCCAAGTGACAAGGGTCCAAGTTTCTGAAGCCAGATCAGCATACTCACAGAAAGACTCTTCAAGTGAACAGTAAAAGGTATCAGAGAATTTGCAATCTCAGTTCTCTAAGTCTCAGCAGAGGCCAGCTATACGCAATAAGTGCGTATCTTTGTACCCATATTAACATATTCATATTTTTGTATCAGGTGTTTCATTTGTAGAACACTTAAATTCCTCAAATCCAGTTCTAAATGCTCAGTCTGCTCCTTCAACACAGAATAAACTAAAGAATGCGATAAACAAACTGTACCTTCAAATGCATTCTAAGTAAAAATTCCTACTTTAAGCTTTGCTAGCCATAAGACACGTATCAGTAAAGGCACATCAGCTAATCTGTATAACTAAAACCTCTGTGCCACACAACAGACCCAAAGTTAGAGGAAAGCAAATCCCTGGGAATGTTACAGAGATTCTACCACAAAAGACGGCACCTAGCCTCTCCTTAAGCAACATGTTTTACTGATGATTTACCCTGTTTTTTAACTGCTTTTTCTTACCACCAAATCCTGCCCTTAATCACTGGGAAGAGTGGGGCCAGACAAAAGGCAGCCTCTTTCTGGAGGCAGGAAGATTCTTAGCAAAACAGTGCCAAAGATACCTTACACTAATCCTAACGATAGCTGCAGCTGTGGCATTGTATGGACTAATCTGTATCACTTACTGAAAGAGCTTAATGTGATTTAAATCATTACATATATCAATTTTCTAAGATTTTAAGTAATTTTTCAATCATAATAAGCAGAACAAAAGTGATTATGTGATAAATTGGAAACAAATTAAAACATTAATACACAATAACTACTGCTAGATCGGCATATGTTTTTAAGATTTTTACATAATTTTAAACATTTTTAAGAATTTTTATAAAACATTATTCATAAAACTAGGATGCCAGACAAAAGAATGGCGTGTTTATGCACAGAAAATTTAGTTAGTATTTTACAAATTCATGTCCCTCTGAGGTTAGCACCCTAACAGATTGCTCTTCTAATTAGAAATATCATTAGCTGGCATGAATTCTACGGCCTTTTTTGCCCCCTAAGAGGTCACAGTGTCAGCTACAAACACATTTGTAACAATGTTCTAAACTTTTTATACAAGATTGCAGATCTACTCTTTACCCAGTGGGTGCATTTCTATCTCGGGGGATGCAGAAAAAAGATAATGTGAGAGAAGGTATAGGAAGCATACACAGGTCATAGCAAAAGTAGCACAGAAAACAAGGCATGCAGTTTTCAGTAGCTGTTCTTTACTGTTACACATTTCTTAATGGGATGGCTAGACAGAAGGTATCATCTTCATCATGCATTGCCTAAGAAAAAGGAATTACTACAATAAAAGGTAGTTGACAATTAGGGGGGAAAAACAGAGAGAAAAGAAAGGTCTTAAAAAAAAATTGGTGCGTAGTCAAGTGCTACAGTAGAAGCCAAAGTGTTTTTCTTCTCAAGAGGCTAACAGTTGAGGTAGCCGACTTTCTCTATGTCGTTTGTTCTTAAAATGATTCAATGGATCCAAAGTTTCAGCTGTGGAGATTCCATGCACCCTTACAAGAAGATTAGACCTAATCATGAACATAAGGCATCTCCACTGCACTCCTAACGGACAAGACTTCCTTTTATTGCTAACAGAAATAGCACAGACAGCGCAGATGACACGTCTACAACCACCAGCCAATAACTTTTTAGCCATCATTAATCTTAACTGAAAAAGGGCTGGCTTACCTGCAAGATTCTGCATGTCTTTCATAAACTGCTTCTTCTTCGGCTGCATTACCACACTGCTGGTGTTTTCTGTAGCAGAACATAAATCAGAAACAAATTACTTTATTACTATTGCTACAAATCTGTGAGTGGCTGACACACCAGTGGGTCATGCAGCCATCCAGAGGCGCTTTGACAGGCTGGAGAAATGGGCTGACAGGAACCTCATGCCGTTCAACAAAGGGAAGTGCGAAGTCCTGCACGTGGGGAAGAACAACCCCATGCACCAGCATACACTGGGGGATGCCCATCTGGAGAGCAGCTTGGCAGAAAAGACCCTGGGTGTCCTGGTGGACACCGAGTTGACCATGAGCCAAGCAACGTGCCCCTGCAACAAAAAAGGCTACCAGTATCCTTGGCTGCATTAGGTAGAGTATTGCCAGCAGGTGGAGGGAATGATCTTTCCCCTCTACGCAGCATTTGTGAGACTGCACCTGGAGTGCTGTGTCCAGGTCTGGGCTCCCCAGTACAAGGCAGACGTGAGAACAGAGAGAGTCCAACAAAGTGCCACGAAGATGGTGAATGGACTTGGAGCATCAGTCCTGTGAGGAAAGGTCGACAGCGCTATGATTGTTCAGACTGGAGGAGACTCAGGGAGATCTCATCAATGTATATAAATACCTGAAGGAAGGCTGCAAGGAAGACACAGCCAAGCACTTTTCAGTGGTGCCCGTGACCAGGCAAGAGGTGATGGGCACAAACTGAAATGCAGGAGGCTCCGTCTGAACATCAGGAAATACTCTTTCACTGCGAGGGCCACTGTGTGCGGCCACAGGTTGCCCAGAGATGCTGTGGGGCCTCCATTCTTGAAGACATTCAAAAGCCGTCTGGACAGCTGGGGCAGCCTGCTCTAGGTGGCCCTGCTCGAGCAGATGACCTCCAGAGGTCCCTTCCAACCTCAACCATTCTGCAGTCTTTACATTTCCCTATCACTTTGCTTATTCCTACTAGGTTAGCAATTTCTGCACTGTGGATGCGAGAGGCAGCAGTATGTGACTGTCAACTGGTTCTGAGTTGCAGATATCTCTTGCAGTCCTGAAGACTGATCCCACTCCTCTGTTGCACCACAGGCATGCCAAATACTCAACAAGTGCAAAGGGTTACTTGGCAATCTGAGAGAAAAAGAGTTTGATCACCATCAATAACAAGATCATATGCTAATATGTACAGAGAAGTTTGTCGTACCTTTGCCTTTATGGAGTTTGGGATTTCTGTACACAAAGCGATCCAAGAATCTCATTAATGTGAAATCCTGCAAAGGGTCACCAGAGTACTGAACGTGATTTCCCTGAAAGAAGAAAAAAGCCAAAAATCACTAAGGTCTTCATTTTAGAAAGACAGCAACTAAACGCAGATGACTCGGACAGTCCAAGAACAACATTAGACCACACTTTAAAAGGACAAAGACTTGGGGATACTTCATCACATAAGCCTGCCCAGCTAATACACTCCTGTACAGGTTCTTATTTTTGGAACTTCAGTATTTTCTTAACTAAAACCACCTTATTCACTTTGTTTCATTGATGAACTGCCTTGCAATGTACTGTGCTAACAGCAGTTAATACTCAACACTATTTGGATACCACATACTCAAATGAAAATAAATATTTTAAATATATATTTGTGTTGGTTTGAGTACTTTTGGCATGATATCACAACGGTATTAAAAAATAATTTGTTCCAACAGCAGGGTTCCCCACATAAACCCACTTTAAATATTAAGACAGACCAAAACTCTAGAAAAACATGAAGAATTATGTAATGCCCACATTTTTACGAAGTTAATTAATTCTGTGAGCAGTCTCCCTTAGATAAAGCATGTAAATTCCATGAAAACCTTTGCATTTGAATGTATGCTATAGTGCTGCAGAGCTGCTAGTTACCTGCAAGAGTGCAAGGAGGCTTTATAAAGTATTTTTTCAAATGACAAAAGACAGCTAATATAAAAATCAAACTTCAAAGCTACAGACTGGTAAAAGCACTTACTTCTAGAATTGTTTTTGCGAAGAGGGCCACAGAGGGATGAAAATGTTCAGAAAGCTGAAAAAACATGAATCACTTATTTATTTCTACTTTAAAAATAAATGCAATCGTTATTCATGTTGACGTATCAGACTCCTGACAACACCACTGTGTCATAAGACCACTGTGTAACTCACCAAATGATGCACAGACACATGTAGTGCAAGGCTGATGTGCCCTGCCCTTGAATAACAGAAGAACTTCAAGTTCTCATCTTTTGTTTGCGTTAACTAAATACATCCTCACATTTTTATTTAATTCAACGCTAAAAAGCTTTATTGATACAAAGCTAAGATCCAAAAGTCAAAAAAGATTATTATTGTTCAAATCTCCACTTAAAAATTCCTATTCCCTACTCTGGAATATCAGCATTGTATGTTACATATACAAGCTTAAAGCTGAACGTGTCATTTAACCTTTCTGTTATGTTATCCAGGTAGCTACTCCAAGAACAACCAAGTTCATTTGTTTCTCTCAATACAAGGGCCACACTAAGAAATACAGTAATTAGTAACATAAGAATGCCTTACCTTCTTCAATTCCCAAAGGCTTGTACTTTCAGCACCACAGTATAAAGGACTTCGGTGCATAGGATCATACGAAGCTCCATTCTTCCTGCCTGAGGGGTGGAGAAGATGAAAACAACTTAAATTTCTTCAGGTAACTTCATGACAGTATTATTTTCATTTCACCATGACAATAATGCTGTCCATCATTCTTAGCTGGATGGGCCACAGATTCATTCAGTAGCAAATAAGGGTTATATTCAGCTGCCCTTCCCCACCGTATTATCAGGCGCACAGGTGAGTTCCTATGTGCTTCCAAGGAAGCTCCTGAAAAGCCCTGCTCTGTCCCAAAAGGTCCTCAAGAAAGACTGAAGCCAGAAGCAGGTTCAAAGCTAAACAAATTGTTCTAACAAGCTTCACAAGCAAATGAGCAGTTACAGGTCCTAACCTTGGCCACATCGCTCTGAAGGTGTCTCAACTTGGAAGCAAAAAATCCCAAGCCTGTTTATTGCTTAGGCACAAACAAAACAAACTGCATAAAGTGAAATACGCTAGCAGATTCAGTCTCTTCATCACTGCTGAGCTAACAGATAAAGAAAAATGATTCTGTCTGATTGCTTTGAATCAAGCTTCAATTTGAAAAACTAAAGTTTCAATCACTTAATTTTACAAGTCTCAATCAACATGTCACTGTTACAGAGTGTCAGAAGTTAAATGAATTATATTTTCTTGCTGATTTACCTCCCATATTCAGATGATGCACCCACGAGGCTGTTGAATTCGAGTCAGTTGTTTTAGAAGAATTTTCCGTTGTGCTCTTCCTCTCTTCACCTTCTACTTCTTTGTCTGCATCCACAAATTTTTCCTCAGCCTCTTCTTGATCCTTAAAGCACTCTTCATCATCTGACTCCTAAACAACAAAAAATGCTAGCAAACAGCTTTTCCTTTCCATTTTTTTTCTGATTTTCTAGAAAAATGCACATAGAGTCCTTAAGAAGCTACCTACAAAAATATAAACAAATGATGGCCGATGTTTAAGCAATACAGATTTTTGGCCTTAATACAGGACTGAAAATTTAACTTTACAGTTTATATCACACAAGTGTAATGGTCCCTCCCTGGCTGAAGAAAGAAAGGAAAAAAAAAAAAATCCAGTCCTGCCTAGCTATACTTCAGAGACTGCAGACAGAATAAACAAACAGGCCACATTTTGACAAAAGTTTTTGGGCGAAGAATGTTTACTTGCTTACTTATACAGCATTTAACAAAATAATCCTCTCTCCATGAATGAAGTCCACAAGACCCACTAGAATGCTTAAAACACCCTCATCTATTCAGATTTTTAATGTAGTTATAATCGTTCAAGTACTTTCACCCATAACATAACATATTAGCAAACCCTCAGGTTGCTAATAAACAGGTTAGTGAAACTTATGCTTAGGATACTAGCTCATATTGAAATAACAATGAGATAAATAAAAAGTCTTATACCACATGATCCTGTAACTGGACCCTTAAATCTGGTTTTACTTTCAGAAGCTCAGACAGGAGGTAGAGGGTTCCACAAATGAAGGGTGGCATTTGTCCGCAAGTGACTTGAAGTAACCTCTTCACAAAGGCCTTCACACGCCGTAACACTACATCTGCCTTCAGAGATTTATAGACAAGATTAAGAAACATCGATGGCTTTGAGCAGGTTGCTAAAGCAGGATCTAGAAGCTTCCTGTAGAACACACAGGGGAAAATATTGCCAATTGTCATAATGCAAGTAGGAGAATAACTGCTATTAACAACAATCATCTACATTTTTCAGAGTGCCATCTAAAAGACCAGTGACAGCTTGTTCGCCAGTACTCAAACCCATTACGACCAACACTGAACTGTCAACAGCTGTGTAATATTTCTAGATATATATGAGACACTGAAAATTAAAAAAGCTTGTATCAGTAAACAAAAAAAAACTGTAAGAAAACACAAAGAAACTGAGTTCAACTGAAAACAGGTTCAAAATTTGAGCTATTTGAAGAAAGAAACTAATCTGATTTATTCAGATGTTCAAAAAAATACAAAGAAAATGGTTAGCAATTAGCATGCTTCACAATCAGACCAGACATATGTGTCGGCAAGTTCATTTTCTATTCCATTTTTTTTCCAGACTGCCCGGCACAGGAAGGCATCTAAACAGATTGCACATTCTGGGGGAACTTGAGTTCCCTATTTAAAAATCAGCAACTACCCTTTGGTCTACTAAACAGAAGACTGTAAGATCCTACAAACAGTCTAAACAACCAGCTGGGACAAAAAAACCCAGATACTTTTATAACATAAGCCTCTCCAACTATACAAATTAAATCATCTAAAGAATTTATTAATATACTATGTCCCAGCTTCCCCAGATGAAAAAAAGGAAACACGATTCTGTGATTTTCGGCTATTATGTGGCTGGACCACTGTACCTGTAAAAGTGACTTCAGAAGTAATTATCTATTAGTTTCAAATAATTTCTGGAATTAAAACATGCCACCAGAAAACAGTGCAAAGGATGAAACGCATATGTTGTGTTCTCAGGACCTGCCACTAACATTTGTTTTATCCTCACGTTAAGTCAAAGAAATCACATGCTTTTTTGTCTACCTCATGGAAAACATCAGAAATTTTTAGCCGAGACGCAAAACTCACAAGATCTTAAAAGTAAAATAGGTCATTCTGCAACTTTAAATTAATAGTGACTCCCTCATAAAATGAAATTTATATGAAAAATGCAAAGCTGTCACTTACTTGTATAGTGCAGCATAGTACCTATCCGATACAGTCTGCTGAGAGTCCATCACTTGAAACAGTAACATCAGGGCCTGGACGCTTGTACTGAAGTTCACAAGATGCAGAACTTTAAATAACGTGTCCATTTGTTCTTTCACTTTCTCATCACCAGTCTCAGCATAAGGGTAAGCTCTGTTTACCCCACAAAGAAGGGCACTGAGCATTTTGGATTCAACGTCTTTTTTCTTAATGCAGTTCCGAAAAAAGGAAAAGTACAAAGTTATCAGCTTGTTAGCCAATGCACTTTCTTCATGACTGAGAACTATCTGATTTAGAAAGCAAATGGCATAATATTGAGTTTTCATGTTAATGTTTGACCGGTACAAAAGCCTCTCCACCTCACTGCACACTACTCCCTTCATATTTGGATGCTTGTGAAGTAATGTCTCTAAAAGATAAGAGGCTTTGGTGGCGACTTTGTTCTGAGGGTCTCCCAGTTTATTTACCAGCTGAACAAGCAGGACTCTCTCCTGCTCGGGCTTGTTACACAGAAGCTCATGGGCAACTGCCAGTGCTCGGGATTTTGTTGCCGTCAAAGAATCGTGACTCAGTGTTTCTAACGCTTGCACAAACTCTGCCACCTGCAGTTTCAGGTGATGCTCGAAGTACCACAATACCAATCGTCTGTCCCTTGAATCCCTGTTGCCACTCGACATCTTCTCTATGTCATTAAATGGTCGCTGCGAGAAAGACCATAATTTCCGATTGTCTGGTAAAAGATCTGAAATGAGAAGCTCCTTGAAAGTATCCAAAGCCATGTGGCTCTGATGCCTGCCGCCCTTTTTCTTTGTGAGGTTTACCAAGTTCTCAACAAACTGGAGACTGTGGACAGCACTGTCCTGAATGAGAAGGGTCATCGCTGCCATCCTGTCAGCCAAGGTGCCCGACGAGACAACGGTTTTCATCCATGCCGAAGAGGCCCCCTTCTGATAATCTGTCTTATTCTTATACAGGTCTGTCTCATGTTGGTACAGCTTTTGGGCCAAGGCCTTATACTTGGACAGAAGTGTCTGATTTTGTGGCTCTGAAGAGAATTCGTTGGTGTATTCTAGATCATACCATTTGCCTCCTGGTTTGATCAGTATTGCTTGCCTAGCATGAAATTCAAAATCTTCTTCCAGCCTCTCTTTCTTTGCTGAAAGATGCTGGTCCTGACCACCGCCAGCTTGTTTCTTCTTGCTGTCTTTCACACTGCTTGCCTTTTCCTTGATTTTTTTTTCTTTCTTCCCTTCTAACGAAGGAGGGTTAGTTTCTTTCTTGCTTTTCTCTTTCTTTGGGGGCTTTTCTTTCTCTTTGCTGCTGCCACCCTCCTCCTCATCATCATCCTCTTCCACCACCAGGCAACTCTTCGCATACTTGCCGAGCCCCAGGGAGCTGACGAAGGCCTCCAGCT
>VZSZ01009664.1:156043-208622 GCA_013398815.1 Ibidorhyncha struthersii
CTTCTCGGGCGCGGGGGGCCAGGAGGAGGCCGAGGGGCCCAGCCGGGCCACCGCCATGCTGCGGCACCTGCTTCTCAAGCTGCGGGCCACCGGCCCGGTGACGGTGGCCGAGTACATGCGGGAAGCCCTCACCAACCCCGGCCAGGTGCGGGCGGGACCGGGCCGGCCCGGGGGCTCCGGGTCGTCGCGGGCTGCGGGCCGGGGGCACTGCGCCTGAGGGCCCGGGGCTCGCGGTGTCGCAGCGGGGCGGAGAGCGGCCCCGCCGCGCCGCTCCCCGGGGCCCGGCTCCTCTCCTCCCCTCCTCCCCCGCAGGGTTACTACACGCGCCGCGGCGGCATCGGCGAAAGCGGCGATTTCATCACATCTCCTGAAATAAGTCAGGTGTTTGGCGAGGTAACGCGTGGTTCCCGATGTCTTAGTAACTAACTTTGTTTCATCCTTAAGCTCTGTGGGGCCGGCTGTGATTTCCAAGCCGGTGTTCGGGTGCGTCACCCACGTCAAAATCCTTGAATAGCAACGGTGAGCTATAGATATGAAGCTTCAAGTTGTTTCCCGAAAGAAAAATCGGGTTTGGAGGAAGATGAGGTGTTTTGTTTTTCTGGAAAGTCGGGGAGCCCTTTCGTGGGTTAGAGTCTGGAACACCCTCTGTGTTTAGTAACTCTTACTTTCATATAGAACTTTTTTCTAACTAAAAAAAAGTTATGGTAGTTCCCCAGTATGAAAACTCTACTCAAAAATAATTCTCAGATTTTGGTCTGCTTCAGTCTAGTTTGTGTCATTTCCAGTGGTATGAAAACTGGCTAAAGGCTGTTCTCGATGACGCTTTGGTAAATGCATTGTCATGAAGAGCCGCTGTTCAGAGGACATTAGGCAGTGACCTGCGTTTGAGCCTTAAGTAAAAGTTCTTGTGCCAGCCAGAAAAGTATCCCACTTGTTTACTGATGGAGAGTTGCTTCTGCTGGGTTGACAACAAACAATTCTGATTTTAATACATAAAGAGGGCAAAGTTACTTATCATATTGATTTTTCCTAACTTTAAAATCTTGAAAGAGAATATTGCATACCTTAGTTATTATCAGGCAAAAAGCAGGTATTACTTCTCACAAGTTTTCAAATTATTATTGTAATGCTTTCTTTGTGTTGTTTCTCGCTGTCAGTTAATAGGAATATGGTATATTAGCGAATGGATAGCCACGGGCAAACCTAAAGCGTTCCAGCTGGTGGAACTGGGCCCAGGGAGGGGCACTCTTACTGATGATATATTACGGGTAGGTGAAAACTAGTATTAATATTCTCTATTTCTGGCTTTATTCTGTGGCTACACTGAAATCTGAAGGAATGAAGTTTTGCTGTCAGGGTTTAGCCATCCCTAGTAAGCAAGTAAGTTTGGTCAGGAGATTTGTAGCTTAGAATCTAATTAGAATATATGCAAGTTTCTGCTATTCGGCGAAGAGACCAGGTCTCTCAGTTGAAAGCAGAACACGGCCCAGTGTGTGAACACTGTGCAGACATGCGTGTAATCTTTCAAACATTGCTCGATAGAAGGGGAGGGCAGGAATATTGACTAATGACTAATTTTTTCTGTATAGGAAAGCATTATCCAAACCAAAGTCCATTTAGGAGGGTGCTGCTGTGTGTAACTGGGAGGGAGACCTCAGTGCAAGCAACAGGAGGAAGGGGAGGAGGACAATTAATACAGGAGTGAAGTTGTGTCAGTTCCTTTGGGCATTTCAGGAGCTTATTTCTTTTGAGTTAACCCTTTCCGGTCTATCATGCTTGCATGGCTATTAACTAAAATCTACTGTTCAGAAACAAATCGCTAATGGGATTTAGTACCTCAGAAGAACTTATTCTATTTACTTATGTTAATGAAAAAGAACTCCAGTAACCACAGTGAAATATAGGATATTGAGCACTTTTTGTTTATGGTGTCTGGGAGAACCATTTTTCTCCTAACATTAAACCCGCTGCAGGTATTAGAGGAGCTACTCACTTTCAGGCTATTACTATTCTAAATTAGCATTTCATGTTGCTGTCCTTACAACTACGTAATGTGTGCTGTACTTTGCCAACTTTATTAAAAGCGTAGCGGTTTTTATTAAAATTGATGAAGAAATGCCCATTTCCTTCTGGAGAAGCAAAACGCAGTCTTTCACTGAGACTATTTTCTTAAATGAAATCTTCTCCTAAATTCAATCCTATTTTGAATATAAGTAATGAGATTAAAGGTTAATTCCTAAACCTTTAATGTATACAGCATGTGACTGTGCCTAATAGAATTCATCTGCCTTTATAGGTCTTCAACCAGCTTGCCTCTTTGCTAAGTAAATGTGATGTCTCTATTCATCTGGTAGAAGTGAGTCCCAAACTCAGCAAGGTCCAAGCGCTGATGCTGACAGGAGGGAAGGTGCAGTCAGACCCCAAGGACTCGTCTGCTTACATGAAGGGTGTTAGCAAGACTGGAATTCCTATTTTCTGGTACAGAGACATTCAAGATGTGCCACCAGGTAAGGAGCTTGAATGTCTTGTTACAGAGGTGGCATCCTTCCTCCATTTGCAGCTTTTGATAATGGAGGACATCTCTGCTAGCCTTCATAATGCATAGAAAAGTAGTTAAGATACTTGTTAACATAGTAGTTAATACATTTGTTGTTCTGGTATGAGTCTGAGGCAGGATCTTGACTCAGTTTCATAACTGCTACCTATTCTCACTACCTTCATTTTGGGATAGCTACCCATTTTTGTATATTCTGACTTTTTCTTTTCACAGGAAACCATTTACTGGCTTCCCCTGAATCTCCTTTCATGAGATAACGATGTAAAATCCATGGACTGGAAGTTAGAGCTAGCTGTAGAAATGCTGTCTTTGGTGTATCCAAGCTGGAAGTAATGATAATTATTTCACAGCCACCACATTCACTAGCATAATTCATTAAAATTCATGAAAACATTTTAATTTTCAACTGGAAGCTACTATGGAAACATTAATAATTTAATGCATTCTGTTTTACCTTTCTGCAGGTTACAGCTTTTACCTAGCACATGAGTTTTTTGATGCCCTGCCAATACATAAGTTTCAGGTATAGCAAGATGATTATTGTAATTGTGACCATCTGCTTAAATGCCTTTTCTCTTTGAGGAAGAATAGAATTAGGGTGCCAAACTAGACACGTGCATTTTCTATGGTGATAAAATATTTCTAACTGAACTTGGACAAATAAGGCTTAATTCAGCTGATAACTGTAAAATTAGTAACTGTTCTTGAATGAAAAAAACTTGTAGAAAGTTGAAGATTTCGTTTTGCTTAGATAAGTCTCAAGTTTATTTCTTATGCTACACTAAGAATTTTTTAAGTTTAACATTATTTTATGTACCAGTACTAACAAAGACAATGCTCTGAAAGGCTTTCATTTGAATGGTAATAAGAATAGCAAAATAAAGGCTAGTTAGGATTCAGAAGAAACTTTCAACTTCAATTTGATAAATTATGAAAATCACTGGTAGGTAAGTTTATTTTATTTTGATAAGTTAAACATTGCACTGCCAATAGAAGAGGCAGCATTTTTCTCTTTCATTCCTTCAAGTATAATTAAACGTGTATTCGTTGGCTCTGCAGACCAGTCTCTGCCACAGACTTTTTCCAAGGCGGTTACTGGAATTAATAGCATACAATGTTCTTAAAACTTCTGTGAAAATGCTTGACGCATCAGTTCAATTCAAAACCCAAGCTAGTGCATCTACCCACTAGAGCATAAAATGAGTACTCTGGGTTCATTAAACAGAGAACGGAGAAAGGCTGGCGTGAAGTGTTGGTTGATATGGATCCAGAAGTTCCTGACCAGCTGCGGTTTGTCCTGTCACCGTCCAGTACCCCTGCGACAGAAAACTTTATTCAGGTAAGGTTATGCCTATGGGAGATCGTACTTTACTGACTCAAGTACATTTACTGCTTCTCAGTCACTTTGACCACAAGAGGAGGGCTCTCAGTCTATAAATGAGTAAATACAGCTTACCCTGTCCAGTCTGCAAAACTTTCACAAGCGTTTAACTTTGTATGCTGTGAAAATATAGCACAAAAATAAACACGTACATCAAACCTTGTAAAATCAGAGCTTAAACAGACAAAATGCTTCAGAGAGCAAACCGAGGCAGCATATGACAGGGAGAGTTCTGTGTTGCACGTATCACATCACCGTCTTGACAGTGGCCCTGCCTAAGGCAGGCTGTCAGCCTGCTGTCTGTGTACTCACTGCAGCTGGGTACTCTGTGCCCTACTGACCTTTAATGGAAAGCATCCAAGTACTTTTGTTTTTCTGAAGTTCACTGGAGTCTTCAAGTTACAAAATGAAGTAGTTGAGATTAAAACCAACTATGGAGTTTCACACAGAAAGGCCTTTTTTGAAGGATGTGCGCAGCTGAAGAGCTATTTCCATTGTTTCAGTACCACAGTAATGCAGGTTCATCTGATGCAAGTATTCTTACTTGTTACCAAAAAAAGTTAATTTCAGTTGACTATAGGTTATAGAAGAGATGACTTAAATCCAGCACTCAGAAAACACAAATGGAAAATGAGGGTTAGCAAGAAACTAGCTCAAGCTCCAGGTAGCCTAGAATACACACCTGGACCTCTGTGCCCCAGTGAAGCTGCGATGATCCCAAGATGTCAAGTACGAAGAACTCCTGCCCTGTCCTTGTTTGCTAATACAGGTGTTTTGATCTTTGAACTCTGCACTAGCCTGAAGAAACGAGAGATCATGTGGAAGTGTGCCCTGATGCTGGTGTCATCATTGAGAGGCTTGCCTGTCGTATAGAAAAGGATGGTGGGGCTGCACTGGTTGCCGATTATGGTCATGATGGAACCAAAACTGACACTTTCCGGGTAAGGCATTTACCCTGAAATAAGAAGCCAGAATACTCCGTTGTCTTTTGTTTGTCACTTGGATCATTGAGTTGTTGTAAGAGAAAGGTCTTGGGTGGACGTAACAGCAAAAACTACATTATGCTGCAATCATAAAACTGAGTAATTGAGTTCTTACTGAGTGCTCATATGGGTTTCTGTCAGATGGACAGGATAATCTGAGCCCTCGCTATATTTATCTCAAATTTTCAAAGTATGATTTGGTATTCTTACCCCTGACACACACAACTTAGTCTTTGCTAGCCTCATCTATGGTAGCTAGGAGTACAGCTGAGTATAATCTTCCAATTTAATTTTTCAGGGTTTCCGGAATCACAAACTCCACGATGTGCTGAGAGCTCCAGGTACAGCAGACCTGACGGCAGATGTTGATTTCAGCTATCTTCGAAAGATGACCCAGGGAAGAACAGCCACATTAGGCCCCATAAAACAGCGGGAGTTTTTAAAAAACATGGGCATTGACCTCCGATTGCAGGTATGATAGTGTTTACAGGTACACAAACACTCCTAATCCACAAGCAATACTCTTAAGCAGCATGAGAGCTTTTATAAAAATCTGATTTTTAAAAGAAAGTTATTCAAAACAACATACAGGTGTGAGATCAAAGAGTTGCTTCTCCTAGACATAAGTTACTCTGGATCCCTCACAGTAAACCGATTGTATTACACTTAAGAGTATTTAATGCAAAACTTTAAACATACATCAACGTATGAGCTCCACCAGGGATCTCACCAGTTCTGCTGAATGTTATGGCAGTTACACTAATGTAAGTGAAAAGGATGCAACAAGAGATTACAGGTATGAAGGAATTTATAGGAAGGCAGGAAGGGCTGTAACTTACATTTTTTGCTTTTAGGTGCTCTTGCAGAATTCACATGACACAGCAACTCACGAACAGTTACGTCACAGCTATGATATGCTGATGAATCCCAAGAAGATGGGGGACTGTTTTAACTTTTTTGCGCTGCTGCCTCACCAGAGACTTGCAGATCCTGACAAGAAACATAAGCCAGAATCAAAGTCTCCTGTACCACCTGTTGCTGGATTTAGTGAACTCTTACTGAAGTAATTTCAAATACTGTAGCAAAATGGCCAATAGTAGTAGCTTTCAACAGCAACTTATTAAATTTAAAAGAATCAAAGTAAAAGGAATAGACTCCTGCATTTTACGGTTTCACATACTAAGTGTTTTGCAGTATAATCAGCAGATAGCTATGTACACAGCAAGGTAAGAACTAAATATTTTGATTTATCTTTGAACTGAAAGCACATGAAACGTCAGGCAATTACGCTTCAGGGCCTAGCCATATTTTGGTAGGGAGTGCTATTTCAGAGTAGAGCTAGTGCAGCACGCTAAACCTATTAACTGACCTACTCAAAGCAGTGTGTAGAAATCAAACACTGCACGTACTGAAACCAGCATACACAGAGAGAGAATCAACCGTGTTTCAGGGGTCTTACAATGGAGCCAAGTGAAGTATTTACTATTGGAATCGAGTTAAAAAGATGTCAGTAACAAACAGATGTGCTAAGGAGACTGTGAATATACTCAGCCTTGGTACTTGCTAAAAACACAAGATGCCTTGACGCTTTTGAAGATATTTTTATAAAGAGAACGGTGACAGGAATCATGCAAAAAGAGTTATTAGTTCCAAAGCATCTGCTAGCAGCATTACCACAGCATGGTATATCTAATAACAAATCCACAACTAAGGAAGCATAAAGAGACATTTACTTTTAAGAACATGTGAGATGGGAAAGATAATTCATGTAAATAAAAATAACAAGTCTGATAGGGAAATAAATTTTATTTTCAAGCTTATCAGAGGATATTTACAAACACTGGGATGTATAAAAATATAAAAGTACTTGACAGTGTCCTTTTGAGGCTATAAATTTTACATGAGCTCTTTTCTAGCATCATCATAGCACTATTTCTTGAATGAACGCAACTTAATTCATCTAGGAGTAAGGTTATTAAACACTGTAACCTACTGCTGTCAAAGTTTGCAGTAAAGGTAGAAAAAAAGGGAATAAAAAACACAGCTATTTTTACCACTCCAAAGAAAGGTTACTCCTGATGTATGCTGGATTTTTTGGTTCCTCAACTACTCACTGCTTGTGGCTTCTATTGTCTGGGCCCCTAAGTCTGCGTATATGGTCAGGTAATCTCCAAAGGCCAACAGCTTTTTTTTTTTTTTTTTTAAACTACAACTTGAAGAATAAATAGCTCATATAATACTTTGGAGCAGAGCAGACTTCATGGGGAGAGACATCAGCCAAGCCTTTTACTTCATTGTTGTCCCCTCCTCCCTCTATTCCTGTTGTGCTTTTTCAAGTGACTGAGCTGGATTTTTTCCTCCCTTAAAATGAAACAAACCAACTCCACAGGAAAATCTGAAGTTTAAAACCAAACCGTATCTACGTTAGTACAGTTAGGCTGGAAGATAGCAATGGCTTCACTGAAATTTGGTCACTTGAGCAGTGAAAGTCAAAAAAAAAAAAAAAAAAAGCACTGCTTCCCTCGCCAAGCCTGGGCAAATAGCAGGCTACCAACTTCATAGGTGATTGTTGTGGTTCTAAAGACAAAAAATAGTGCCTCTCTGAAGAATCAATCCTGAAATCTGCCTCAACAGGATGGCCACGTTAAGGGACAAATTCTGCCTCTTCTGAATTCCTTAGCACTGCCTTAACAGCATAGAAGGGGGAGGATGACCCCCAACGTAGGGACAGCCTTCAGCCAAGTCCCCTGCACAAACCTGAGAAAAAACACGTGGAAGGAGAGAGGACACATGGTAGTCAGAAGTGCTGAAACGCTCTGCCCACTGCTGGCTGTAGGAAACTGCCCCATGCAGATTGCACCAACGTTTTGTATGGAGTTTGGTATATCCTAACAGGGAAGCCAGAGCTCAGCCTTTACCAACTTAGACAGCTACAAAATGCAGTGGTGGGTAGATTAAGGGTGTCGTGGTGGAAAAGAAAAGGTGGGTTGAAGACCCAAACCTACCTGTGGGTACATACTTCTGCAACTGCCATCGACTCTACTGCCAGGTCACTGTCATTGCAAGCAGCTGCCAGCCCCGAAATAACCGCGTAAAATTTCATGTATATCTAACAACATAGAAGAAGTCTGCTCACCTGCTTCCTTACCTGAATAACAATAGTAGAAAAAAATACTTATCTACACACACACACAAAAATATCTTTGTAGGAGAGAGAGGAGATATCCCAAAGCCTCTCACTGACTTTGCAGTTCAAGCCTGTATCAGTATTTTAAAAAGTATTTCAAACCAAGCTCCTTAACTGGCTCATCAGGGGTATGTACCTTCCAGCAGCACAATGCTGTTACGCCACACAAAAGGAAAGATTCCACCTTTTCCATTTTTTAAAATAGGACAAAAAAAAAGACCCCACCCTCTTCCATTTGCATTTAGCATTCATGGCGTCAACCTTCTTTGAAATACTACGACCTTTAACTGTTACACTGTCTTCCAAGGGAATCATTTCCAAAGAATACCGCTGCTTCCTCTCTGTTGTGCCACAAGTCCAGTAAGTGGTTGGGAATCCATCAACTGAGGCATCTGCATAAAAAACTCAATTAGGAGTTGGTTTTGGACTCTTCATTCGGCTCAAACAGCAATGCTGAGCACAGTAAAGAGAACAGGAGGGGCCGCAAGTTAAGGTCAGAAGGCAAAGCCCTTTCTCCTACAATCCAGCTGCCCTGGCAGAAGCAACAGGTGATTTGATAACCACTGTTGCTCCTGGGTTTTGAGCAGAGTTAAGATACAAGCTAGTAGGCTACAAACTACTCCTGATGTAAGTCCAGGGAACCTTAAAAAAAATTAGAAAACATTAGAAAAATTTAAAAATCTAATTGCTCAAAACAACAGAAGAAAGCTGCACATATTCTTCCCTATTCTTCCACATCCTTCTGCTAGAAGCTGTTTTTCCAGAGTGAAAGGATATGCTACATCAAGTCTTGTGTGCTCTCCATGCATTACTTGTGTAGTTTTAAGGCAAAATGCCTTTGGTGTGTATCAATGACGTGTGCCAGCCTTGCACAGTAACACACTGTTGTGGCTTATTGCTCTATTTTAACAGACAAAATAAAGGACTAGCATAGCTTTGGTTGTCATCTCTTTAGATTGTCAGCCAGCATTTCAAGAGGAATGTAAGAAGTTACGGGTTTTCTTTTTTTTTGGTATCTGGAAAAAGTTCAGTTAGGGCAAAGAAACATATTTAACTGTCTTAACAGCAGCAAATTATTCCTTCATCTATGAAGCTGTATTTGACCTAAACCACCATGTTTTGCTATTAGCCAAGGTATTCTGCACTGATTTCTTTTTACAGTCTCTTTTCACCATGCACAGTTTAGGAAATGGGAGATGTATCTAAGTAACAGAAAACAGTCCTCTATGGCTTAGTAAATAGGGATTAGAAAACCATTACAAAATTCTTATTGTGTAGGCTATTTAAAAAAACAAAAACAACTCAAAAAACACACAAACCGTTCAATCTGTACACATCGCACCATAGTAATGGCTTTGTAGCCACACAGCTCGGTGAAATGTTACCCAACAGGGCTTATCCCACTGTCCCGCAACTACTCATAGTTTAAGTCAGAGATGGAGAAAAGCCTGTCAGACAACAGTCTATTCCCACGTCAATGCAGGATCCTCTGGGGCTTTGTACACTGAACTGTGTGTACAGCATTCAGAAAGAGCAACAGTTGTTCCAAAACTTATCTTCAGTTTCTGTCTGGAGTGTCCTTTGCTGCAATTTAGCATAATGAATAAATCAAGGGTCTTCTTCCATGTCATCTGGATTAGGAGCCATAATAAAATGCTGGGGGTACTCAAGGTTGTGTTCATAAGCATGTTCTTTCCAGCGTGCATCATCACTCTCGTGGGTAATGTAACGCTCTCCAATGCGCGTTTCAAATTCTCTGAGGTCAAGCCAAGTCTGATAATCCTAAGGAGTAAGAGAGATTTAACGAAGCAGTTTAAGAAACAGCAGCACTACATCCCCACAGATAAATTCTGCAGTTTGTCTCTACTTTTAGTATAAATACTCACAAGGTATAATCAACAAGATGTGTAAAAAACAGACAAAAAAAAAACACTAAAAAAGCCACAGAACAAACACCCCCCCAATAGCCCAGAGTGTCCACAAAAAACAGTTCAAAATTAAGTAGGCTGGTATCTGAGTATTAATAGTATTAATACTGTAAATCGTGAAATCTTTTTGTAACAAGACAGCTATGTTAGCTTTATTATAAAATTAATTGTATATATACACATACATGAAATTACACTCATTCCAATATTGTTTGTACTCAAAATTAATTGGCTTTTCCCTTTAACGTCTTTTAAGTTATTTGTGTGCACGGATATGTGCATACAGTATTGTGAAACCATTGTGAAATGAACTTGTAACAAACAAGTGGATCAGCTCCATCCTGAACGACTACAAGTTATAGCACACACCAGCTTGTGTGTCTGCTTCAGCACTGAACAAACAACGTTTGTCTCTGTACTGATTTCAGTGGGGCTCCATGCACTCATCATGCATTCAGGAGAGGTGCCAGAAGAGCAAAACTCTGTTGGTGTCAGACAGAAAGGAAGGGGCAGGAGACACAATAAGACAATTTTCCTTGAGGAAAGAAGCCATTGACAGATGGGCAGAGCATAAAATGTAAAGCTAAAACCAGAAGTACTCAAGCCTCCATGAGTGCTTGTTAACAAATTTTGACAGTAGCAATTTTAATAAGCCTCTGAAGGATTTAATCAAAAAAAGGCAGATAGGTTTACCTGTAACCATGGGTGACTAAGGGATTTATCAACACTGAAACGTTTTCTCATCTTCACTTGAAGCAAATTGTTTATTAAATCAATGGCTGACAAAGAAGAACAGAACAAAATTTATATCGTCTAAATACTAAATCACCTCCATCATCTTTCACATGCTGCAGTGAAAGTGATTTTTTCTTTAAATATATATACACATGTGTGCGTGTATCCTACTGAACTGTGTTAAACTTAACCAAGCTCTTGAATTTTATACTTAGCTTTGCTTATATTAAACGAGGCTACAAAATAGGTAGGGGGTAAGCTTCCCCCCAGCTTTGATGGAAAACTAAAAACTTTACTGTACTACTCATGAATCTTTTTCCCTACTGTTTGTAGTGATTTTCAGAAGTGCCTAAATAACTTCAGCATACTCCTGTGCTCCAAAATGATGTAGGTACTTCCACTATTGTATACTTTTGTATATGTCCGTCCACATCTACCTGTGTGTTAATCATATATCCATTACTAACAACAAAGCTGGCATTGGAGAGCTCTAGAGACCAACCTTGTAAACTTCTAGATTGTTCAGACCTGACATTTAGATCGAGGTTTTGTTTCATTTGCTAATGTACGAAACTAAAATTCCAGATTCAACTTTGAACCGTTTCTGTAATTATAGTTTTGGTAAAGTTTGTTTTGAGATCAATGTTCAGCAAATACTCACACGATTTAACTTTTCATTGGGAGTTTTGGGAAGTTTCCCACTCCTCATGCATGCAATTAATTTTGCTTGCTAAATCTGTTGGCTCCTCCTGCCCTGAAAATGATCTAAAACATTATATTTGACAATTTAGCATTCACAAATATATGCAAGCTCGTATTCATCCATTTTGGCATAGTCTACTAAACTCAAACTATCAATAATTCTCACACTCCTATCTGAATGAACCCTGAGGTTTAAGCATTTGAACATGTTATCTACATATAAAGATATTCTAACAGAGAAAATTAATTTCTTTACCTTCACTAGAAATTTCTTTCCAAGGGTTTGGTGGGTACATAAATGCTGCATTTTGAATCTGATCATTTATATCCTCATCTTCATTAAATGGGAATGTACCACTAAGGCTCACATAGACAATGACTCCTACCGACCACATGTCTAGAGAGCGGTTGTAACCTTTACTCCTGAGCACTTCAGGGGCAAGGTAAGCAGGTGTCCCCACCACAGAGCGCCTGAAAGATTTTTCACCAATGATACGTGCAAAGCCAAAATCGCACAGCTTCACCTGCAAAAGAAATATATTTTAAACTGAGAAATCTCTTCCTGATCTCCAAAGCATGCTACTGCCCAAGACCGAAGTGGTACTGGATACTGTTTCTGCCATCATTTTAATCACTGTGTGCACTAAAACACAGACAAAACATTACGTAAGCCAGTCAGTTAAGGTTTTAGGTTGCTGGTTTTCCTGACTGCAAATGGAGCATGCTTCAGACTGAGACGCGAACTGGCCTTGCACAGACTCAGGTCTGAGGCAGTCTGCATAGCACATTACCACAAGTGTGGAAATAAGGACAAAAAACTTGATTCCAAACTCAGGTCATTTTCAGAGGCAAATCTGCACCCTCAGAAGGCACAGAACCAAAATTTTAAAGGCACATGAATCCCAGCCACATCACATTCCTCTTAATCATATTTGTGAAGCTGGAGGCTTCAGCTACACAGAAATCAAACGATGAATTTTAGCTAGAACTCAGACCCAGCCAGCTCTGGACAGAACAGTCCAGGTAAAAAGCATCAACAGCTGGTGCCTGAACTGATGCTCAAATCTTCATGGTTCTGGGATGGTTCCTTAACTTGAATACAGCAGGCACTTGGACAGAAACAAGGATCCAGAGCAAATCCAACATTAACCCCAAGTTAATAAGCCCTCCTCAGGAAATAAGAAAGGGCAATGCAATAAAGGCATAGAAGTGACTCTCAAAAAGTCCACTCCACTTAGCATTAACGTCACAGCACTAGAAGCAATTCCCTGATGCTGTCTAGCAACTTTTAGTTTCTGTATATCCTCCACAAAAATCCATGCTATCCAAGGTATCTAAGGTAATAGTTGCCTGGGGTTAGAGTTGACAGTACCTAAATACTAATATCACTGAACAGCGTCTCTCTTACAGAAATAAGCTATTTAGTTTAAATTACAATGTACTATCACACATACTGATGATGAAAGTCCCTAAGAAATACCAGTGACAAATGAGCGAGTCCCTTTTCACAACAGCTTAGAAGCAAGACAGACAAGAGCGAGGAGGAGGAGGAGATGTACAACAGGGAAGAAATTGTTTCCCAGGGTCAAACAGCACTGGAACAGAAACAACGACTGGTCTTGAAGCTCCTAGTCCTGTATGTTTTCCACTAGACTATTCTCACTAATCCACAATACCAATTTCCATGCACTTTTTACAAGCATAAATAAAGATGCAGTCTACACAGCCTTTTGTTAAGCACCAGCAGCAGTCGTACTTCTCAGGCTCCTTGGAAGAAAGAATGCTGGTGCACAGCATCGTTATGAGATACGATCCACGTCTGAGTGGAAAGAAACTGAAAGAGACCATTGAGCATAAAGCTAGACTGAGTTAGAAAGGAAAAAACAAAGACGACAACTATAATACATGTAGTTCAAGTAATTCTAGATGAAGTCAGTTGAACAATCCCACACGAGGTCACCTTTTAAGCTGCAATGCCTATACTTCTTAAAAAAAAAAAAAAAAAAAAAACAATGAAATGTGATGAAAGAAGTATTTTCTAATATTCACTCACTTGAGGGAATGGCTCTGCTGATGCTAGTAGTACATTTTCTGGTTTTAAATCACAGTGCACAATATTCTTGAAGTGTAAATTCCTCAAAGCAACAAGTATCTGCAAAAAGGAAAGAATATTTTCAGAACTATTCAAGTGGACCAAAAGCGTCAAAAGCCACACACACTAACCAATACAGTAATTTGTATCAACACAGTCTTAAAGAATTAACCAGTATATACTGCGCAAGTACTATTTTTTCCAGCGTATCAAGACTTGGAACTAATGGGTTTGATTTTCTTTTTTTTTTTCCCCCCCTCTTCCCCCCACTCCTCCCTCTCTTTTTCAATGCTTACTATTTTGACATGCATCTTACATAACATCCATAATGTTATGTCTTGGAAAAGAAGGCCAAAACATTTAACATAATTAACAATCAAAATTCTTTCTATGTTATTCAACTTCCATTAAATGTGCAGCCCTCTGTGCTGCCTCTTTTAAATAACAATACAGAAAAGACCTTCTCCGAACTCCATTCTCACATAATGACAAAAGACAAATCTAGCCTTTCATCTCAAAGTAGAGAGACTGAATGCCAACCTGAGTGACCATGAACTTAGTTATTCGTTCTGGAAGTCGACTTTTCTCACTGGAAAGAATCATCTCTAGCATATCGCCATGCAGCTTTTCCATCACAACAAAGACCCGTTCTGGGGTTTCAAACATACATTCCAGGTTCACAATCCCAGGGTGGTGCAAATTCTAAAATAAAGTAGTATAGGTACATCACTAAAATAACAGAGCATGAAATATCTGGTATTACACAGAAATGTTGTACCTCAAATCAAAAAGTAATTAAGCGGAGAGTTAGAGATGAAAAAACAAAATGTCTGAGGCAAGAAACTAGCTTGAAAATTAAATGAAACATGCCGATTATCACTACTGAGACTAATTTGCTTTAACACAAATTATCCATAATGATTAATTTTACAGCTGATACACTCAGTAGCTTGAGTACAGAACATGCAAGAATAACTTTCATAGATTAAGGAGCCAGTAGTGGAAGACAGCCAAAAATAGTTTCCTGCTACCCGCGGGAGACAACATAGAGCCAAAGGATGTGCCAACAGTGGATCCCCTAATAGGGGGTAGATACCACTCCCAAGTTATCAATTCTACCAAATACTCAGTAATTCCAGCTCTTCTAAGACTCCCTCTTACAAAAAGATTTCTAAATCTGTGTATGGGATTTCTAACTCAATTCAGAGTGCTTACACACATTACAAAATCTTATTAATGGTTTGAGACAAACTCAAATATGGTCCAAAAATACTTTTGTACCTGGAGAATGGCTACTTCATTCCGAAGCTGACTTTCCTGTTTCGTTGGAAACCTCATCTTGTCAATTACTTTAATAGCCACATCTCTTCCAGTCTTCCTGTGTTTTCCTAAACAGAAAGTCAGTGTCAGCCATCAAGAGGCAGAAACAATTCATAGCTATAAAACATTACAGCAGAAACTATTTTTTGGGGAAACAAGTATATTTTGTACAGATGTACAATATTACTATATTTATATTTAAAATTGCAACTGGTGTATGAGTAACAAGAAGCGATCAGCCTCAAGACGAGGGCAGTAGATAAATTTAAACTGGTTACTACTCTGCTGTCAGGTACGTACATTGACATTAGATATATTAGGTGAAGTTTTTGTTTGTGCAAGGGACTTGCACATTAGCAAGTAATACCTACGCCCACAGAATATCACCTCTCCTGTAAAAAAAACAACAAAACTATTCAAGACAAATATGAAAAAAGATATACAAGACCTTTCCAGTGGTTTTATATTTTTATGGGCTCCACATGCACAGAAAATTATATCTAATACTCTACGGGAATACAGGGGTAATTCTGTGCCACAATGAACAGCATGTTAACAGCTGGAGGCAGTCTGTCATCATCAAAAAGGCTGCGTTAAGAAGAAAAACATGCTGATAGCACCAAATACTGTTCCTTGTTGCAACCAGCATCAGCTACACGAGAAGCATTCTGCAACACACAGACATGATGTTTCAAGGGCCAAGTATGCAGCTGTAAATGCTTACCAGGCTTCACAACTGCTCAACTGACTGCTATCACATTCACATCAGAGAGGTTAACGGGATCACGCACTGCTAGACCTTGATAATCTAAGACATTTAATACTAAACTAATATAGAACAACAAGTCTGCACCGGAGAAAGTCAGTATCTGCTCAGTGAAGGATTTGGAAGCCATTTTAGGAAAAGGGACGACACACACACAGCTACAGTGCAAGCGGCACTGGGGGCTCTATGGGAGCTGCTACAGGGAGCCCAGCAATGCCTCGCTAACCACCCAGCCAGGCCTCACCTGCTGCTCTGCACTCAGTGCTGGTGGCCAGGGCTTAGGCAGGGCACGGCAATTGCTCCAAAGGCTGCTGCGCCAAGCAACTAATGCACCTGCCTTAAACATCGTCATGAATAAACAGTCAAAACCGGGCTTATCTCCACTGGAGGAAGTAAGGCCATTAATGGAGACATCACTCAAGGTCCAAAAGGGTTTACAAGGTTACCAAATAGAACTAACAACTGAAGAGCAAAAAATAAATTTTAAAAAGATTACATTGGTCCTAAGGAAAGCATACATTGTATAATGGACTGTCATAGACAACAGCATAAAGCCAGATGTCTTGAAAGAGACAGATCCAGGGAGCTTTGTCATTCTGTCTGTAACAAATCAGCAATTTTTTAGGCAAAATATTAGAAGTCACAGCACCCAACTATAATTTAAATAAAATCCTAGATTCAGGGATAGTGACTCTGGCTCCACTAGATCTCAAGTTATATTGAAATGTAGCAGAAATACCATCAATTACGAACTAGGTGCAAAATCCAGAAGACAAACGCTAGGTTGCAACAGAACTTAAAGCAAAACCACCAAACTAACAAAACACTTAGCTGCAGAAGCTACACTACAGCTAAAAATTGAACATGAAGATTAACAGAAAAGCAGCTTGAAAATTCATTTTCCTAAGCAAAACCAGCCAGGTTTCAGGGCAAGTTTTACATCAGTAAGAAACTGTCAAGAATTATTTTTTTTGTCTCTATTTTTCAGACCCTTCAAAACTAACTGAAATAGGCAGAGGGAAAATGCTCTCACTGAAAGAAACAGGAGTTGGATATCAACATCTAGTAACTTCTTGATTTACAATTTGTAAATGTTCATCCAGAATAGAGGACATAAAAAAACTCAAACAACAACAAAATACCCCACAACAATGTAAGCAACTTAATTTTACCTTTATTTGTTTAAATAAAAGGTTTTGTTACCATTATTTCAGTAAGCCCACACAGGTGGGGAGAAGCCAGTATCAGAAGTTACCAGATCTAGTCTTCCCAAACACCAGCAACAATTAAGCAGTGTGCAGAGCCAGCAAAAGAATATTCTTTTATATTCTCTTTTCTTGCCCTTTCAGCTTGTGATTTTATCTTAAGAAACTGAGTATGCATATCCTATATATTTTAAGGCATCCTTAAGTGAAAAGATTTAGTATAATAAAAGCCTTTTATAATTAATTATGTTTACATGCATTTATTATGTTTATAAGTATTGAATCATGCAAAATACCAAGCTCAGATTTCTCTAAAAGGCAATTTAGGAGAGTATATATAGAAATAAAATCAAAACATTAAACTACTGTCTGCATGTGTGCATATTCTATTCATAAGAGAGGGAGCATACTTCGATTCACACTATGCTTTAAGAAATACAGGGGGGGAAAAAATAGACCTCTTGAGAGAGTGATGTAAAACCAGACCATCAAACTGCATTTCCATCAAGCAGTTCAGAAGTAACAGAGAAAAGTATTTAACTACACAGTTGGTACACAGAAAAATCATAGCCACAATACTTCCTGACTAGAAAGACATGACAAAAGCAGAAAGGTTACCACTTTTAAATCATTAGTTATCACTTTCTTTTTCTTTCCAAATATATGGTGTGTGGTTTTTTCAACACATGGGATTAAAAAAAAAAAAAGGGGAAAAAAAGGGAAACAGTTCATATGATGCATTTCTGGTGTTTCTTCTTTTTGTGATAATGTACTATAAAAAAGTTATATGTTGTAATAGAAGTTTTTTAAAACTAAGAGTGATAAAACTACATTTGAAACCTAATACTGAAACCTCTTGACAAAGAATTCCTCCTCCTACTTCATCCTGCTGACAGAAATTTTTAGTGAAACTGTTTGCATAAAATATATCAATAATATGTTTGCATAAACACTGTCCAAGCACAAACCAAATTACGTATTTTTCTAATTGCTTTTGGCCACATCTTTCAGATACCTTTAAAAGCAGGTATAACTGACAGCCTCCTTAAATACATGACTTCTAATAGTATATAATACAGACAACAGTGTTATAATTGCAAATTCTAAAAACCCACATCATTAACCAAGGCCAAATTCAGACTAGGGATTGCTTTGTATTTAACTGTGGTCAGAATGCAATGCATATTCTAAATCAATTTTTGATGCCAATGCAAAACTCTAAACTCAAAAAATTAATTGTAAAAAATACTGTACATAACAGAGAGAAACAGCAAAGTATTCCAAACAAAACTTTTAACACAATAAACTTTACCTACACATTCTAAATACAGCTAAGTAAATATGAAAAGGCTAATTATATCAAGCAGACAGACATTCTACCTTAATAAATGCATAATGGAATCTAATGTAGTTTACCTCCATATACAATACCAAACTGACCAGAACCCAGCACTTCATCAGCAAATATTTGGTACACAGAACTGATATCCTGATGCAAGAAAAAGAGAAATCACAAATATCAGGAGTAATCAAAATGTTCATGAGCATATTAGTACTGGCTAAGCTGTATATACATTTGATGTTAATCAAAGTCCGTAAAGAGTGCCATCATCACTTTGAATGGAATGGAAAAACACAACAAACTTTTCCTGAAGAGGATCCACTCAGCTGCGCTGCAAGCAGGGGCAAACATTCATACAAACTGACAGCTGTACCGGGTAAGTAGATTACTTCCTGTATACGACACCGAGGTTTTTTAGCTACAATACCCTGGTGTTGTTTTCTCATCCAGACACTGTTACTAACAATTACTTTGTGATACTGAGGTAAATAAACATCGTTACTATACAATGTATATGACTTACCACATTCTCCTGGACCTGGCAATTTGAAACAGAGATGCTTAGAGATAACTCTTCTGCAATAAAGAAGATATAACTGAGTAAGTAAATAGGAAGGGCATTTTTTTTTCCTAGTAAAAAGGGGCGGGGGGGGGAACAAAACAGAAAAAACCTGTACTGACTTCTAACCCAGTCATGGTGAAACTATTTTTATTCATGTTCTTCAGAAACATCATACCCTGGAACTCAAATTTCACAGACTGATTTAGATAAACATCCCTGGGAGTTTTACTGGGATTATTTATCTATTTTTGTCATATCGTCAATTACAAAAATAGTAAAACAGTATGAGTGTGTACACAATAGACAGCTGGAGAACCAGAAGCAATAGCGATGTGGCAATTGTATCAGAGTTCATTAAACTACTAAGAATTCTGGTAGCAATATAGGAAAATACAGGGAAGAGGATCAGGTAGATCCCTTATAGCCAAAGAAGTGTGGTTACTAATTTTCTGTGGCATCAAGATATACAGAATTAATGCATAAGAAAAGGAAACAAATCAAGCAAAGCAAGTAAAAGGAGACCTCATAATTAAACAATAAACCCCATAATATAAACAACCTCTGTTTCACAGATAAACTACAGAAGCATATCAATCTTTGGACTATAAGAGCACAGAGGAAGTGTAATCTGCAAGTAAAACCACCAGATAAAGATAGAGAATTTTTCAGCCTGCAGTGGATGTTGACATGAAATTTTCATTACAGGAATAACATTATGATGCACGGACAAGAAGAGATCCATCAAGGAAGGCAGAAAACATCTTTTTCCTTTGACTTCCCAGACAGAGGTAAAGTGCCTCAGACAAATGGACACCTACCATTTCTTATGTTAACTTCAAAAAAAAAAAAAAAAAAAAAAAAAAAAAAATTAAAAAAAAAAANACAAGGTGGACAGAAGATACACTATAGATTTACTAGCACTTTGAAAAGAGCCTTTATCGACCTGAGAAGAGCCTTGGGCTTTAAAAACACAATTTTAGAGAACAAAGAAAACATCTGTATCTGATTTTTGCACCCGTGCTTTATCTCAAAGAAGGAATTTATAGACTTAAGATAGCAACGAATACTAGTTCTCAAAGACACTCCAAATACTGCATCTGAAATATGAACTGGAATTACAGCCTTGCATAAGTCTACTAATTATTGACTCGAGTCAGGTCTGTATTGGAGTAACAGTACAGAACACAAGGGAAAACCAAGAAAGAAGGCAGACAAAAAAGTTACTAAGGTCAAGGCAACCTGCAGCAAGGTTGAAACAAGATAACTAGAAGTTAAGATACAGTTTTTGAAACTGTTCAAAGAGAACACACTGAACCCTTCTCCACAGATGGCTATAGAATACAAAATATCTGGTAGGTAGAGACTGTGTTACTCCTTCCAAATAAATCCATTTTTCTAGTGTTTGAAATGCATAAGAATAAGGGCTAGAAAACTGTCACTTCTGAAGAAATCAGTAACGTCAGGATTCAGTTACACCAGATAACATCTTACCAATCTCCTTCTCATTTCAGCTCGGAAACATCCCACCCCAATCACTAGGTACATGCTCAGAACGGACTCTCTTCCACCGGTCAGACTGGAAGAACAGCCTCATTTCTAGCTACTTTCTGGCTAGAAATTGATATAAATTGACCAGACAAAATATCTTCCGGATATTTTGACACTACAAATTCCCTGCTGCTGCTGCAAGTATTTCAAGCACTAGCAATGTATCCCTCCTCTTTTGGTCCTTTAATTTAAAGTAACGTATTTGAGGCTTTGGAAGTTTTGTTTTTTAAACTAAAAGTCTAATTTTCTTATAGGCTCTTGCAATACATTTCATGGCTCACAGTGTGCAGGAAGGAGAGGGATGAATAGACATTTTGAGGCTCTTTAGAGTTTAAAAAACAACCTGATGAGTTGTCTAAGAATATGGGTACACCATTCCACAACTCATAGTAGTTTCTTATACTCCTACAATCCTAAACATACTAAAATACTTCCTCTCTGTGTCTACTCCTGCAGCTCTATTCCCTACCACTGTCAAGTTTTAATATAAAAATGTTATTATTTATATCTGCAAAAACATCGATTTAGGAAAAAGCACCTGTCTTTCCAAGTCTCTCAGCAACAGCAAGCCTTAAGAGAGCTTTGTTGTATATATATTTGGAAATAAGAATTTCATATTAAAAGTAGCATTTTACATATGTATAAGGCCAGTTATTAGGTACCATCTTACAGGTAATGTTTCTTCATTGTAATTAAATACAGATACCAGCACTGACATTTCAGACCATGGTTGTATTTTCAGAAAGTGCCTTTACCTCAGACTAACATTTACATGTTCTTAACTGTTGCTGATACAGACTAATGAGATATCAGAGCCAAGAAACTAATCTCAATCTCCTGCAAAATAAAATTTCACTAAAAGATTAAGGAGCAGCTGGAAGATGAAAGCTAACTAAAGAATGAAAGCATAGATCTCAGTACAGGATTTGAATGAATGCCACTGCAAAGAACAAGGAGACACCTGAAGAGAAAAAACACAATACATAGTTTAGTGGAACCTTGATAATGAATATGATCCTATGCCAGAGAAAGCAAGGGAGGATGAGTGCACAGAAGGCAGAATAGGGTACTTTTTATTACTACCCACAGCTCAGCAAAAGTTCTCTCCATCACTGGCAGTATTTACATTGCATCACTAACTCCTTTTCTTCTCCTTAGCTACTGACATCTCACAGATTTAAAAAAAAAAAATATAGGGGATAACATCAGAAAGCATTCAAATTTAGTTCTTTCAGATTTTATATCTATAGTCTGAATATATATTTTTAATTTTTTAAAGTATATTAGAAATATCTAAACTATGATCCCTTTTTACATCCAGCAACTATGTGAGAGTTCTTAATGCTCCTACAATAAAGCTCTGCAATATGCATTCCTATTGTAAATCTGATTCTTAATGACTACTTCCTGCTATAACAGATTAAAGGATTTGCCCACCCTCCACAGACCTGAGTGTCACTTTTTAGAGACTTGTGGAAAATTACAGACCCAATTCAGCAGAGAATAGACAGACAATACTTCCCTCTAAATAAGCCCTTTTCTGAAAGGAATCTCTACCATGAACAGCTTCAGAATATGAATAATAGTGCCTTGTCTCCCTGCTTACTGTGATCTTTTCCTTGTCCTGCAGCAGTGCAAACGCTAGCTTGAGGAGTGACTGGCATCAAAGCCTGACGAATGGCTTTCTCCCAGCCCTGAGCTACGTCAAGTCCAACTCCGGTGGCAGCAAGAACAGGACTGTGATGACTGCTGCCATTGTTTTCGCCAACAAAGTACACCATCGTGTCAGTGATGATCTCAAAACAGTATGGGTTGCTGCCCTGCACCACGTTTGAAAAATCTCGAGGCTGAGTCACCTGGAGAATTTCTGAAAGTGGAATCTCCTGAAGAAAAATATTAAAGATTAAAAAAATGAAAACACATAATATCTTAATATACTGATATTCAAAACTTAGAAGTGTTTGCAAAGAAATCAAAGCAAATATATCAAAATACCAAAACATCAAGCTTCACAACTAATGTCGAACTGTGCATGACCATTGCCCACCCATATTTTTCCGAATTCCTCTATACAAGCCTAGAGAGACTTCCAGCTCCACCCCAGTTCTCTCTATACAACTACTATTCTCTACTCAGACAAATTGCATTTATATTAAGCATGACACACGCCCCCACCCTATACAAAGGATGCACAGCTACAGAATGACCATCTTCCCCCTGTAGGTTATACAGCTTAGCTAGAGAAGAACATGACAGGGGAAAAGTGAAAGACGACAACATTAAGAAGAGAATGTGGTTATATCGGCTAGTCAATAAGCACTGCTTTAGGTATCTGAATCGGTTTTGGTAAAGATTCTCTTTCATATAGATATTAATTTCTACCGACTCTTCTACCTTGTCAGTGTAAGATCACGGTACAAGCAGTACTAGAGAACAGATCTGAAGGAAGAAATGGTTGCAAATTCACACTAGCTGGAGGAGGACATTCCACATACACGGGAAGGTGTACAGGTGCACGTCACTTGCAAGAGTAGTGAACAAGCAGGTGAACACCAGGTTGGCATTAAGGGGATAAGAGACAGTAGCTGATTAAGATGAAGAGCGAATAAACGTAAAGGCAACAACTGTCAATGATTCTAACAGCAAAGACAAGTAACCTGAGATTTAAGCAGTTTAAAAAGGGGGGCAAAGGGGCAAGTCAAAGGACTAAAAGCAGTGACATAACGGAGCAACAAGCAAGGAACATATTTTACCAGCTGTGTTTTGAATGCACAGGGCAATACAAGTATCAGGGAGGTCTGAGAAGAAGAGACTGCACTGGTCAAGATAGGGATGAAAAGGATCTGGGCAAGTTTAGCTGGGTGTATAGAGAAAAGGCTTGATCTTAGAGATGTTATAAAGGAAGAAGCTGCAAGATTTGGACCCCCACCTAAACATGTAAGACAAGAAAGGGAAAAATCCTGTTTATACATTGGAACATATTTTCTAAATATTCCACCATTGAACACATTACTATATTAACAATATACTAAACTCATTGCTAAGTTTCATTTATATAACGCCATGCTGCACAGTAAGTTTTCCCCTAGATCTTGCTTGCAACTGTCAGTTGTACAGTTGGGAATAATTTAATTTTCAGAACCTCAAAATAAAATACAAAAGCATGCAAACTTTTAGTCATTACTTTTAGAACACAAAGATCATAGCCTTCATTAGACTGGAGGCCAAACAAATTCTCTGGTAATTGTGAAGAAAGCTTAATATGCTAGACAATTCAGGAGAACAGAACATGTAAAATGTAAGGAGAGACGTACTCAAGGGGATTAGAACAGGAGCTGCAAGCAACTTCGCAGAGTTAGTCTTGGTACTTCTCACTTACAAGCGTTGGCCAACAATTAACCTGTCACGGTTTTGATTAAAAAAGATGGGGAAATGGAGATAATAGTTATACTGCTCACAAGTAGATTTTAGATCTATAAAGCACTGAGTAAATCAAGTGCAACATAATTATTACTCATCATTAATTACCTTGTAATATTTTGTTCCAGATTCATTCTGAAATAGCGTGAGGCATTTGCTGTCCAGTCTCCAATAATGTCTTTTTCTCTACAAAACACACAGTACAATAATGTAAGGAATAAATCACTTGTATGGCTTTTGTTATCCAATTACTTAAATGAGAAATGCTTTAAATGACTAAGATAATCAGCTAGCGTTAATCTACAGTCACATCTTAGACTAGATACATGAAAATATACACTTTGGGAATAAAAGTTTTTTTAAAAATCAAGAAGAGGCTCATAAAATTATTTCCACAAACCAGAAAGAAACTATTACTTACCCTACAGTAATAGCAGTGACAACAGCAGTTATCGTCTACAGAAAAAACACTTAGCTACACAGGTTTAACTCCAGGTGCACGTGCTCACAAAGCCTGAATTATTTGAGTTGAGTAACAATTGTGGGAGCAATGCTTTCTCCCTCTGTGCCCTCACACCAACACTGCAAGGGTTCAAGGACTAAGCAGGCCTAACAAGTCCCTAATTCTCTTTTCAACATAGCATTCTAGAAGGTCAAAAGCACTCAGTGGCAAGACAGACTAAGAGATTCGAATGGACAGAATATCTTGGGGATGAGGGGCTGGAAATAAAATCAAGACAGACTAAACAACCATTTTCTGGAAGTCTGCACCAATAAGAAATAGCGTCTCCACCAAAAAAGTAATATGAATAAGCAGTTGCACATAACTGTCTTGTACTTTTAAGCAGAGGCTCATTCCTCAAAACAAAGAAGCTTTTAGAAAGCTAATATGACTGTATGAATCTAACTTGCTTTGCTCGCACCATGCTCATATAGTTAGAAACTCATTTTCATTTTTCCGTGACAAAAATCCAAGACTTAACTCCGGCCTAGGATGACACTAGTTTGAAACATAATACAGCAGAGCTCAAATCACCTCACTCATCAGGAAGCTAAGACTACCTGTAGGAGTTAGACAATGCAAGCTAGGACATGAATTAAGTAAATGGAATTCCCAAGCCAGCACTGAATGGAAACTGAGTGAAAGCATAAAGGTGAACCTGTCCTTTGGACATACATGCTCTTCACTAAATCATGAATCAGGGAAGACTTCGGAGGAGTGGAATTAAAGAACAGGTTAGTAACTTGCTCAGGGATTCAAAATCTGCCCATACCATATTCTGAGAAAGAACGGGCTCAGAGTGAGGAAAAGAATACTGATACAACCGATAGAAAGCCCAAGTTGTTTCAGGAATAGGAAATAGTCTGACATCGCTGAGAGCAGAGCGGTCAAGGGAAATAGCCAATGGTCTCCTCCCATTAGGAAGCTCTATGAGAACTTGCTTGGCCGAAGGTATCTTGCTTTGGGGCAGAATACTCCACTTCATTTGAAGTAGATGTAATCTAGGTAGCAGCCAGACTGCCAGATTGAAAAACAAAAAAACAAACAAACAAAAAAAACTAAGTTAAGGTGTACAATCTGATCACTGTTCTATGAGGAGGTCCAATAAAGACCATGGAAAAATGTACTGGCTGTACTGAAAGATTAAATCGGAGCCAAATACCAGGTCTGCCCTGAGCACTGCCAGGACTATTCATCTTCATCTACTACTGGCCTTAGTTTTTCCATAGCCAGCTGATGATAATTGTGTCTGTTGAGTAGCCTTGGCTGGAATCTCATCTGAAATATGCTAGATACTTATTTTGGTTTGTGATAAATACATCTAGATATCAGAAAACTGTACTTGAAAGACATGTTTTGTAAGGCAGTTTCTGACAGACCACTTGTAGCGGTCTGTTTAGTTGAAAATCACAAACAGCAAAAATACTACAGTAACCTGAGCTGACTAGTACTACTCCTCAGCTTGATTTCAACAAAACTTAAATAACTTTGCTTCTCTAAATTCCTTAAGTCCCCTTCAATCAGACTCCTGTGTAGAGACAAAGAATGCAGAAGTATTTATGCTGCTTTTCATGAACAGTCCTAATATGACACACTGTGCTTCACGAGAACTGGAAACTTCTTGACTTCATCCTTTTCATTCATCTACCAAACGACAAGAGGATTCACTCTCTCCCATCAGACAACTCTGAGGAACCCAGTTATTCTTCCTTAATCTTCCTCCACAATACACAAAACCAAGGCGCTTGCCTAAGAGGGTTCAATTAAGAGGTCATTACTGGTAGCACTGGAAAAAAAACCAACGTAGTCTTTTTGGAGGATGCTTGCATATCCAAGGACATACAGTCAAGCCACAACTCTTTATTCTACTGACGTCAAGAGGAATAGTGAGTTTGAGGGGGGATGGTGTTCAAGAATGCTTACTTTTAGACAGAGAGAACTGCTAGAGGAATGAAGGGCTCCCATACCTACACATAAAATATTTACAAACAACTAGATCATTAGAATAATAGTGTTAACCATTTTGGTACTCATCATTTTATAATGACCTCCACCTTTTCATGTAGTTGAATAAAAACACCAATAAAAACATTTAGTTCAACTGCTAAACAGAAAGAAGACATAAGCAAGTTATTCCAAATTATTCTCAGGAAAGCTGAAATCTTAAACATGCAATACATCTGAGACAATTTAAAGATGCTTCTCCTTCTTAAAAAGGAGGAGAAGTACTGATGAATCACCACATGAAGAATTTTGAATAAACTACAGTTTCTCCTTTGCACCAGATTTCTTTATAATGAACATCATGGCTAAGTTCTTTCAAATGATACTGTAAATCAGAATATCTATATAAAAGTAATAGAATACACTGGTTTAGAGAAATAATTTAACTTAATGTAGGAAGAAACTAAAGTCACTGACCAGATTGTCTCTACTAGTATAGTGGACCATCCATCCTTCCTTCACCATTGTACTGCTCTTCCTCTTTGTGTGCTTGATCGACTGTACAACTCTCATGAGAGGAATATTATTGCTTGTTGAAGGACTAAACAAAAAGATAGAACAGTTAATATCTAACAAGTTAAAATACAACAGTTCTGAAATTATACTGCTGCTACACATTCAGCCCATAATTTTCAGGAATAGGCACCTTTTCTTCCCATACAAATTATTTCATTGACAGATGAAATTGATAAGGTATCTTGAGCTCCCACTAGCTCTTTTACTGTAAGTATTGCAGTACTTAAATTACTCTATGGAACATACAAGAAACACACCAGAATGAGAACATCTACAGAAACCATCCTCCCTCAAAACAATTAGCTGAGACTGCTGGTCTTAATCCAGCATAAAAATATAATTAGCATCAGCATTGTTATTATTTTCTCTTGCCTGTGTAAGTTGACTATGCTACTTGTTCATACTGTTATTACATTAATAAAGGTCCCTATCTAAGCACACTTTCAATTTATGAAAATATCAACAGGGGTGTGTTAATTCAAATCACGCTGCATTAGGAAGTTTTATCAATGCTCAGGGATATTAATTGTCCTGCAGACAAGGATTCGACAATCTCTAACATTCTGACAGTCATTAGTCACGTACAGGTTTTAATAGCATTGAAGATGGAGTGAAACGCTAAGTTGCCTGCTTAACACCAGAGCTCCTACACGTGGCACTAACAGAAACATTTGTAAACACACAAAAATCACATGGCAGATTCAAAACCAAAAATGTAAGGATGCTTTAACACAGCACACAGTTACAGAGCTGCCTGCCACAGGATGCTGTACAAGCCAAAAACTTCAAAAAATTGCTTCAAGTGCAATTAAAAATAAATGGAAAAATCCTACCTAGAGGTGGAACACAGAAAAGATGCTACTTCCAGCTCAGGAAGTCCTTGAGCTATAAGTCACTGAAAGTTGAGAAGGTATCACTATATGCTCTTCCTTACTTATTTGCTATTAAGCACTGAGCTAAAATGACCTTTGGTTTGACCTAATACATCTGCTCTTACGTTATTAAGCGTGACTTAAGAAAATCAGGATGACACTATTCAGAATAATACAGAAAGTAAAAAGACCGGGCTTGATTAAAGGAACTATGTAACAGTTATTGGATAGAAGACTTCAGAAAAATCACATTCAAGTTAAAAAAATAAAACTTTCACCTAAAATGTGTTTAAACTATGATGTGAACATTAAAATATCTCAAGTAATTCCTTTTAAGTCAACACATGCATAACAGTAACTACATTAGGCTAAAGTCACGAAGATCTTAGTCATGTCTTAGCCATATGAAGTTAAGCCATAAATTTTATCATGCTTTGATAATCTGGCTTTATTTCTTTGATAAGTCATAGCACAGCACTTTTTCCAATTAGAAGAGACTATATTATTTTAATTTATTTATGGTTTAGATTTGCTTGGGACAGGATAACTTTACAAAGCATTTTCAAGTTAAAAAAACACAAATGAAAAAGACCAACACTTTAAGCAGTAATACTGGGCTGATTGGAAGTGTTTTACTCAAAGTTTTACTTAACAATATTTAGGAAAGTACATCCAGAGCAAGCAATCTACCTTACGACTTACCTGATAGTTTTGACAGCTTCCTCATCTTTGTCTGCATCAAGGTCAGATGGATCCATAAAGAAGATTTTGTCCTCTGGAGGAGAAGGCTCTTCAGCATCATCTAGACCACGACTACCATCACTGTTCATTTCACTGCTATCAACTTCCATTGGCATGTCCAAGTCCTGGCCTGGGCTAGCAGGTTCTGCAAACAACACATGATTCAGGTATTATTTCAAATACACAATTAAAAGAAGAAAAAGAAACAAAGAAAAACCCCAAAACTCCACAAAATTTCTTCTTCGGTTCACATTTATGCAAGTAAACATGAAAGTACAATCAGAATATACAAAACCCTGAAGTTTTTGCTAAATATTGCAGTGGGCTAATGAACATTATCAATTTGTCTTTGCTAAATGCCAAGGCAAGAATGACCCAACCAAAACAAGAATCATATTGAAAGAAATGGACTGAAAAGCTTAAGGTCTAAACCTAAATCTCATTAAGTAATTCTGTTCCACAAGTAATCAGTACAAAGTAACCTTTTGATGGCTAGAGATGACCCAAAGAATTATTCCTATGCAAATGAAATTCTCCATCAACAGAAACCCAACTCTGTTCTCACTGCCCTTGTACCCGATAGTAACAAAAGAAAGAGGAAAAAAAGGAGCTTTGGTATCGCAGGAGAAGAGAAAAGCAGAACAGATCATACTCGCATCTGACTCTGCTGGCACAAGTTTAAAGTTCCCAAAAGCTGTACAACTTGCACTGTGGAAAACTAAGAAATAAGACATACCTGTATCTGTAGCCTTTTTTTTGTTTTGTTTTGTCTGAGGAGAGTTCAATTTAAGGGTGGGAGAAAGAACAAAAGAAAAAGAAAAAAAAAAAGTGACACCTTATGTCCACAGAAGAATTGTCTCAAACTGCAGTTCCCAAACTGCGTGCTCTAGCACCTTAGCATCACAAGGGCGGTGGAAGCAGGCTGTACCAACATGTTGCACATTGTTGTTCATGGCCATGAATCTCATGACCCAGGCTGGAGCCTTGGAGCTGGAGAAGGCAGGCATGAATGGATGCAACATATTGTGCAATGGCAAAGGACCCACTGGCTAACAGGGCTGCTGCCCAGGCCTCTGAATCAGGTTGTACAGTTGGTGTGATCTGCTGTATGTCATCAATTTTATTCCCCTCAAAAATAAGCATGCTTCCTCATCTTTGAGGAAAACAAATACATTTAAAAATACAGATTTCATGGTGAACAATCAGCAGACTAATCCCAACAGATGTTTAACTTTTGTATATTGAGAAGGCTTCTTGATTTTTTTATTTTCCTTGAACACTCTCACGCAAAACATACTGCACTTGCCAGGACTGATTAAGTAAAATTAAAGTCATTACAGTATAAGTTTTACAGTGAATCTTTTTAATTGTCAGCGATCTCTGGAAAAAAAACTGAGAAGATAAAATAAAAAGACATAAAATATTCAAGGATGAGGGAATCAAAAGCTTTGTTAAGCCTCCAAAGATCTATCAGTATTTGAAAGCAAGTTTCTCATCTTACCTCCATTGAAAATCACTTCTCCAAGACAGTCTCTAGGTACTTTAGATGCACAGCGTTTGTGACAGTTGAATCTGCAATCTACAACAGAAGATAAGCCCATGATACCAGAATCTTGCTCCTGCTCAGACACTAACATTCTATCATTCGCTAGTTCCATCGCAGGCTTCAGTTCAGACTCACATTTGCATGTAACTGAAGATAGCACCAACGAGGTCAGCTCCAGAAGAAAATTAACAATCTTGTCCTGATGTCACATGTTGATTTGCCCCACCACTATTTATTATGTCAGCACTTCCCCTTCCAGTACAAAACAGTTTTCTACTTCTGTAGCTTTCTCTGTAGTTATTTCTTCCATTATGATGTAATTTTTCCCATCCTCTCATCTGTTCCACACCCTTTTTTCCATTGCTATATGATTTAAATGTCTCATCTCTACCATTTTTCCCCACCTGCTGCCTAAGGCTTGCAGCCGTCAGAGCCTCTAAGATCACACACACCTAGATCCCAGAACAAATATGCTCTGCAGTAAATCCCAAAGTCCAGTTCCCCTATCACTCAGATCACAGATTTGGCTGAACACTGAAGCTCCATTTCTCCCTGCTGACACAGGGCAGATGGAATAATTTTATGTCCAGATCTGGCCTGACAGCGAGATGGAATCTAACCTGGATGTGTGCCATTTCTGCATCCAAGGTATCAGATGCAGCCTACTGAACAAGTCCAGCACACAATGTTAGTGGTATTAACAGGAATTTCCTTTATTAGCATCATCACTGTCAACTCTGTATCAACATCATGAATTTCAAAATTCCCTACTACCCCCACAACTGTTTTCAAACTGATAGTCTAGCCCATTTCTCTTATCCAAAGAAAGCTCCTCGTGCTTTCCTTTTAAGCCCAGACAGGAGAAAAATCATTTTCTCCCCACTTTTAGCAGCAGATAAACCAACAAAATACAATCCTGTTCAGCTTCTGAGTGCCTATGAGGAAGCACCCTAGGAAGCCAATGAACTGTCCTTTCTACAGTGGCATTCTCAGTCCATATTATGGAATGTGGTTACTTTGATAGTTTGAAGGGAGCTGAAAGAAACAGAGAAATTTCAAATCCTACCAGGGAACCAGAAAGACTTGAGTCAATCCTAATAAATTAAACTTCGTCCAGAAACATTCTTGAGTACTGCAACGCAACTCTCTAGTCTAATAAACAGCCAGAATCATCCCCTAGCATGCTTTTGGCCCACAGCATTAGCACAATCTCAAACAGTTCCCGGGTCTAGTTCGTAAGTCAGAGCATCCCATGAAATTGTTCCCAACAGGCAGTCTGCATACAGCCACCTGAGCTGGGATGCTAAGTTCATTGGCACAGGTCATTTTGGCACAGTTGACCTCAGTGTCCAGGAACATTCCTTGGCACATTTCACTTATTACCACAAATATAGCTTTAGCATCCCAAAGATCATCCTCAGACTCCAAGTAGAAGCCTGGATGAATTCAAGAAATCCAGGGCTCTCACGGGTACTCAGGAACATATGACTGCTGAAAGACCCCAAGCTTTGTGAATGTGCACAAGGAAGCTGGTGGAAAACCTTAAGAATCTGTAGGAGAAAGCAGTATGAAAATAATTTGATTGTTTGATATCCATCCCTGATATATTAAAAGTATGTGTAGAATCATACTGCATAAATGGAGGTCTAGTAATATATTTACTTCTGTCCTGTGCGTATACATAACATTTCTCTAGGCGTGTTTTCCATACATAAATGCTATTCTTAACCCAGTTTCATTCACTTTCCTGAAACTGATGTGGTAGCCCCATTTGTTCAGCTGGATATACAGTCACAACAACGGCATATGGTCAGTAGAATCTATATGTTAAAACTGCAAAGCATCTCTTTCAGGCTTCATTATTTATGTATTATATGTATCCAAGAGACACGCTGACTAGAAAAAAAAAAAAATCAAAACCAGTTCAGGATGCAGACTTCAAACAGATTACAAAGACTGCAAATTATTAAGAACAGAAATGAAGGATAAAACTACTTCCTTACTCACATAAGATGGTAGTATTTTTAGTCAAAAGAAAGTTAACACAGCTATAAGCTTACAATTTTTGCTCTCTTCTACTAAAGAAAATTGAAAATGTATTAAGGGATCTCTCAAAATGTTGCTTGACCTTTGGTACTCATGTTTGACAAACTCACATGAGAGCAACGGAAAGTCCTTTCCATATTAATGTTTAGGATTCATGGCTACAGTTTTCTTTCCTGCAACAAAGCTGACAGATCTGCACTATCCAGCAATAAAGAGCCAGAAGACGACCAGAATGTCATAGTTATGCCCTGGGAACTGCACAAAAGAGTCTGAGAACTGAAGTCATGCACCTTAGCATATGCTAAATAAAAACCATGCAGCTGATGAAGCCTCAGCTAGTTCAGGAAAGGAGCCTACCTGTATAAATTTTTTCCAAAAGACAATAACCAGTATTCTGTACTAGAATAATATAATGAAAACTTACGAATTCTTTAGCAATGAGTCTAGAAGACAGACACTGAACAAAGGGAAGTATTTCCCATTTATGGTAATTTAGAATTATCCTTCTAGAATTAAGATGTTTCCAATCTACGTGTGATTAAATCTTATTTTTCATAAAAATGTACAATGCACAGTCTACTAAAATGAAAGTGACAGCTGCTGTAATCCTCTCCAAAACATGCAATTTTTCAGAAATTATACTGCCCCATTTCGCAGTATATAACTTCCTAGCAATCCAAACATAAGTTAAAATCAGTTTTAAGTACAAGACCTTTGCTGAAATTTATCGCTGCAGCTGAAAATTAAATGTTTACCTTTACACTGCATTCCTTGGCGAAAGAGGCCCTTGAGCAGCCGTTTGCAATACTGGCATATGGTGGGTCGAGTATAAGAATGAACAGCAAAGGTGTGCGGAACCTTCACTCTGCAAAGCACCATCTTTTCCATCCAGATGGGACGGCCACTCCAGGAGGGAATCCTCTTACTAGGTTCTGGACAGCAGCGCTGGAATAAAGAAGGTATACATGATTTGCATCAAAAGAGTTCTACTTTAAGCAAAATAAATAGATTTTTAAGAAAAGAAACAAAAAAAAGTCAGTGGGGCTGGAAGGGAAAGTGTTGGCTCAGAAAGTGACCGGGTAAGAAAGCAACTTGGCCAAGAAGCTTTAAGAGGACATTCTGACATCATAAAACAAAACCAAGAAAACACTTGCCTTGCAGAAAGCAGGAAAGTATATATGAATCTTTATTTTCACAGAAGCTAAAATGCTAAAAATTTACTCCTATGACATTCGTTTTAAGCAACCTGGCAAGGTTCACAGACAGCACATACAGACCCCCCATGTACAGGATAAAATGAAAAACACTGGAGGTAGGCAAACCAAAATCCAATCATTACCTCAAGCTATCAGTCTCAAAAAGAAAAGTAAATCATACCTGGATAGCTTACGAAGTTAGGCAAAAATATTTAGAAAATTAAAAAATATTTTTTTAAATTAAACCCCACAAGAAATCTTTGAAATTAAGTTAAAACAAAAACTTCGACAATTAAAACAAAAAAGGCATTGAGTATCATACTAAACATTCAGCAGGATAAGTTTACAGTTACCTACATCTACAGAAAAATGTAAAGGAACGTGGCCCTGTACATCTAACCTAAAGTATTTTAAGATTGCTGAAAGATGAACCGAAACTATGATAATATATTACTGATCATCTACGCCAAGTATTCAAAATCAGATAGCAAAGAAGAGGTGTCAAAGAGGTACTAAACACACATGTAGAAATCAGAGTTAAATTCCATGAGAGGAGAAATGCTTACAATTCTATGTTCACTGAATAAATCTCACCAATAATTACAAATGTCAGGATAAATATTTTTCATGACTCAAGACTAGGCTTTGTAGCCTCTACCTAAAAAAACATTATGTTCTTGAACTAGACAATCTATACAATTTGTATTTTAAACTACATTAACAAGGTAAGAATTGTTACAAAGTAATAGAATTAGATAAGTAGAAAAGACTAAGTCTCAAAAGCACTGCTTTTACTCCACCGTGAAAGCAGCAGTGAAACAAATGGATCTAATCACTACCTGCCCTGTCTTAAGATCCCAATATAGTTGCAGCATAACCGATAACGTCTCAGCAATTCTCATAACCATTACAACAAAGAACAGTAAAAACCATCATCCATAATAGTAAGCCCTTCATCCCCTACACTCTCCTTGACAGGCCTTGGGGATTTTTTAGATTAACTCTGTGAAAAGCTTAACAGCATATCAGGAACACTCTCTGCTCTCCCAGCATAAAAGCTTCCAATTTGTACTGCTTTAGCCAAGTAACTATTCTATACTGATACCGTAATTACAGAATTTATTAGAAGAAGGGAAGGTGTTTTATCATTCCCAAAACCAAAGTTCTCAGAGTTCATACAACCATGAATGAATGACAGGCTAATAACAAAATTATACATAAAAGTTACAATTTACTTCTCATTTCGTTCCTCACAGTAATAATAGTTATCAGTAAGTGTCACAGTCCAAGACTCACCAGATCTAAAAATGAACTCAAACCAATCATAATGGTTAAGATCAACTCCTTTGTACTCATTATGAGCCACTTGCAACACTAGCTAGTTTAGGATTTTAAAAGGATTTAAAACCAGAAATTGTTTCCCCTTTCACATTACATACTTCTTCAGAGGCAGAGGATGTGTATTCAGCTTGTGCTGGTCTGGGAACTGAAAGCCCTGCTCCTGGTAAAGACACGTTAGACAGACGCCTCTTTCTCACTCCACTGCAGTTATTTGGAATCTTGAAGGCACATCTCTTATGGTAGTTTAACCCACAACCTGAAAGAGAAGTTTTTTTAGAAAGAAAAAACTCCCAACATTCAAAGTAACAAAAATAGTACTAATATTTTGATAAAGAAGTTAAAAAGATGACCCAGAAAAAAAGGTAAAGACAGAAATAGATTGTTCTGTTAAATTCTCTTATTTTAGTGTTCTTGATGTCATCTACAAAAGCACCTTTTTTTGCACTACTTGCTATAATACTGGTCTCTAGTAAGCCCAGCTCTAGAAGCAAGGTCTAAGGACCCTGAAGCAGCTGACGGCCCTCCTCACTTCTCCCCCCACCAGGAGGCTTTCATCACTCCTTCACTTTGCAGCACCGGAGCCAAGAAGAAGCCAGTGACCAGGCAGCCTCCGTACCTGACAGCAGGCTGCAGAATGCTCCGCAGCCAGCTGGATGAAGGCCATAAGGAAAGGGATTCCCCTTCGGGAGTCTCTCCAAAGTATGTGCTCCTTGTGCAAAGAACACATGCTTCAAAGCTAGCTATTTTTTTCGAAGTGGGAAACAAGAACACTTCTTAAGTCATTTACCCAGGGTCACACACAGCTTGTGTTAAAGCCAGGATCTGAACTCAGATTTCCTGACACACAACCCCTTCCAACTCTATGAAATACTACATTTATCATGTGCTAACATATCAAACAAGGTACAATTTCCTCTTCTTCATCTTATATGGCTATACACACACAAAAATACACTAAAAATCACAGACTTACCTTCACATTTTAATCCTTGTCGTACCAAACCCCAAAGCATCTCTCCGCAGTAGTCACAAAAAGTAGGAGCCTTGTAGGAATGCACATAAAGTGCATGAGGACGAATCTGGAAATCTTCAACTGTAGCCAAAGCTTTTAAAAAAAACGCAGTAAGTTATGGTTCTTGCCACAGGATCAACAAGGATTTTACCGTATACCATTCAAACATGCATTTAGAATATTACATAGTTTTCAGTAAGCTTTTCTATTGAGGAAAATTCCATTGGATTCTGTAGGCTAATGGCCACAACTAATCAACAGTATGAGTCATGCTGTTGAAAACTTCACTAACTTGAGAAGGCAAATACAACGAGCTTTGCTAAAATCAACTTAACAGGAAACATTTGAAAAAGCAATTTTATTTTCAAGCTGTTTTGTAACCTACAAAATTTTCAAATGAAGGACAGTTCTACAAGTTAGATTTTTACCTTCTAAAGGACTTTTTCAGTAAGAGCTTATAAGATTGAACTCTGTGTGTATCAAAACAGAACTGTAGATAGAGGTTCCATGGAACACTGGAAACTTCACTAGTAATGTTGTCTTTCTTAAACAAGCCTAGATATATTTAAATGAATTTTTGTCCTGTCTCTTTGGAATGTGAAAAAAAAAAAAAGCAGTGGTGATTTACACCAACATTACCTTGCCCTGATGGCTATTATTCTTTGACCAAACATGTACTAGCACTTCATACTCAGATTCTCATGTCCCAGCTTTAAAACCCTACTGAAAGAGATTTACATGTCTTCAAAATGCCTCTGTTTCTGGTAGTCTGTCTGTTTATAAGGAAACTGTCACAGGCTGTCAATAAGAGGCACACGGGACAAATTTTCCAAATACACCGTTCACCAGAAGCAATGAAAAGCTCAACCAAAACGATCTACTGACTACTGAATACACTAGATACACCTACAACAGCAGGTCCTGAAATGCAGCCAAGGAACTCATCCTTATGATTCTGGAAATCATACTTTAGTGATACAATTTACAAATTTAATCCCATGACAGCCAATAGATATCTCTGTCTAGAACATAACCTCAGTTTGGCACTTAGTCCTCAAAGCCTGAAAGAACTGCTTGATACTAATACAGCTTTTATTTGTAGTTTAACTATGGCTGGCTTGTGGTTCAATTTGATGGGGTATTGATGAAACACAAACAATTCAAATCAGTTAGTGGTTGGGGGGGTGTGACCTTATTATTGAGGAGTACTACAGATTAATAACCACCACTTTGACTTTATAGTTTAAAAGAAACTGTTTTCAAGCACTACAGTAACCCTTAAGAGAGCCTGTCCTTATAGGTATGACTCAGCAACTAGGTTTATTTGAAGCTTTTTAGAAGTATAAACCATCAATCACAAAAACTACAGAACAAAAAGACATGTGAGCAAGAGAAAGACAACAACAGTGTTGGAAGAGCAAATTATGAATCCTATCTGCATTTCAGCTTTAATAATTATAACACACTTATAAATTCATATTCTTATAATTCATATTTATTTATAATAGTAAACTTGAAGAATTAAAACATGACAATGAAACAATAATAAAACTGAGTACTGAAGCATCAGTACCACTTGGATTTTCTTGGAAACCTCTACCCCAAAACAGTGACTCAGTATGAGACTTAAGTCAAAGAGCTCAAGGCAAGCATAATAATAATGTTCCATAAAGTCCTATTTTCTTTTAATCTACTGACTAAAGATCTGTTCCACTGTTGCAACGATACCTACCAGAGAGTACAACCTCAACAAGATCTCCCTCGTGTATCTCTTCTGCTGATGTAATTCGTTGCAAAATATTATCTGAGTTCAGGTCATGACGGAAAAGGAGAATTTTGTCATACATGCCAAAGAAACCACACTCTGGGAACTGCAATAGAAAGCAAACTCTAAATTAACACATACTCTTTGATAATCCTATCCATAAACATTTTCAAAACAGCCACAGAACTTGAGTGTTTTAGGTGTTCCACAGAAACAAAATTGATCTGCTTATTTTTGAGGAACTGAAGCATTTTTTGAACTGAAATGTAGCTTAAAAAGGTTAAAAAACCCACCAGACCCAAACAAAACAAATCAATACCAACTTCTTCCCTGTTCTGCCTCTGGCGCCCGCCCACCCCCCCAACAGTGACACTTTTTTTCAAACCTGGAAAGAAAAAATATTAGGGTCTTTGTTTCTTTGGGGTTTTAATCTCTCAGACCTGCATAATCAGTCTGGCACCTGAAAGCCAATGCAGATCTTTCTCACTCAGATACCACCACTTGTAACCCTCATTGGGTCAGGCAGGTATTCAGCTCAGGATACTTCAGCAGCACCTGCCACACTTTTCTTGAGGGGCAAAACAAGAGAGGCTCCATGTCATTGTTCTACAACAGTTTAGATCTACAGATGCAAGAAAAGAAAAACTTGATTTCCTATAAGGACAGAAGATAATATTGTAAATCCATATAGGGAATAGATACACCAAGTAACCCACCATTTTTCCATGATACTTCACCAAAAATAGCTTTCTTATTCTGCATTTTCCCCACTCTTCAAAATATTGTCAAGCGTGAGCAAGATTTCTTAAAATGAAAAGCTGAAAAGTAAACAGACAATTCACAGAAAAAGAGGAGGAATAGACCCTGGAGAGGAATGAGTACCAATCAACCAGCTCCTTTGGCCTTTTTGTTTAAACCAGAATTCAAACTCGAGGTGGGAACACACACAGAAGTGCTCCACAGAAGGCGGGGCTGGGGGGGGAATAAAAATGGAAAAGCATGCAACAAACTTTCAACTAATTAGGTAACAGACTACAGTTCAGAAATTTAGATCTTGCACAGTCAATAAGTAACAGGGTCTAAATGGCAGGAAGCTTGTGGTATATTAATTGTCTTTAACTAAAGTAGTCAAAGACTTGTTTCTACCAAGTCAAAGACATAATGAAGGAATCCGTCACGCCCATTGTTTTCACACTCCCTTCCCATTCAGACAGAAAATAATTTCCTCTTTCCGGTAGCAATCTTATCCAAAATATTAAGTTGGCCTTTTCTGTTTTGGTGTGCAAGCCCTACACATTTACATTACACATAACACTGAAGAATTCCCATGCTCTGGAAAGCATACTATCTACTTGGACAATCATAAAGAGAGGCAGAATTTGTGCCACTTAACCCATGCAAAAGCAAAAGAGGGACCTGACAAAATTATACTGACACCAGTAGATATTTAATCCGCAGCACCAAGAAACTGTTTTCCTGGGCTGACGCCAAAGCAGCAGGCTGCTTCCTCTGCCTCCCAACTCACTCTTAGGTTCCCTACATAAATTTGATGCTCTCTTGAACTCTGTACAGTAGCCATGACGGTACAGATATGACAGCAGCATTACAGTCCCCTAAAATAGATACTTTTTAAAGCTTTATACAACAATACGCTATTCCTTAAAATCCCTGAGGTCATCTGGAATTACCTGTAAGGACTCCTCTTATCATACTTTCATTCAGTATAGTCATCCACTGATTGATCTTGATAAACAGCAAATATCCATGAGTATTCTGGAAATTACATTTTTCCAGTCTCCCAAAGATTATTTTTATTAGGAAAGTGAATAAAAAGCTTGAGAATTAGCTGTGCTGCCCAAATATGTGTCTCAGTATCTCTGCAAGTATGCACAGGACTTGACATTCAGAACACGCACAGATACAGCATACCAGTAATTCTTCCAGGGGAAATAACAGTTCTTCACACCTGAATCAGTGCATAAACCTGCTTTAAGCTCTAACTCAGAAGTCCACTGTGCCTCAATTAACAAGAAAACAAGTTACATTTACATTTTTTTAATAAGCACTGTGAGGTTTTATTCCTTGATACTATAAACACTGTTTAGCCAGGTATCACATCTTCGTGCTAGTATCAACAAAGGAAGCTAACACATCAATGCTACAATCAATTGTATCCTCAAGATAACTTCTATTTATAGTATATCAATTGTATCATGCTGCTGAAAAACTTAATTCCAACAAAATGGAGGAAAAAAAAAAATCAACATGAATGCGGTACGTATCTGCCTGCAGACAAACATGACACTTTTTATTAATGCTGATATTAATTTCAGCTGCCAGGAGGGACAACTGATGATTCAGAGAATCACTGTGAACTATTGCCTCTTTGTATTAAGTTCACAGAACCACCTACAAACCACAGATTTTAAGGAACCTCTAAGATATTTCAGAGGTTTAAGTCTCCTTCTTTTGATACAGATATGTTTCCATTTCTCTTTTTTCATTCTTTGAGACTACAAACCTATCATGCAGCTGCCAGAACATCCCTACATATAAACCCCCATCCCTGCTAATCAGAGGTCACATAATCACATACCAAGAAGCACTTATTTTAAATGTTATGACCATATGTATTCTGCATGTGCACCATTTACCCATTCTCATGTACAAATCTTGGATTTATTAAAAAGTTTTAAACATACCACATTACTTCTGGTGACTAAAAAGCATTACCTGACACAAAAGTTACAGATGACTACTCCTCTTTGTGACAGCACATGTAATCATCAAAAATGAGAGACATTACATTCCTTAGAAAACAGCATTAACATTACTTCCAAAGTATGTAAATAACAGTATAATGCCTATAAGATTTGGTTTTCAAATAAATTCCAGACAAAAGCTAAATTGATTTCTGTGGAATAAAAGTGTTGTAGAAAAAGCAAAAATCATCTATTATAGATTGTTAGAACTGTTGGCATCAACATCCTCATTTGCTTCTACATTAATTAAATTGACCTTTTAAGCTGTGTGTCATGAATGCTTATGACACTGTAGTGACATGTTTTACCGCCCTCTTCTCTCAAAACAAGTATACATACACATGGATGAAATGACTGTGAAAGGTTGTCTGGTTTTATAACTGTAATATTTAACCTCCTAAAAGATAATTCCTCTATTTACAAGCTTCAGCTTGATCAGTAGCTCCTAGACTACGATGCAGAATCACAAGTCCAGGCCTAACAAGACTAACAATAATCTATGCTAGTATTTATTGCAAGAAGTCTAGCATTAAACACAGACTCTGTATACAGTTTCTATAGATACAAGTGACAGACTCCACCCAGGACGCATTTTTCTATGTATTGGGCATGCCTAATCTCCATTTCTGAAACAATCACTCCAAAAACTAAAAGCATTAAAATAGCGATAGCCGGTTCACTGGTACTACAGAGCTGCAGTTGCTATAAGGTTTTCCTCAACCCACGACAGGGACTGGCATAGCTGAGGAACCTTCCAACAGCTCCCTTACCTATCCTGCCTGTTAGGCCAGGTGCTTATCTGGATGTCCACAAAGGAGTGCAGATGAACAGTGCAGGTGGGACAGCCCATACACCACCATATAACCCCATGACAGGGGCCATCAGCCTACCAAAGGCCCATCTCTGCATGCCAGAGGAGCACAGAGGTATGAGGGCAGGTGGGGAACCCAAATTAAGGACTCCAAGGAAAGCATAACCTGTGCAGGCCCATCCCAGAGCTGTCAGAGGTGAACCTCAGCCCCAGTTTCCAGACATAAAACCCATCAAGACAAGTCAAGTCCACACTGGAGCACATTTTGGACTGAGAGGGGTTGCTGCCCAACGGTATGGTATAAGGCGCTGGGGAATTAGGATTGCACGAGACTTATTATGGCATGTTTATGGAAGGAACTGAAGGCAAGGAAAGAGGCAATTCAGGAAGGCACAAATGTGGGGAAAAACTAGAGAGATAAGACGACAAAAAAGGCTGGACACCTGTAAACAGTGGCTGGTCAGAACAATTGTCTGACCATGCCCTGTGCCTGATCAGCATCATCTGTCCTATTTTTTCATTAAATTACATTTCTAACTATTTTCCTGGATGACAGATTCTCATTCTGAGCACATGTGTGTGTGTGTGTAAGGGAGGTCTGAGTGCCAGCAACTGAAGCCAGACCACAGGTCAGAGGATCCACGTCTGTGGTGCCAGCAACTGGAGAGATCAGAGTGAGTGAAATCAAGACCCAGTAACTGGAGTGGGACCTCAGCCACAGTAGCTTGAATATCCAGGTGCCAGCAACTGGAAAGACCAAGATCCAGGGACTGCTACTAGGCAGACAGTGCCTGAGCCCAGCTGCTGGAGACATCCACATTTTTTTGGTTGTTTTGTGTGTGTGTGTGACCATCTGTCTGTTCCCACTAACAGCCCTTCATCCTGAACCACCAGAGAAGGGTACAGTATGACACCACTGCCGCTGTTTGTGTTCACGCGAGTGCTCTGTGTGTCTGCCTGTGTCAATATGTGTGTATACACATATGTATTGTACACCTGTATCCAAGTGCCTGTGTCTACTGGGAATACGTGGTCAGTCTTGCTACTGGTTGGACCTGGGGCATTGAGCTGCAGGAGCCTCGCCTCTGCCAGGAGGCTGTCAGATTCAATTGCCCCTAAAAAACTTTTCAAGTTTGATGAAAATGTCCTGCCCTTTCCTTGCACGCACACACAGGATTCCACTGATATAAAAGAACAGACTCTAACACAGAGATGCCTCTCTGATTGCTCCTTTCCACACACTTGAGCTCAGATTACTCTTCTCTGCTCACACTGCAGTTCTGTGCACCCAAGCACTGGAAGCGCTGGCTGGCTGCCTTCTCCATGGCCGGCCCTGATGAGCTGCAGGTGGCCCATCGGAGCCCATGTCTAAGCCACTTGGCCAGGCTTCGATGGGGGGAGCTGTGCAAGCAGCTTGGCTCCTTACAGGCGTGCAGCGCCCTGCTCTCTCTTCCTCTCCCCAGTACATTTGGGAATACAGCATTCCTTGCTAGCACCTTAGCCAGAAGGCTATGTGCAGACTGCTGGCCAAGAATAACCTCATCGCCTAACAAGGTTTTTATTTCAAGGGGTATCTTTTAACAGGATTTTTACGCAAAGCTTAAACTATGTTCAAGTTGTACACTACCAAATTTTTCTCTCTTGTACTGCAGCGAAGTACAGCTTTTATAGCCTTCCTTATGCTCAGTTACATGAAGCTGTGAAGGAAGAACACTATCCAGTTCCTCTGAAGTGTTAAGAGCTTATAACATAAATGTGAAAACAAAACTCAAAGCAGAATTTTTAAAGCCTGTTTTATTTTACAGGATTATACAGCTATTACTTTCCTGCATAAAAGCCCAAAGTATCTGCACAGTGACTCAGAACATATAAACTGCTAATCCCAGTATTCCTATGTTTCCTAAAAGCAAAAAGGCAACTGTTCCCAGTGTTAATGGTTCCAAAAGAACAACTAACTACAGGAAATCCATTGCGGGAAGTCTACGTATGTAATAGACTGTGCCAAAATTTATCTCTGGTATACCAATATCATCAACTCATGTAAAGAATGTATGCAATCCTCTGTACTTGAGTGGTACTAGTGCAAGTTAACACTACTAATCCATTATTGCAGTTATACTGAGGAAAAACAAGTGGTGTTATCTAGAATGCTTATATTGTAAGTATTACAGTATGTCTAGTTTTAATTGACAATGCGTTACACACTATTCTTTTTACCCAGAACTCAATATACAGCATCCAGCATTGCTGGAGCGAAACACAACTGAGGCTTCTTTCTATCTTGGCAGTAACTGAAAAATCCCTCTACTTCAAGTTCCAGGACTTACTTTACAAAGTTCTGGACCAGTCGCCAAAAATTCACACTAGGGAAAAGTGTAGGCGGATACTGTTTCAAGGTCCAATATCTCATGACCCATCATAACTCAAAACAAATGCTTCAAACCACTGAAAGTTAATTCCAAAGTCTAATGGTGCAAAACTCCTATTACCTTGGAAAGTCTCTTGGTTCACTGAAATCACTCCAATCTATTACTCTGCATCCCTACCCAGCTATTCACTCCCACTCTTTAGAATCGTGTGCCAAATCACATTATCACACAGACAATTAGCTTCAAACTTGTTGCATCTTTCCCTCACTAGATGCCTCAGTACAGACATACTTGGACTACTGCTTGGCTAGGTTTTCCAGCATACACACTTATTACCATGCTGGAAATGCTAATCTGCCCTGCATATACCAGCTCCGTGCTCCCAGTTCCCCCCAGCTCCCATCTTCTCACAGGCATGTTTGCTTCTCATGCCTCAACTCTCTATCACTCTGCTGCCTTATTTAGCTCACACGAAGAAAGTAGATGACAAGAAGGCAGACAAACAGGGAGGAAAAAGATTTGAGCACAGCTGATGAACACAAAACATGATTTGCATTCATTTTAGAGCCATTCAAAAATAAGCACCATGAACTATTACAGGCTTAACCTGGAGAAAAACACAGAAGGATGGTAGCAGTACTGTTACCTATTTATCACACCAAATTAAGTTGTTACTGCAAGAGTTGTAGAGATCCATTTGTAATATGGATGGATTGTAATATGATCCTTTTAATATGATCCTTTTACTTCTCAGTATTTTATTTGTAAAACATCTGTTCACACTTGAGAAATCATATTAAGCTTCAAGTCAACACCTCTTCCACAATCTGGTTAGATAGCCATTACCATAATGTCCAAACCTTTGGAAGACAGCTCATATTCATCCCACATGTTTTGGTCTTTTCACAACACGACAATTTAAAAGTATTTTAAAATAAACACTTTTTTCCCCCTTCAGCAGCCCTAACTGCAGAGGTAGTTATCCAGATGACTTTAATTCAGCCCCATTAAAACTTGAGTCTTAGGTATACGAATAATACTGGCATACAGTCAATTGTCACTCGGTTAGAAAATTCTACAGATATATTTGTGTTCTTCATGTCAGGATTTTTTCCCCCCAGTTATCAAAGCAAAATGTTTGAACACATCTCATCTCTCTCCCCACATGCCCCAGTCTACTCCATCTTCAAAGGAAACTGGCTAATTTTTCCAAACAATCCAAGGGCTTCAACCACGTTCCAACTATCAAAAATGAAATCCCACCTAGTCTAATTAAAATAATAGGCAGGGCTATCAAAAAAGTGAATACATACTGATAGGATCATATTAAATTCAGATTACTCAAATTATTGATCAGGGAATACAATGTACAAGGACTACAACATTTTTAAAAACAATGAAAGTATGAAACTACAGAAACAGTAGAAAGACTCACAGGCAGGTGTAACATGCAAAATTTAACTCCTTTTAAATACAGCTATACTTCCAGTGATGGTGTTCTCAACACCTTACACAGTTCAGAGTCCTGAAGAAATAAATACAAGTGTGAACATGTTAAGTACCTGTGTAAGTGGCTATTGACAGATTAAGGCCTGAATTCAGGCAAGTCAAAACAGCATAATGTGGTGGGGAAACAATCAGGGGATTAGCACTAGTAAGAAAGCATAAATACTGTTGGGAAAGAAGACAACAAACAACGACACCTTAAGGACTCTGCCTATACAGAGAAAGATGACCAAAAAACCCAACATGGAAAAAACAGTCAAAAAAATATGATGAAAAAACAAAGAAGCACAAAGAAAGCCAGTAATCAAGCAGAAATTAGATTATACACAATCATGAATTTGCTGTTGAGATACAGACAATTACAGGTGCAGTTGAAAGAGTGATCATATTAGGATGAAGAAAAATTAAGACAACAAAGATATTCTTGCTAGCAAAAGCAAAGACACCAAACACACAAGAGTTACAGGAATTAAGATGAAAGCAACAGGTGCTAGATAAAGTTTTAAAGCTTATACTTAAGAAAGAAATGAAAAAAAAAAAAACCAAACACATACTACATATGGAAGAATTCAGCAATTGCAGAATTGTAAACATTGTTGGTGGAGAAGGTTTAAGAACAAACCTGAAAACGGCAGGCCATGGAAGGAAAAATTACTGTTGGAGGTGAACTAAATAAGACACAAGATAGACCAGAAAATACTAGGCTGGATCAAGTTTGATAAAAAAAGATAAACAGACAGGAAACAAGTGCAGCAAACATGAATAAAACACTAGAAATATATAAGGGCAGAGAAAGAAAAGGAAGAGATTGAGAAAGTAAGTTTGATTTGGCTTTTTTTTTTCTTTTTTAAATTTAAGACATATGAGAGCAACATGTTATGAAAATACAAAGGAAAAATCTGAGGGAGGTTTGTTAATAAGACATAAGAAATACCACTTTGACTTTGCTAAGTGGTGACCCTATGGGTGGGTTCAGTGAAGCAGAAAAAGGAAAACTAGTTTGGAAGATTAAGAAACAGATTGTATTGGTAAACAGTGTAACAGTACTCAAGTCAAAGAGAAGGCAACAGTTAGAAAGGATCAAGAGAATTTCAGGCAAACAACCCTAAAGTAGGAGGGCAACTGGCCTATTTCAGAGCAAAATGCAGCAAAGCCATTGGAGGAAAAGTATGTAAAGGAGGGTGCTGAGTATGACTGAAAATGAAAAGAATGAAGGACAGTTTTGTAGATCAAAAAAGGTAGATAAGGGAAGTTTCAGAATCATGAAAGTAAAGATTCAGAAGTTTAAGAAAAAAATTATGTTAAATCTTGCAGGTACTGATAGTATACCAGTAATAGCAGAGAACAATCAAGTGTTTTTCATTTATAGCTATTAGTTTAACCAGAACAAAATAAATAAGCTAGAATAAAGCATTTATAGCATGCTGTCCTACCTAACTCTCAGTTTGCAGCCAGTGGAGCATCACATGTGAGTTTCTAGTTTCAAGCTAGTAAGCCCTATGTTCTACTCCATGTCCTCTCACGTGAGGAATGAAGAAACGGTATTTAAACACAAAACAGGATTAAGAACTTGACTCAGTCATATCTGATCATTGTGCAAGGACACACACTGTCCATCTGCAACTTATGCTACGTATTTTTCTGCTTCTAAACACACTCCCTCTATTCCAGCAGTCCTATCTCTTCATGCTTTGGTTCCTCTTCAGACTCCCCCTGAGAATTGTATGTCTGGTACTTTAATATGCAGCAATCTAGATAAAGAATGAACAGTGTAGTTTAAGACTATAACCAAGAATCTTTTGAAGCATCCCTATAAAGTCTAAAGTTTGCATTTTCTGAATATTTCTATTAAGCATTCCAGTATACAATACCCCTAACATAATGCTCCCCAAATTTAATTTTAAATTTGAAAAAAAATGTTTTGCTCCTCTCCTGATCTTTAGAACATTTTTAACAGAGCTAAGAGACACATCAGATATTTGCATTACTCATCCCACTCTCCTTGCGGACACATGCCTCTCTAGTTTCAGTTCTGCTGATGCTACTTTTAATTACCCTTCTGCAAAACCTGAACAAGCTACAGCAAACAGCGGTGTCTGAACCAGGAAGCACAGCTGACCATCAACAATACAGCAAGACTGGCAATACAGAAAGTGCTACGAAAATGCATTAGGTAAACACAGTACTTATTTCCTAACTAAACTGCTCTCCAACACAGGCTTTTGCAGGATTGTTTACCCCCCGGTTGATTAATTTCCCTTGAAAGAAATAAAAGTAAGGCATAAGTTATTTTTCTGAAAACTTCTGAGGATGCTATAATTACTTTTACAAGAGTTAAAATCCAGACTCCTCAGAGATCTGCTGTAAATCCCGATCAACATTTTTGATACTGTAACTGTAGCCTCAAATAGAGGCAGGCAGGCAGTTCAAGCTCCCAAGCAAATAACACACAATACCCGAAACCTTTTTTTCTTGTTCCAGGTATGTAGAGAAATACAAGTCTGAAATGTGATTTAAAAGCACTATTAGCAGTAAGTAAGGCAACTTCCATTTAATTCTAGTAAAGATACCACTCAAATAAGAGGAAAAGCTATAAATGACTCCAAGTAAAAAAGGGATAATTCTCCTTTTTCATTGAAGTGCAACAGTAAATAGATAACTGCTAACTGCAGTATTATCACAAGACCAAACTATACAGTACCCTGAAGTTGGGAGCCAGGAACCAGTCAAAAAAATACAGTTTAAGCAGGCTGTGGAATACCAGATGAAACGGAAGCTTTAACACTGTTGAATCTAAAGGCATACCCAGTAGCTTCAAAGCTTTCAACTGGAAAAAACAGGCAGCCACATGCATGACGGTACACAGAAGAACACAGTTCACAATTTTTACATAAATACAAAAATATTTATATATTACAGTCACCAGATCTAAGAGGAAAAAAACCTCACAGCAGGACATACTGCTGTCAAATAGAGGGTAGAAGGAGGATACTGCCACTTGTGCACTGGCTGCAAAACTACTTGTGAAAGATGAATGCACCATACATAAGGTTGTTTCCTCATTGTTTTGCTGCCTGCAAACATGTTCTCACTGAGCAGTAATTTGCTGGTAGCATCAGCTGCAGGTGAGCATAAACTGAATCAAAGCCAGACAAGAGAGAAAACTGATCGTGAAATTCTCATCAGTTTTGCAGTAGATTAGGCTCAGCATATAAGAAGTTTCCTGACATATAAGAACTTGAGCTAAACTTTCAGCTGAGCCTGCCAAAAAAAACAGAAAGGAAAAAGAAAAATAAGCGTGAATGTATTTGTTTTCATCTTTAAGACAGAAGACAGGAAATATGTTGATACAGAAAGAAAAAGCGGCCCGTAAAATGGCTGTGAAAAGTGCACATAACATTCATGGTTAAAAAAAAAAAAAAAATTACCTAAATGACTTGTCTCTTCAGAAAAGAACTAACATGCTGAACTACATTTTGGTAGCCCAAAAAGTTATTATGAAATCAGTTTGCTTGCCAACTATTTTGTAAAAATATGGAAGATGCGATAAGTTGTGAGATGGGGAAAAAAGATACACAACCATACACAAACCAGAGTTCATATAATGTTTGCATTTACTGTCTTTCAAGCTATTAAGTGAAACCAAACCATATAATAAAACTAATCAACCATAAATAACAAATCACAACAATGAAAGACACGGAGAAAACAATTCCCTACAAAATAATCTACCTACAACTCCATCCCTCTCATCCACCCTTGGCCTTGAGGGAAAAAAGCAATTATTTCTTCATTATTTTATGAAACAATGTTAACTACTTTTCAGGTTGCTTAGTAGGATTTAACCTACCTAACCTAAATAAAGATAAAACTTGAATGCAAAAACAGCAAGATCAATGTTATTTCCTTCCTAGCGAGTCAGAACTCGCAACGGCTTCACCAAGACACATTTGAAAAGGATGCTAATATTTTTTTTATTTATTTATTGGTTGACCCTCTCTTAATAGAAATTATACTGGTAATAGGCCTCTCATAAAATTATGAGAAATGTATGTATTCCTTATATGGAAAAACAATACTAGGACAGTATTAGCTGTTTGGTGGGGTTTTTAATTATTAACTAGAAACAAAAAGAAAAGCTAGTATCAAGCAACTCTGCAGGCCTGCAGTGCATTTCTGTAACCACAACTGGTCCTTTCATTACGGCTGACTATACTGTTGCATGAATACTCCTTAACAATAGTAAGCATAAACTAGTAACCTAAGATACCAGTAACGATCACCAAAAGAACAAAAACATATTCTCCATATTGTGAAAATTAATTCTTGCAGAAAATTTACTACTACATCTTCTTTTACTACATTTCACAAGCAAAAAAGTAAAAGGACAGATTACTCTTTTTAAACAAAAAGCTTCTATCTTGGGAGTTAGCAAAATTTCTTTATGCATAACTGCAAACATCTAACATGGATCTTTGTCACTGTAGCAAACTTCTTGGCATATTCCAGTCACACATTCTTACAAAACAACTGTTGCCATCAGCAGAACATGGTAGTGTTATACCGTACCTTCTGGTAAACTATAGAGCACACGAGGTCTTTAACAGCAGAGAGGGACAGTTCCTGAGCTTCAATGGTGACAGTCTCTCGAGTGAGACCAATCTGCAGAAGGAAGGAGACCCCATGCATAGAGCCCCGGGAGTTGGTGAGGCTCTGAGTACTGAAACTGCCATTGGAGAGTCGACTGGAGAGCCCCGACTGGGGACTTGAAGACAAAGTTGGGGTTTGTGGTGCAGCAGCATGACACGTAGGTGGGGAAAACTTCTGTAAGGATGGGGGAGAAGAGTCGTTTGCTGACATCTGACTTGCTTTACTCTGTCAAGATCTCCCTAGTAGTCAAATTCTAAGCAAAATATGTTGTCAGTTCTTGGTTTGAAATGAAAACAAGGATAATGTAATTTTCCCTTTCTTAGCTCAGTAAAACACCCCTGACCAGTAAAGCTTTATTTTCCCTTTCATTCTGTGCAAGCCAAAGAGTAAAATAATTTCAGCTGTAAGTTACTTTAAATTAAAGGTTCTCTTTCCGCAGTTACAATCAGCTGATCAAAAGCAGATTGTCTGTCCTTTAGCACCACGTCCAGACAACAGAGGCTTACATAAAGGCCTCACAGAAAGACAGCACCTCTGCTGTTTTATATTTGTCCTTCATTTTTATATATTTAAAAAAAAAAGCTGGAAACACAGATGGAAATAAGTGTTGGTAACTCATTAAAAGTATCCTCATTCACCTAATTCCACAGATCGTATCTTAAACGCAGACTCATCTTCATGTAGATAGCCTTTTAGAATGAAAAAAAAAAAAAGTATATCCTTGACCAACAACAGAAGTCCACATATGTGATGAATCTATTCCTCCTTCAGAAAGTCTTCTCTGAATTCACAGGACACTGTTAACTTGGAGATCAGTGAAGGTATCTGATTTCATTTTTATGAAATGTTTTAGCTCATGAAATGCAGAAGCAGAACGTCTGAAGACACAATCACATTAAATGTAATCTCTAGCTTCACCCAGATAATCTCCAGCATTTTGAAACTTTGTACTCCACCTGTAGGGGAGAAGATAATGCTGTTATTTCACATGAAATGCGTAAAATTGCATAGCAATATCATAACCACTCTACTTTGAAGCAGCAGGATTATCAATTCCTTGTACTCCAATATGTTATGTTACTAACATTTTATACTTATAACTTGAAGTTAACTGCTTTCCCACTGTATAATACACAAGACAAATCAGACCTAACACGGCTCAATAAGTTATCACATCTTTGAATTAACAGTAATTTAGCAGAGCAATGCACTTAACGGTTAAGGGGGGGATGAGGGGAAGGAAAAGGAAAGAAAAAGGGAGTGGAGTAGACAGCAGACCACAGCTCTGCTCCATAGGTGTATACTGAGAAGTTGGTGAGTAGGGAAGGAAATTTATTAAAATACATTGAAATGTCCAATAATCTCTATGTAGCATGTACTCAGGATATCATTTTAATCCTTTTATTCAAGACAACTGAAAAACAGCTTGCACAAACTCTAACTGTAGGAAGATATGCATAGCATATAATTGAGCATTGGTTCCTTTGGGGGCGGGGGGGAATCATTTAAAGCTTACACGTCTGACTAAAAAAGCGTGTCAGCTACAACCTTTTAAAATAAATCATTTCATGAGTATAGGCTCAAAATACTTGTTACAAGATGCTGTGCTACGTGATTCGATATTTCAAGCATTTCATGAGCAACTGAAATGCCTGAAGAAAATCATTTTCAGATTCACCACGCAACTTCTGCCACAGAAAAAGTTAGCTGTGAATGCAAAAGTCGTTCAAATACATAGGTACTACATATCGCTAACAGTTTGTAAAGGAACATAGATCCATGCAGGACACCAAAATCAGCAAGCTCACATGTTTTTTCCTTCCCCTGTGTACAAAAAAAAAAAAAAAATCTCAGAAAGAGCTTTACTAAGATTAAATTACATGAAATTTTAGAAAAGAACTGCCACAGTTTATCACACACAATAATATAAACTGTCCTTACTAGAAATATGGCTGACACCTGGTAAAACAGTCCATTTAATAGATTATGTACTCCTGGTATTTACCAGTGTAATAACTCAAAACCCCACTGCTATTGCATTCTAAAAGGTAGATAAGGAAACAGAGGCACATGAATTGCAGTACTGGAAGGAAAATAAGCTCTTGGTTCTGTGACAAAAATTCCTAACAGGGGCTCCAGAAGAGAACAAATTGATACTTTCTGGATTTTCAGCATAGGTATCTACAAACTGTTGTCTTCAAGTACTCAAGAGCTGCTGGACATTTACCAACAACACCTGAAACGACAACTTCTGCCTTAAAGAACACACTAAACACGATACAGATGAAGGTCATAAACAGGGAGAATAAGGGCAGCAACAGTAACATTTAAGCACCTTTCTCAAGAAAGCAGCTTCACAGTGCCTTCAACTTTGCTTAAGGATGACTTATTTTTGTTTTCTACATATTCTTTTTCCTCTCTCACTTCTCACCAGAGACAGCAAATACCAAGCCTTAGGGGTGGATCTGAATCAAAAATAATAATGCCTAACCAACGTAACAGAAAGCAGAAAAGCCATATGTTGTGAAAGAATTAATGGGTCTACTGAGCAAGTTTAATTTCAACAGCGAAAACACACTGTGAAAGTTCACCTACAGCTACCTAATTAGAATGTTAATTATATTTGCCAAAAGCGTGATGCATTTGCATTTACAAAGCCTTTTCATACCAAGTGTACTTGCATATAAGCCTTTAATGAAGTTTATTTTTGCTACTCGGTAGGAAAGAATAGATCTTTCTAAGAAAGAAAAGCCATAGAAACTGCTCACTTCACAGTCGGGATAAACTGAGCCTGAACATCAAGTTAAGGTAAGTGCATATTGAAATTTATATTCAATCTTACGATTCTGTATTTTTATGTATATGTTAAAAAAGAAGCCCTACGCCTCAAAAAGCAGGGAGGCACAAGGGCTACGAAGGGAGCCCACCTGCACAGCTCGCAGCCTACTTTCCAGCCCGCTCTCTCCGCAGAAGCGCTGACCCTCCCCTCCCTTTTGGGGCTGCCCCCGAACCAAGCCCCTCTCGGGCAGCTCCTCCGACATCCGCCGCTCAATTCGCCCACCTTTCCCCCTTGCTAGGCACAACACGGACCTTCGAGCCCCGCTCCGAGCGGCTCCTCTCACCCTTCTTACCCCCCGCGGGAGCCGGTCGCTTTCCCGGTTCCCGCCGGGAGGGACTGAAGCCCCCGCCGCGCCGCAGCCGGCTTCGGGGCG
>VZSZ01009664.1:219646-251263 GCA_013398815.1 Ibidorhyncha struthersii
GACCCCCAGATCCTTCTCCTCAGAACTGCTTTCCAGCAGATCCACCCCTAACCTATACTGGTGCCGAGCGTTCTTCCTCCCCGGGTGCAGGACCCTACACTTGCTCTTCTTGAACCTCATCAGGTTCTTCTCTGCCCAGCTCTCCAGCCTGTCCAGGTCACGCTGGATGGCAGTGGGGGCGGTAGCTAGCACTACTGGCTGTTGTCACAGGAGTCAAGCTACCAATTCTGAGGTTAACCCATGTGTCACAGCACTGATGTATACCCCAGCTAGCCCCAGGTGAGCTGCACTATGCTGTGTAGTCTCACCAATTACACCACTGTGAGCAGAGGCCACAAGGACACAGCTTCACTCTTGCTGGGACTGAGCTAGCTTATGCTTTTCTTTGTAGTACTACATCTCATAATGTAGGCACGGCGCAAAGCTAGATCTTACTACTAAAAACAAAGCTTCTAGTGTCTGTCCCAATAGAAACCTCATTTGAAGGTGGCATGGTTGCAGAAATGACTATGTATGTAGAATTAAGAAAAGAGAGAACCCAATCATGGGCTGAGATTTTAAGGCTGGTAGGTAAACATTTCTCCTGTGTTCTTAATACTAGCGGATTTTGCATGGAAATCAAAAGATAGAGAAGCCACAGAACCTTAAAAAGTCAATATATTTTGAGATAAAAGCTTTTCTTAAGATTATATTTTGTTGTCAGTAAATCAAATTAGGACAATATATCACATTTACTGTAATTTTGGAAAAAACTATGGTTAAAAAGGTCTAGTAATAGTTACAGCTATAGCAATCTTTCCCTTTTTCTCCTTTCTACAGCATTCTCACCAACCAAGAATTTTACATTCTGATGCTATTCAAAAAGTTGCAGCAAACACAGATGTTTCTGAAATGTGGGAAAATGATTTGCGCCCTATCCTGATAGAGAGATACTCAGGATCCCCAGGAAATTATGTCGTACGACAGGTAAGGCAACATTTCCTGAAAACCTCTAAGAACATCTATTATTTATATTCTGATAGTGCCTTTAGTGACCACTAAAGGGATAGATACGTTTCTTTTGTTTGGTACGATGAACTCTATCATTGTTCAAGTCTAGGCTGCATAGAGCCTACAGGACACACGATGCACTTTAGCTGACATTATTTTCCAGGGCTGCATAGCATGATGGAAAAAAAACAAAACCCATACCCATATTAAAATTTATGTTTAAAATTCGAAGGCTTGACTCATGTTTGGTACCCAAAGTACAATACAATGATGGTCTGTTTCCTCACATGCACAGGCTTTTGGCCACTGGTTCAAACCCCCTGGGACCCTACACGGGGATGAAATAAATGACACTCTCCCCACCCCCGCCCTTTTTTCTGGAGAGGTCCTGTGCTGATACACTCCCCTGTAGTGTTGCCTCAGATGGGTGTATCAACACAAAAAGGGATCGGAGTGGCCCAAACTGGCAGGCAGCCTAGATGGTTGAAATGACAAAGCACAGCACTGGTTTAAGTATAGCGCTAGCCTTCATCTACCTTTTAAGCAGTGACTCAACAGCTCCAAGATAACCCTAACTACAATAAGTTTATTTGCCACCCTGCAATTGGTAGACTGGAAAATGCAGCTTTTTTATGCTTCATGTGCGCATGTGTCTCTATCAATTTAGTTTTGTGGTTTCTTTAGTGATAGCCTGGGAGGCAGACCCATGAAAGGGGAAAAAGTGAGAAAAAAAAAAAAAACAAAACAGCTGAGCCTAGGCTACAAAAGCACAAGTCATATTCAAAACAGGATCATTCTGTTACAAGGTAACAGCATGTACTAAAGCAGACACCCACCAAAGGAAAAAAGGAAGAGTCCTCCATAGTCAAAGCACAACAGAGTTTGAAATCGATGACATTTCTTTGTTGAGACACAGAAAATGCATCAGAGTCCTTCAAGGGAGAAGGCTAGTGACAGTCATGGATAGTGCACACTGGGACCTCCATCCATATTCCTCTTAATCCATAACAGACGTCCTTTGCTCAGCCTACAGATAGCGGACAGACCATACAACGTCGTAAAAGCTTTCAGAGGGTGACCACAAACAAAATGGAAGTTTGTTCTAGCACTAAAATTAATGGCAATATTCCCACCGACTTCACTAAGAGCAGGACAAGTCTTCAAAGTCTGTTTTCTTTTTTCCCCTTAGAGGCTTTTCCTAATGTTTATTTAAAGAGAGGGATCTGCCTTGAAGAAGCACTCTAGGGACCCATAAAAATAAGTTGCTCAACAGAGATGGCCAGTCAGCCAGAACTGTACTCAGTATAACTGGCGGTTAGAAGTATTCTCTTTAGGTAGGAAGTTACCTAAAATAAAGGACCTCTTTTATATATTTACAGTTGTTTATTTTTATCTTTACATGAACTACACTTACCAGATTTTATTTTTAAAAGATTATTCTGAAATGTTTAATTCTATCTTTAATTTAAAGGAATCAGTCTGTCTCTTACAGCCTTGTAAACAAGTTATGCCACTTGAAAGGCAGATTTCTCATAGAAGTTAAAAAAAAAAAACGCTTTTTTTTTTATACTGCTGTGGCATCTATGCATGGTAACTGTCAAAATAGCCACAAGTTCTCTGCAGCCAGTTTTGACATTTAATTTAATGACGCAACTGAGCTCAGATTTGAAGAGGTAAACATTAAATGTGTCCTGGTTACACCTGAAAAAACAGTGGCCTGGAAAATTCAGAGAGCAAGATTTTAATGTGTCATATTAATGGGCAATCATTCAAAGTACCCTCAGACTCCAAATACAAAAGGCAAAAGGGAGAAATGAAAAGCAAGCGAGCCAGTCAGAGGCTAAGCTAGCAAAGATGTTGCTTACTTTATATATGACATTCATTTTTTGCTATAAAATTTATCTTTTAAAAATACCCTGAACTTACAGAAATAAGCTTAAGTGCCTCTATTAATTAGTTAATGACAGTTTGTCTGCAACATCTTTTTGAAGCAAGCAATATTAATCTGTTGCGTCGTCGTTTTTTTTTTTAATTGCAGCACATCAAGCACCGTCTTCAAAGATTACAGGCTGGTTGGGAAATTGAAGAAGATACATTTCAGAGATACACACCATATGGATATCAAACATTTTCAAATATTATCAGCACTCTCAACCCCTCTGCAAAACGCCGTCTAGTACTTGCTTGCCACTACGACTCAAAATTCTTTGGACAACAATGGCAGGAGAGAGTGTTTGTAGGAGCAACCGATTCAGCCGTGCCTTGTGCTATGATACTGGAGCTGGCACGTGCCCTGGATAACAGGCTGCAGTTAATCAAGGTAGTTTGCTTGTTTCGTTTTGGTTTTGCAATAGCAATAGGCCTTAGGGCACTTCCATGTTCTCTCCCACAGCCTGTGTGCCTGATTCTCTGATCGCTGCGCCTATAGTAAAACTCCAATTGACTTCATAAATAAAAGAACAGAGATCTGTATCTACTGCTTTAGAGTACATTATCACATTAAAACTTCTTATACAAAAGGTGGCTATCTAAAAATTATCTAATAAATATATACTATACAAACCCAACAATTTATGCATGAATAATACATGTTTCATAGACTCGGCAAAATATATTCCTACCTTCTATCTAAAAGGCACAGAACCCTACTCAGAAGCTCCTATCGTATCCAGTAACATCTAGGGTCATTGAAAAATTTTTGTTGCTTTCTGAACCTTGCATTTTTAAAATCTCTCACTTGTACTGTTTTGGGAGATGGATGAACTAACTGCTGTGCAGGACAGTGACGCTCATGTCCCTCCATCCCATAGTGATTTCAAGCTTTTCTTGTTTTCCTTTATCAATTTGAATAGTTTATTTATGAAACAAGCGATGGCTGTGTACAGGAAAACAGTCAAGTAATAGTCTGTTATATTATCAGTCTGTTATCTATGCTATGAAAATCTGCTGCCATTTCTAGGCACAAAAATCTGTTGATCCTACTAGCTCTAAAAGCTTGTAGGATTACAGATTCATGAGTGCCATCTACTGGTTCAGTATTTACTATTTACAGAAGAATCCGTCTCATACACTAACAGAGCTTTAACAGGAAAAGGTCTCAAATGCTTTATGACGTGTCAAGAATAAACTCAGCTCAGGTATTAAGATTACTTGTCGGCAGTTGTTTCCAGAAACTGATTTGGTGCCTTCTGACATTAGAATATTTAAGAATTAGAAGATTAAGATTATGTCAATGTTTTTAGTCACAAAAAAAAGCACTCCTGTAATACAGATACTTTCATCTAGAAGCTTCATTTAGAATAAGTTTGCCTGATGGTTATTTATGGAACAACTTTCACACTGACTTAAAGACTGGAATTTTTCACTAGTCATACACCATTTTTTTATTAAATGGTTTTATCACGTAAGATGACAGCATTTGACAAAAAGGCTGTCTAATTACTTCGCACAGGCTACCATTTGTACAGTCTGTTAACAAAATATACTTTGGGATCCATCTGCTTAATACATTAGCTATGACCTTTTTGCTCTGCTCATAGCAGCATAACAGACTTTGTTATGTTTTCAGCCAAATCTATTTATACTTTGACTTGAAGCTGTGATTTTTATCTTGATGCTTTTCCAGTTATACAGAGTAAGTTTAAAATTAAAGGGTAAAGACATCTGTACATTATTCAGACCTGGTAATGTGTTAAACAGTAGTAAAAATAATGATAATTACAAATATTACTTTCTAAAATTCAAATGGCATTAATGCAGTTTCCTCCAGAATGTAATGCCAAATGACTGCTATTACAAGAGCTCTGTCCCGTGCAAAGGACAAAGGGCAGCAAAGCATTGCCATTAGAAAAATCCATATATCACTGTGAGCATAATCAATATCATCTTGCCTACGTGAGCGACATTTTACAGAAGTTTTCTACTACTGTTTAGATTGGAACAGCTCCAGCTCGTTGGGAGTTGTAGCCCGTACAGGACATGACTGTTGCCAGTGACCCCACCTTTTAACCACATCATGCAATTTCACTGGAAGTAACATTAATTCATAGAAGGGTTAAAATATTTATGGCAACTGCCAAGACTACAGTTCATATAGTGGAACCAAACTGGGTTTAGCCATGTTGTAGATTATTAGGACACGCTGCTAGTGCAAACAAGGCTTCAGTTAGTAAACAGAGAGAAAAAAGGCTCCTCCTACATTAGGGAGAAATTTCACACAGATGTCTCCTTTGTGACCTTAAATACATTAACCATATATAGTCTCAGTTTTTTCTGCTGTGTTATTTTTGGTTGTTGAAAGGGGAGGGACTGTCTAGTCCACTCTCTGTGCTTTGGTTTTAGGGTAAAGTCGCCTGGGTGGTTGTGAGTCCCCCGAATGAAAATAAATGGTCATTCTTCTCATGACTGACTGCTCTTTGTCCCGCAAAGAACCGTCAACTTTAAAATACATAATTCACCTCCTGATGCTCAACTGTAGCAGAGATATTACTCCTTTGTGGCGCTCAGATCAGGTGTTGTTGCTGACATGTCTCCTCATTATTTGAGACGATGTTTCTGCTGCCTGTTTTTGCAGACCTGCCTCAATATACTCAGCTCATGCCCACTAAAGTCAGAAATTAAACTTTTAACCAGAACCAAAATACCAGACCGAAGAACGTGTCAGTGTGCTAGATAAATAATAATGACTGATCACTACCACTATTACACCATAACCTGTGTTTAACAGCCATAGAAAGGTTTGCATAGGGTACCTTGGAAATATGCCCCTACTGACGTTGCTTATATAACTACATTATTTGTCCTTTATTTAATGTTCTGGCAAGAATCAGTTATGTTACTTTTAACTTCCCCCAACAGACCAGCTCAGCGTCAAGACCAGACCTTTCACTTCAGCTCATTTTTTTTGATGGTGAAGAAGCCTTTGTCCAGTGGTCCCCTTCCGATTCCCTCTATGGATCTCAACACTTAGCTCAAAAAATGGTATCTACTCCACATCCACCTGGTTCAACAATGACAAATCAGCTGCACGGCATAGTAAGTGGCTTTCTCCGCCCTAATGAGTAATAGTAAATTGCATTTTTTTTAATATTTAATGAGTAAGTAATTGGCCAAATTCCCAAGAAACCATGAACCCCTTCAAATTTAAAGGAAGAAGCAGGCTTGTGGAAATTGTATGAGATGTAGTAAAATAGAGTTGGCAAGAGCTTTTCAGGTGAATCTGCTTAGACCTTCTCCATGCAAGTATGAGGAGTCATAGAAAAATCAAAATACACCAATTTATTAGAATATAAACTAGGATACCCACCTTCTTCAAAAGAGATCATTCAAAGTGATTAGGAAAGCACACGGACGTGTCTATGAACAAACCTCCCCTAGCTCAGCACTAAGCTACAGCAAGCTCTCTGTTTCCCTTTGATTTCTACTAACATTCTGGTTGTCTGCTCCCTTCTCCCTCCTGCCTTCTAGTTTGCCTACTCACTGCTCAGACACTTTTCCTCTGTCACCATATCTTGTGACTCATAAAATGTCTTTCCCTTGACAGACTTTGTTGTTCTCCAGGGAACAAGCAATTTCCTCTTCTTTCTCCCCACCTACTGTAGTTTTTCTTTTAAAGGTATATAACACAAACTGCAAACAAAGCAATGCAGCCTGCTTCAGCTCGAGGAACAGAGAAATGGTCTGCCTTTTTCTTCCTCAGAAAGACAGAAAAATGCATCAGACTGGAATCGGGTTCTGCTAATGAGTTCTTCTCAGGCACTATGGTAGAAAAGCCAGATCTTTGGCCAGAGCTATCAAAGACCTAGTCACAGACCTATACAGGAACCAAGAGGTTTCATTATTGCTGCTGCTGCTGTTGTAGATGGTATAAAGAAATCTGTACTAAACATTCTTTCTTCTGTAGGACCTGCTTGTGCTACTGGATCTAATTGGTGCACCAAACCCAGTCTTTCCCAATTATTTTCCAAACACTATTCGATGGTTTCGGAGGCTTCAAGCAATTGGTAAGGAGAGGGATATGGGCTTTTGAGGAAACTGAAAATTTAGTGTAGTTTCTGAATGTATTAAATCCTTTAAATCAGATTTTTAGATTACTTTTCTGTTTTACAGTTATAATATTTAATAATGTGAAAGTTAAATTTGGTACATCTTAAACCTATATGAACATTTTAATATTTAATTAACGAAATAACTGAGGAAGATTCCCTGACGTGTGGAAGCCATGAAACAGATTCTATTACTGACTGTCACTCTGCGACTCTTGGGAACTGCTTCACTTCAATGTTTTAGTTCTCACTTCTGTAAAGTGATGGTAACAGCACCAATCATAGAATCACAGAATAATTTAGGTTGGAAAAGACCTTGAGACCATTTGAGTCCAACCGTAAACCTAACACTGCCAAGTCCAAATGCAGGTCTCCAGGGTGGGGTGTCTCACCAGAGCAGAGGTGCAGAATCCCCTCTCTCACTCTGCCATTGATGCCACCCAGGATCCGGCTGGATTTCTGGGCTACCAACATGTGTTGCCGGCTCAGGTCTGGCTTTTCCGTCTCCACAGTGTGACTCTAATCCCTTCATCCCCCAGCCAGTATGGAGACCGACCCAGCTGCAGGCCTTGTCAAACCTCATCCCCAGTCTTGAGGTCTTCTAAGTATTAAACAAATGCAAAAGACAGTCATCAACTCCTTTTTCTTCTTTGATGGAAAAAGCTTCCATGTGGGAGGAAAAATTAATTCAAATGTGCTAACATGCCTCATATTGTCCAAAGGTTGTAATAATCACTTTCATTGTGAATTACAGAGCAAGAGCTACACAACATGAATCTGTTGAAGAACCACCTTGTTGAAAGGCAGTATTTCCAGACCACTTTACATCGAGGCTTGGTTGAAGATGACCACGTTCCATTTTTATTAAGAGGTACTGGAAGCTCTTATACTTTAAAGTTCAAGTTCAGTAACAAACGCATCATTTAGTGGATAAGCAAGTGCATATGATCCTGTTTTTCAAGCTTATTTACCCCATCTTGAGGCTTCCAAATCTAACTTTACGCAGGCCAAGAGTCACAGCTTTGAAAAACAGACCCCCAAAAAAGCAGCGATAAAACATACCCATCATCATTTTGCACGAGCACAGCTCCAATGGCACAGAGATAATGGAAATTTCTGTCAGCAGTAGCATCCTACAAAATTAACCCTGATCCAGTGGGTTCTCACAACATACCACACTAGCCAGCTAGTTACTACTTCTAGGAGCAGTGAAACACTCAAGGGTCCTATCTTCAAAGACTACAAAAATCTCTAAGGATCTGTTGTCAAAGTTATGGTAATGCTCACTATTACCTGTTTAAATTTGAAGGCGCTAACTCCTGCAAAAACTCACATACTCAAATTAGGCATCCTCATTCCCAAAAGAGAATGGAGATTTCACAGCTGTCAGCTTGAGGGGTGGGAAGGGTGCACAGAACAGCCAGTAGAAACAGCAAAGGACACAATATGCCTGAAATCCCTCCTGGAATTAGGCACATAGCTGAAAGTGGGATTCCCTACCTAAGCATTTCTCCTGGCAAATACCTACACCATAGCCTCTGACTGCGTGTTCATTCTTTTCCTTTGGGATGTAATCAAAGAAAGGGAAAGCAGCTGCACTACTGCTGCCACCTTGTCAAGCTACAGGTCAGTGATTAAAGCACTTGTCCAAGTTCAAGATATGGATTTGATGTCCTTCTCAGTGCAAGCATTCAGCAGAGCATCTTCAGAACTAAGGTGGGCCAAAGAAGGGTAGTAGATATTGTAAACTCTCCTGAGTGAAGTCTTCCACTGTACAGCAAGGACTACAGAGTCTTATTGCTAGAGAAGGGTTTCCCAAAAAAGAATATAACACTAGTTCCATGAAGAGGGTATCTACCTAGGAAAGGAGGAAGGTATCTTCATATCCAGCCCCTAATGTTACCATTACTTGCGCTCTGTTAACTACTGAGTACTGTAAAATGCACACACAGCTCTGGAAGCAGGCACAAGAGTGCTCTAAAGTGAGTGCTCTCTTCACTGAGCTATGGTTACTGTCTTCTGTTCAGTGGCTCTTCAACTCCATGAATCTTTCATTTTCACACCAAAGCAGGGCCCAGGTCCAAAGAAACTAACACAGCCATCATATGCATGTCCAGGGATATCAGAAATCCTACACGGGAGAAGTCGATTGTGGAAAAAAAATGACTACACCTCAAAACCTTTTCCAATAACATGATTAACACCTAGTGAAGAAAACAGATTCCTTAGCAGTATGCAGCTGAAAAATGAGAGAGGAAAAGCAGTAAAACAGAAAAGAGGCTGGAGAGAAACAATTCTCCCCCAAAAAAGCAATCAGGAAGCAGAAGACTGAGTTAACTCCTCTTTTACCTCAAAGTTGCAGTGGCTTGAGGTGTGTGTGTGTATATATATATATATATACACACATGCAGTGATACAGATCCTTTCAAGTCAAAGTTCTTTTAGTTGAGGATAACAGTGGTTCTATTTTACAGAGTAAAAATACAGACATGCTATTTTACCATTTATGGAGAAGACTAAAAAATGCTTCAAAAATGCTCAATCTTAACACTGTCATAAGAACATGGCAATCAGTTTTCAGTTTGGGGAGCTGCAGTGTTTTCCCTGCCCTTCTGTAGCTCCTAAACATGGTATCAACAACTACAATGCCAAAGATATTAAAAAAAGCCCAAACAAGTATCACTGTAAAACTACTAGCTAAAGTGCCTTAAAAAAAAAGGGGGTGGGAGGACTACTCAAAGGAAGGTGCCAGTTTAGGAAACACACAATGAAATGGAAGGGCTGCAGTCACAGGCTTCAAAAAACCAAGAAGGTAAAAAGGAGCTGCAGTGACACACACTCCTCTATAAAGTCAGCTTATTGAGTAGTTACCTGAGACTACTGCTAAATGGTGACATACAGAACTTCTCTAGTATTTCTCCTCCAAATTTCACTTTTCTCCTTATAGGAGTTCCAGTCCTACATCTGATTCCATCGCCTTTTCCTGCAGTATGGCATACCGTGGAGGACACAGAAGAAAACCTTGACAAAACCACTATCGACAATCTCAGCAAAATCCTGCAAGTGTTTGTACTGGAATATCTAAATCTGTGAAAAACAAAATGGCAACAAATCATACTCCATTCTAAATACTGTTTGCCTGCCTTCACGTTTGCTATTTAATTGCACTGGAGAGCACTAAAGCAAAGCAAAATATAATGATAGTTCTTGCTAGACTGATTATTGATTCAGCTGTTCCTGACCCAGTGTTCCATGTAGCCAAATATGATAGCATTAAATAAGAACTAGTTTCAGCCTGGAAAGAATTTGATCTTTCCATGTCTTACCTCTGAATAAAAAAACCCAGAATTTTTCCAGATTATCACTGTTTCACGTCACGTATTAAGATCCCAGGAGGATCTTAAGGCTCCTGACTTCAGTGTTAGCTACAGTTTTTACAAGGTGTGACCAACTTTAGCAGTGTTCAGCAATGGAAATTTACACCACATTATCAAAAGAGGCAAAAATTACACTAAAACAAACTCTCCTTTGGGTTGAACTAAACCACCTCATCCTGAAATGAGTTGCTAGAACTCCTGACACACAGAAGGGTTTTTTAATCCTCTCTGCTCCCTCTCCTCCTCCCCCTACAAGAAGAGCTGCAAGGGCTCTTGTCCGCATACAGCAGGCCACCAGGAAACAAAGAAATAACCCAAATTCAATTTTTCTCCCTGTCGTTCGTTGGATACTTTTTGATGGAGAAGCGTGGTGGGGAGTGATGCTAAGAGGAAGGTACATGGGGGTTTACATCGTGCTTTGACTGCAACGCAGGAGATACAAACAGAAGAGTAGGTGGCGTGGGGGATCAACGCCCCAGCATACACCATTCATTCATGTAAGAATCATTCACAATTTGACCCCAAATAAATAAAAATAACCCTGCTGGTTTTAATGCAAATTAAATCAGAAATAATCATACTAGGAAAGTGATCACTTTAGAAACTACAGTTTTACATAAATATAAAGGCAATGTGCTATATATCAAGAGTAAAATAAGTATGAGATTCAGAAGCAAGACAACAGTTTAAGCACCAAGAAGTATGGGCAAGTGATAGCCTGTATCAGAAAAAGCTACCAGTTCAACAACCCTGTGCTTTTACATTCCTTGCTGGAATTATTCAATAAATTTAGTATAACACTCTGGCAAAAATCTAGCCTGGAATGAAATCAATAGGAGAAGCCAGAAGAACAGTATTTAAAAGCTACCTACAGAATTATGGTTTGCATTGGAGAGAAAAACATAAGAGCGTTTGAAGGAAAGAAAAAAAAAAATCAAGCTGGTAGAGGATGAACTGAGAAAAAAACAAGTCCGTACTTTACTGCTCCAAACTTCTTCCATTAGAAAATTCTGTCCCGGGCAAAGAGATTAAAAAAGGAAATAAACTATGGAGTTGTAGGCATATCAGATTTGGCCTGTATTTTAACATTTTCCTAAAGCAAACGTTTCTGAACCCAAGACAACATTTACATATGTATTTTAAAGTTGCAATAGAAATATGTATTTACAGCAATGCAAAATGGTAAGATTTTACTATTACAGGACAGCCTGAAAATGAAATTCCAATCTGGTTTTGTTGCTCAAGATGAAACAAAAGCATTTTATGTTTTCCCATCACTTTAACATTTGTGAGAAATGTTTCTATTTTGCATGCAACTTGTGAAATAGAATACAATGAAAATTCTAAAAATTGGACAGATGTGTTTATTTTCAGGTATTACTGTACATCTGTGTAAATACATCAAAGCTATTTGAACTCTTCACTATCATATTCTCCTCTACTTCAGTCCATGAGAAAACACTCTAAAGAATGAAATTACATCTTCTGAAGTCTGAATACTCTGAGCAGTATAAGGCACCTACTGCACTCCCCTAAGTGGCGAAAAAAGGTAACAAAATGGCTATAGACAGAAATATTAAACATGAGTTTGTGTGGCTAATTTAGTTTTTACAGGTGAACTCTTGTGGTCCTTCATACTTTGCAGGGCCTCTGAAAAACGCAGTATGCATTTGCAGTGTGCACTGCTACTCTGCCTCTTCAGGAATTTGAAAGTTAACTTAAAATAGGCTTCATTATGAAATGCAGGATCAGTGTTCTTCTAACTGGGAAAAGCCTAATTTTTTAAAATCTCTTTAAAATCTTTTAAATTTTTTAAAATTAGACTTAGTTGAAACCATAATTTAAACATGTAGTACACCAAATCTCTGGCATGTTAATTTTGTCACGAACTTCTCACTGCCTGAGTATGCAGTTGTCTTGAGTTATGTTTACTCAGTTCAAAGAAATAAGATACACGTTGGTGTACTAGGATTCAATGGTTCTCAGAACATGAAGAAAACATGAAGAGCCTTGCTCTTTTTTTTTTTCCTTGGGTTTTTGGTTGTTTTGTTGTTTTTTTTTGGTACAGGAAAAGAGGCCATCTCTTAACTGGATGTAAGCCCAGGAAAGGGTTTACTTAAAGAGGGGAGGCTTATCATCTTACCAATTTATATGATCCATCATTCATTTAAAAAAAAATAACTGCTGGAAGGAAAACTTACATCAGCCCAGTAAACATGTGAATCTAAGAATCTAAGCTCCCAAAAGCACAAGAACCTGAAGTAGTCAGTAAAGCAAAGATATGGTGCCAGGTGGGTTCTCACCGCTACTAGGGCAGTCGAGAACGAGCAGGTAGGAGAAAGTCTAGCCATTTAATAAAAGACCCAGAAAACAAAAAAATACAAGTGAAAAGATCAGGACTGGTATCTCTTCCACTCTCAGCTTCAATGCTGAATATCACTAAGTATCCAGATCGTTAGGATCTGGACCGGCACAATACAGGTAATAATTTCAGAGATAGGCTTTATGTTGAAGAACCTGCCCCCGGATAGTTTCTCTGTCCTTGTTGGATGGTGGCACCAGGCGACAGAAATCAACTGAGGGACTTCAACTGATCTAATAGTTACACAAATCAGCAGAATTGCTGCACAGGTTCTCTCCTTGAATAGGATTTGTCACATCTCAAGTCAAGGGGGGGAAAAAAAGTAAAAATCAATCTACCACCCATGAGAGGCTATCACTGGCTTGTCAGAGTCCTCCTAAAGGTGTACCTGATTACCAGGGTGAAGGGAACGCAGAACAGAATGAGCTCAAGACCCATTACTCAATAGGCAAAGCTGCAAAAAAATCCTGTATTACCTTACTTACTTGTACTGTAGGAGGCGCTCTAGCTCCTTTTATATCAGGACGACGCAGTTTTTCACAAGGATTTTAAGCCTGTGTAATGGTACATGCCCCTCAAATTCTCTAAAGCTTGATGCATTTACCTACAAGTGAAGCAATCCTACGCAATCACAGTTGGAACAAATTAAGGGAGTAACAATGCCAAATCCTCTGGTAGACAGAAATGATAGCGGGTACCAGTCTTTTTTCTCTAGCTGGGGCAGCATTCCTATCACTAGGAATTAAGATGATATAAATTAGCAATTCTTATTTACCACATTTCAAATGAACATTTAGATTGTGACCACCTAACAGCAAAATACAATTACAAAAGACGAAATGCAGTTAAAATGCTTTCTGTAGAATTATTACAAGGACCCAGTCTACATTGGTAGCAGACCCAGAAAAACACTTCTGGAGTTTCACATATTTGCTCATTGAGATTGAAGTATCACCCGAGAGCATCACTTAAACAGTCAATATATATAAAAAGATAACTATAAAATCTTGTACACAAATTACCACTTTTTCCTTGTAATTTAAGGATGACACTGATTTTATTTTCCTCGTATAAAAGGAGACATTTTACTCTGCGATGATTTAACAAATATTCTTAATATATTCATAACAATAAAGCAGCTAAAAAGCTGTTCTAATCTCTAAAAGAATCTTTATCATCTGCACATATAATATATATTGTAAACAATCACTCAAAAAAATAATTTTGTTAAAGTGATTATATTGCACTCAGAATTCTGGGATTCTCATTCTCCCTTCTCATTTTAAATCAAAGATCAGCTTCATTTTTTAATAAAATGGAGCTTTAATTTTCTACTAAAACAAGTAGGCATGCAATCAATATAATACAATGTATTTAAAATGTCAGAAAAAGGGCAGGTGTTTGGTTATGAAACTGGAGTAAGGAACAATTCTCAAACAGGCCACAGGAGAGTAGTATATTGTAAACATTTTGCTGGCTCTAAGGTGTTGCAGATGCTGTAGAGAGTGCAGTCTAGTTCAGCACCCAGGAGGTACAGAGAATCTGTTCAAGTGTTCTGTACTTCAGTGAATTTCCATGCAGCAATGGCACGTGTAATAGACTACACATAAAGACAGAGTAATGAAACAAAAGTGATTACTGAGCTAATACTGACCTCATAGAAACATAGCCAATCATTACAAGTTCATTGTAATCTTTAAATGCAAGTTTTCCAGATCATTACATTTTCTAACACAGCAATGAAACTATTACTCTTGCTGCGAATGAAGTACAGAACTAGATTCCCTACTTGTAGCTTACATGGATGGTATACCAGTGGCAATCTGGACACTACCCTCAGCCAAAACATCCCGGCAGGACACCATCATGCAGAACATCACCTTGCTTTGTTTGCAAGAGTGACACCCTCCTCCATGCAGTGGAGCGAGAAACACAGGTAGTGGAGGGGAAAAAAACCCAAACAACAAACAAGGAAAGCAATGTCCTTATGTAGAAAAATAAATCCTCAGCCAGTGTGAAGAAGCCACAGATCTTTAAAGTTCAGATGAAGGCTGTTTTCTCAACTCAGTTCTACAAGAGAAGATTTCTCTATCAAACCCATTATCTTCAGGTAACATAGTAATATCTTTGGAGTCCCTGAGATACTACAGCTCCATATAACCACCCTGGACAAATGGAAAGACTTACTTAGTATACAGATTAACAAGGTGGAAGCCAATATATAGCACCCTGAGTTGCAAGTGAAACAACAGGAAGGGGCAACCCATTCCTCAACAGCCAAGAGATGCAGAAGAAAGTGCAGAGGAGGTATCGGCTAGGGAATGAAAAGATACATACCGCACAGGAGAACAGAAAAAAAATGGAGTATTTCTAAAAGGCCTTTCCCTGTTATCAGAGCAGTGAAGAAAAAGACAGCAGTCAGAGGGAAGAGCTCTTCGAGAATGGCCCTGAAGAAATATGGCCTTCTAGATGTACAGTAAAACGATAATGCAAAAGCAGAGACAAGCTACGCAGTCTTGTTCCACACGTGCCCCAAAGGTTAGAGCACTCTAGCAATGACAAAGAACGGCCAGCGATCACTGACCTGTACTCTAGATATAAACCAGGAATAAATAGATGCTTTTTCCCCTGAAACTACAGAAAAAATACAAAGAGGAAAAATACAAAGTCACAATCAAATCAGTGAATACTTTCCATAGTCAAAAATGAAATACTGGCTTCAGAAAGAATACAGCCATCTGCTCTGTATCTTAAATAGGGTTAATCATAAAAAAGAGGTGCTTGTAAAATCTTAAGTTTGAAATATTTTATTTCCCAGTATATTGCTAAATAATTTTGCAGTTAAACCAAAAAGGAAGAAATACCAGAGATGAATATGGAATACTTATAACTATAAAATGGTTGCTGAACCATCTGAATTTCTATAAAAGCATCAATAAAAATGTAAAAACATGATATCATAAAATTAGTTAGAATCTGAAATGCCAGATTGTCTTCACAATGGATACAATATGAATATTGGTGGATTTTTGCAACCAAAACCTAATTGTGACTTTGCCAAAAGGTGACTTAATACAGCAATCAGAACATCTCTAAAAACTGGGACTTGTATTTCTGCTATTTCCTACCCTCTCAGCCATTCAGCAAGCAACTCATTAGAAAAAAAAATGCTACCTGGTCACAATTTTACTCTCTTATGGAGTTGTGCTATATCTCAATACATTCTTGGGAAAATAAAGAAAAGTGAGTAAAAAGCTGAATAGAAATAGACACTCTATAAAAACTACCTGTAAAGTATCTTAAATCTGGAAAATATTTGTGGCATTACACAAGCTACTGCTGATGCAAAGAAAAAACATTGCAATTTAACCATTTCATGAATATGGAAAATGCACTTGTTCCCAGCCATTTAGAATGATCTGACATTCCAAATGTTTATAAAAATTGGGTAATAAAAGAATTAAGTCAATACCCTTAAGTACAATAAATAATGGTGTTTATTATGGCCGAGGTTGACCACGAGCGTTTGTTCCATATCTGCTTGGGACATTTGTAAAGCCAGTTCTGAATCCTTGAGTTGCTCCCATTCCGGGTATTCCAAATCCTTGATTGAGTACACTGCTGTAGGGTGCGGATCCATGATTAAAGCCCAATCCATAGGGCCTTGTCTGAGTGTTTAAAAGGATGACTGGACTCACATTTTTGCCTGGTGTATTAAAAGAAAATTCTGGCGGTGGGCTGCTGGGCTTAGCTGGAGTGGATGTAACAGGGTTCAAATTATCAGCAGCTTTCAAAGGTGGCATTGGAATAATATGATGATCCGAAAGGTTCAGAATATTGTTTGCAATAGGCACAGATGATAAGGTAGGTCTGATCCAGTCATCTTTGAAAATCTGAACAGTCAAAGTAGAGACCAATGTGTATAATCTGTTAGTGACATGGGCAAGTACCATTTGTTCATTCGCATCTCTCCGAATTCGGACATGTACTGATCCGGCCTAGAAAGTGATAAAAATAAGTTGGCTGTTAACTATTACTCCAATAAAGATTCTCCATATGCATTCAAGAAGAAGTAAGTTATCCTGCAGCGAACTACGCAAAGACCTTTCACAGGGGAGACTACAAACTAAACTGAGAAACTTACTAAGTAATTCAATAATTAGGATACATTTTGATCTTTCCTAATGCATTGATGTCTTATGAACACATCAAGATCATCATTCAGGAAAAGTGAGTCTTAAAACCAAACTATAAAATACAACATGTGACGGCAGGAAAGGAAAGGCAACAGCCGGGGAAAAAAGCTGCCCCAAAGAAGAACAAAGTGCAGACAAACTCCATATTTAGGAAAAAGTGCAATCACTGTGCTGCTGGAGCAGCCAAGAGGACAATAAAACGGGCAGACATGCTCGAATGAGGACCACTAGCAAGAATAAAAGGAACACCCCTTGTGGAACTCAGACTAGTTTCTCCTGGATGTGTATACAGCTGTGGGTTGCCCTGCCTTCCTCTCAGTAACACTAACTCATTTACCTTGAACTACCGCTGCAGAAGAGAACAAGACAAAAACCAGAACCCCTCACATGCTTTTTCAGTTCATATTTAATGAAGAACACGGTTCACAGCTTGTGCTATATAAGCCATTTTTACATCAGATGGTGCAGCTGAAACATATCCAGGTCTCAGCAAGTTTCTGCTACAATCTGGAAGATGCCAATAGGTAAGGATGAACCTTTACAAAGGTTTTGTAAATATCTGCGATCAATCCAATCATGCTATGAGCCAGTATTTTGGGTGGCAGAATAGTAAACTGAAAGCTATTTTCACATCAGCAAGTCAGAGCTGCTGCCTTTTTCTTTTCTTTTTTTTAAGAAGGGTAGCATACTGGAAGAATTCAGAAACAGACAAAAAGAATTCTAAGAGTCTTAATTTTCCGGCTGTCACAACATACCTGCATCAACTTCGAAATAACTAAGTTCTGTGTGATCATTCTGTATCACAAAAAAAACCCTTCATTTCTTTCCCCTTACAGTACACAACTGTAGATGTTTTCTTCCACACCCTCCCCAGAAATGCTGAAAACGTCACTCTACTGTAGACCTTTGGTACCTGAAGGTTTACAGTTTTCTTTTTCTCCCCTCTGAGATGATTTACAATAATGTGACATTTGAAAAATGTCTTTACTATTGTTTGCGGTTTTCTTCACTGCCAAAACACAAAAGCAATTCTACGGTGGCAAAATGCATGCTTTAATCCAGAGCTGCAATATACATAAATAATATTAACCAATAGCAAAGCTTTAAAAAATAGGAAGGACAGAGGAAGAGAAGTTTTGCAATAAAACACAAGGACTGAGTACCAACTTCATCCATTTTTTTTTATATTTAAGATTTCAGAATAAGTATCTTACTTCATTTAAATAAAAAATTTAGAGTAGTAACTGACAACCCTTTTTAAAGGATAAAAAGATAATAAAGACATAACAGACATAACTTACCAAAGTGCCAAAACCTAATGTCCAGAAATGCTCATTTCGAACTTCCAAGACACCATCCAAAGTTGAAACCTAATTTTACACAAACATCCAGAAACATGAAAATAATTTAGAAAAAATGATTCAAATCCTTTTAGAAATGTACTTTTACAAACAGCTGAATAATACAAAATTTTTAGTAGTGAAATAAAAGCTTCCGTACTACAGAATAGATAATGTCTGTTAATGGTGCCACTAATGCTTACCTACTGTATTTTTGCTACCCTCAAACATCCAAATCCATCAAAAAAAGTGGATTTAAGTAACTCATTTCAAGTAACTTTTGCTGTCAAATTGCAATATTTTCTCAACTTGATATGTTATAAGTCAACAGCTGCCTGTACTCCTTTTCCTCCTCTCACTAACATTTATAAACCTCTTCAATGGTAGCTTGAATTTAGTTAATGAAAACATCAGCTCACACTACTTGAACGGATTTGTTCCAGATATCTGAATGATACTATTCATCTTAGATACGAAGATCCATATTTTCTACATGCAGCTAAAAAATAGTATTAAAAAAGTAATTCTTTAGCAACGTTCTTGGACTACTCACAAAACCTCTTCATATTCCTGAATGCTTATTTAATGTTAGCTGCGTCACATATTATACACTGACTTACCTCTCTAAGAAGTTTATCTAACTGGCCAATCACATGAGGTGGGGTTGTCTTAAAGAAGAAAAAAAAAAGAAGAAGAAAAAAGTTATAATAAAAATAACTGGCCCTGTTTAAGTAAGAGAGCCTTTAAGTCTGGTCTAAATACACAAAAGAACAATGGCATTACACAATAAAGTCTTATGACTTCATGATGCATATTTCGACTGCCCTTAAAATTCTTCTAGCACATCACAAATCCCCCTTGAAATGTTCCTATTCAAAACAGATTTTATGTTTTTTTTAAAAATAAGGACATATAACAAAACCGAAACAACAACAAAAATTGTTTTGTGACATTGCCTTACCTGGAGTAGTACTTTCCCACTGTAGACACTCATGGGATACATGGTACCAAATGTCATCAGAGCAATTGCTATAGCAGAGGCTGTGTCTACAGCGAAATAATTGCTAGAGAGAAAGAGCAATTTTAAAGAAAAATGTATTCACATTTTTGAAAGGCATAAGAATTTTCTTTTGATTCTTTTTCATTCTTTTAAATTATATACACTTACAGAATATGACACATACTGATCTCACCTGAACTATACATCTTTCAAAAAAGAAGAATATATTCATGGAGTTGCAATTCCATTCATATGAAATACATCTTTTGATGAGATCATTCCTTTCATGTAAAAAATGCAATTTCCCATAGACTGAATACAAAGAGAGTTACTTTTTTAAAAACAACAACTGTACGTACTTGATTTCAATGAGCATATATGTAATGCAAAGAGCTAGAGCTCCAGCAATATCAATCAAGACAAAAGGGTTCATTCGCGGCAGAAAGATGCTACTCAATCCTGGGATGATTCCACAAATACTATAACAAAAGAGAAAAAGCAGTTGTCAGCTAGCTATTCATCATCACTTCAAAACGCAAAAGATACCCACTCTTTCAGCATTTGACTTCAAATACACCTTGCAGTCACAGCAAATTATGTCTCTGAGGACTGAAAAGGCCTTCCTAATTCTGCTCGAAGTTCCATAATAGTCTGATGTCAGCAAAAATTAATCAAGTTTAGATCCACATCACATTCTCTCTCATATCTGAAACTAATACTTACCTCTTGCATGTGAAATTTGCTTTAGGCCTATCTTACCATCTACAAAATCTTATACTACAGTAATCTTGGTACAGTTTTTCTACATGTTAAAATACATATCTTGTGCTACTTTCTATTTTCTGGTAACACAGTCAGCTGTACGCAACACAACTTCAGATATTGCTATTAAATATATCTAAGTCTTGGGGGGGTTTGCATATCTCTAGTCTTCAATCCATCTGCCACCTCGGTGTGAAAGTGTTCTAAAGCCAAAGCTAATTCATTCATTGAGTCTGAAAAGAGCGGGGACACCAGCTAGCTGAATGAGCCCAAAAAAACCATGAGGCAAGACTGGGAAAAGTTATTTATTTATAGTTATCTCTTACCAATGGGAGCATGAAGAGAGAAAAGGGTTTCTGTACTTCCCTGTGAATGTAAGTGCATGTCACATACTGGAAAATTTAAAGGGAAAGACAACGTGAAATGTTTTGTTGCTCTGTTTAGAACCAACCTATGTTTAGATATCATGTACTGGTCTGCTCCTGTCAGAATTTTAATCAACATAATTATACACAGGTGCAGATATTTTGTAATCAGCACAGCTCCACAGAACACATCTGAAATAGCTGTACATGTATTAACCAAATTTCATAATTTAAAATAAAACTGTTGGCATGATTGTCTACAGGTTATCTCAAAACCCAGTAGTAATTCTAGACTCTTCATCTGGGAACCCTTCAAGGTGTCCATCTGTGTCCCTCCCCATAACACTGTGTTACCACTTCGTTAAAGAAAAACTCTGCTAGCGTCTGTGATTGCTATCCACTTTTTTTTTTTAATATCAAAAATCCAGGTACCTGAGCAACCTATTGTTAGTCTTCCAAAACTGTTTTGCAGAATTTGGGTCTGATGATATAGTACCTTACACCTGTATAAAATCAATTCTGTTTAACAAACCAGCGTTCTCTGCATTCCTCAACTGTATACAAAAATCACAACATGCAGAAACAGATGGGCTTTGCAGCATACTCAACATGTTATACAATATGGTTTAACATTTTTTGATCCTGACAGCATAAGTATTCGGAAGAACACACATGGCTCAAAAGAAACATTTCTGACAAAATTATTTGCAAACAATGTTATATTGCATTTAGATATCCAATACAAGCCAGAGGGTTAACAGACAAGATCAATGAGCATCACTGCTGGAAGACACAGGCTTTCCAGTTTCCTGCTGGACAGGTAAGGAGTTTCCATAGCTATGTTTCAGTGAGTAACCTGTGTCTCGTATCAGGTATAAACTGCAACTGCATCCGATCCATAGAGTAAATAAACACAAATTACTACAAAATACAGCACTCGGGTAATGATTGTTGAGAAATGCAGTTCAAGCCTGTACAGGACAAAGCTAGTTTACCTCACCTCATCCAAGGAGAATTACATACAATGTACTGAACACATTCAAAGAGAAAGTTATGCAGAAGATGCATTTCTATTAGATTGATATATCTGGGAAATATGAGAGACACTGTTTGCTCTAGAGTTCATATACCAGACCTAGAGTAGGTAAAGCTATTTTAAAAGCTCTAAAACGCAACAGTTTATGCCTCAATACCCATCCAAATTGTTATTATACACAAAAAACATCACCTTCCAGAAGCTAACAATTTTGAAAAACATTATAAAGATTTACCTTCTACTAAGATCTGCGACGTGCTCCTGAAGCCAACTTGTGCTGGCAGCTGCAAAAGAAAGAAGGTAGTAAAATTACTACAAGTAAAGGTATCCATTTTAAAGTACACCTAAAGTTTTATTTTAAGGAAAGAACCCAATACACTGTGAATGAATAAGTGCATCTCAACAGAAAAAAAAAGTGACTTTTCCAGGCAGTCTCTCATAATCATCTGAACGGATTAAATACAAATATAATTGCAGATTATAACAATCATCATTATCTTTTATATAATATAAAGTATAATATCTAACTATAAACAATTTACAGTTAGCAGGAATGATTGCAAGCCTATTTCACAGTGAAAAAGTCCCAGGTAAAAGAGCTATTAAGAAGAACTACTACATTAATTTATTTTTAATCCATTAATATATCCACAAAATATCTTCAAAGTTCTGATATCTGTCAGATGACCTTCACTGGTTGAATCCAAAAGACTGAAAATAAAGGGTACTTCAGCATTAAAATGACACTCAGTTTATTATATTAATGACTACATACTACTGAGAGAGCCCTATAACCAAACTAGAGTTGAGGTTTGGATAGGAATTCTAAACTGCATGAATTTATATTAATGGATGTAATAGTAATATATACCCACTAGTTAAGAAAGTTACCAGACAAGTTATACCTTGATAAAAACAGGAACAATAAAATCTTTTCCCGATTATTTTTACAGATCAGTTTATCACATACCTTCAGAGACATAAGCAAAAGGCTTATTCCTAATGGAAAGCATTGTGAATAAGTTGAAAAAGAGAGCCACGAAAGTACCAACCAGCAGTCGCCCCCTACAGAGGAGGAAAAAAACAAAAGTATCTTAATTTCACATCATCACAAAACATGAAATCAAGCTGTAATTACTACTAACAATATCAAAATACTTTGCTTGGTATCTTTCACTGAGATTGAAAACAAGAGTAAGATAAACTAGGGTAATATGTAGTAACTGGCAGTGTATTATCATTTTAAGGGTTATATGAGATCACTGAACTTTGTACGTTACTATTATCACATTAGGCTGTATATAATGTTCATAATGTTGAGTAACAGTTCTTAACTAATTGCATATATGCACACAAATGTATCTTTGTCCTTTGAAGATACAAATACATTGTCCCCTCAGCAGTAGAGCTAAAAAAGCTTAGTTTCCTGTGGAATTATGCCCTATGCCCCTATCCTTTCCTTGGAGAACTCCAACTTCACCATACATACTATGTCCCAGTCTTTTGTCCCGTAACACCTTCTTTTCCTTTCCCTATATTCTTTCTAGTCTTCACCATCTTTGCAGCTCCTCCAGCTCCCTGAAGATCACAGCACTCTTCTCCCCTACATACCAGGCCTTCTAAGAGGCCTCCATAACAAAATAGAGCAACTAAACTAGCAAATCCAGCAACACATAGTGAAATCATTATTTAAGAGAGCATGTGCATAACATTTCAGTTGTACCTTGAAAAAAAAGGTTGCAATATAATTTGCACATAGTTTGAAACAAATGCCAAGGTACGAAAAACAATTTGATATTGAATGTACTTACATAATTAATACATGCTAGATTAATAACTAGAAATGCAAAGGGACATTGAAAAAACTATAATTTTACATGTCAAAATAATTTCTTACGTGTGTATCTCAGGTTGTTCCAGAAACCGCTCTGCACTACAAAAATAATTAAAAATTTGAATTATATTCATACAATAAAACCTTGATACCTGAAGCATATTTTTTCAGTTCTGAAGAATTAGCTGCCATTCATAAACAAAAAACAACAGATACAGTACTGCAAAAAAATGAATTGCTGAAATAAGCACAGCAGTTTTTGTAAGTGATGAAAGCATTTAACACTGAATCAGGGTGTAATTTAGATTTTTCCAACTATTTCCAAACTGTGCCACATAGGTGCTAGCTACCATGAATGCTGCCTACACAATAAAAAGATGCTTGTAAATGAACACGCCAAAAAATACTGCTACAGCCACCACGGGTGTTGGTAACCACAACAAACTAAGTCTGAAATCCCTGACTTAAAGCCTCTGACTAAGCAAGGCCAAATAAAGTAGATGTGGGATACTGTGGTGGAGATATAAACAGTTTTTTACCCACCAGTAAAATAAGAAATAAGCTTCAGCTGTAACAGAAAACCCCATGTTAAGTTTTGGGAATTTCCTAAAACTGATGTTCGAAAACTTGGGAAGCTTTGACAGTGCATCATTATTCAAATTCATTCCAATGTATTATTTGTACAACAGTACAGATAGTATAAAATTGCTAAGTTGTTAACATAGCCCTTTATAGAGAAAACAGAGCCCTTGAATAGAAAACTGGAAGGTACACTGCCCCAGTTTTAAATTCCAGATGTTAACAAAAGCCTCTTCATTTTTAAAGACTACAATAATTTTTTAGGCTAACCTCCTGAAATATAAATGCTTCTAAGCGTAGATGATATGTCAAATTAATACTTTAGTAAATTTTGAGGGACTGACGAAGCTGATAAGTTTAAACATTCAGATCCTTAATATATTATGAAGTTCCTTTACTTTGTGAAGTAACTGAATAAAAAAAAAAATAAAAGGAGTTTTATTCATTAATGAACTTAAAAAGTCAAGATGCATAGGGAAATCCATTCAATGAAATACCTAACTTTTTGGAAAATATGATTCTTAAGAACATTGAGTCTTTTCCTTGAAAGCTGTTTAATTACATTTATTGATTCCTATCATTTCATCTGAAGCCTACCTGTAGTGTAATCAATACGAGCAGGAAGGTTTAGCAATATTTTAAAAAATCTGAACTTTTTTCTACAGTATCTCTCTATATTTGTAGAGTGCATAAGCTTTTGCTCAGTCTGGAATATCTTCATACGTAACAAAAAAATTAAAAAAAAAAGGTACATAACCCTACCTTTCTTTCAGTATAAAAAGAGCACCAAGCTGTGCCAGAACTGTAGATGCAAATACGGCTAGAACTTCAAACCTTTCAAACCTGAAATTTGAGAATTCAGTTTAGAAACACTGAACATGGAACAATGCATCAAATGCATTCTGGTCTGCACAGGAACCAGCAGAACAGATCTACTATTTTCAATTCTTTCAAGAGCAGATAGATGGGAAGAACCTGGAATCTTTATGGCATTATTTTGTAGTCATTATTTTATATCTTTTTTAAACTCCACTTGCCACAAACAGCTTAAAATTCATCATTTCTTAATTTTTTTCCTGTCCCTCCCCTATACTCTCCTCCCCTATTCTGTAACTGTTCTAGACAGCATCAGTCTTGGGTCTCCTTATTTTTAGGGCCTTTTGCACACAGATTGTTAGTCATGACTGTTAGGGGCTACAGGCAATGAGAGTCAGCAATGTATCAAATGTTGTCTTATCAAACATTAAATCTTGTTATTAGTACTTACCCAAATGAATAGACTGGGCTGGGTTTCTTCATCATTACCCAGTAGCTTATTAGACATGTTACCAAACTGAAAAAAGGGGGAGAATTAGACTATGATAAATAACTGCAGCCTTTACAAACTGGATAATCTACAAATATACACTTCAGCCATAAGAACTGAACAAATGAATATAACTACATCTTATCATGAACTCAACCCCTCCGTCACTGTCACAATGAGGGTTCCAGAGAATCCAGAAAAGGTTGTGCTTGGGAATAACACTGGGACTGCGCAATGATGTCTCAGCTGTTCCCATAAAAAGGACAGCAATTAATTTTAGCGGAATGGTAGTCGGTCTAATTCCTTACACCAGGAGACAGTCTAATGCTGTACTTATGGCATGCTGTGCTTACAAAGGTTACTACCGACCTTCTTCAGTGTAGACCACTACTCAGCCTAAATCAAGTTCACCGTAACTCCAAAAGCAATGCATTTTCACACTGAGGTCCAGACATAAAACAGCACAACCAGTGTTTAATCTGCATGCACTCCATTAATTTCTCTGAAAGGGACCTGGAACACATAAGACCAGGCACCCCAGTATCTGACTAACAGGCAAAGGTGGTTTGAGAAAATCCTTTTAATACTGTCTGGTATCACACATAGTAATGTCATACATAGTAATGAAAAGTAGAAAGCAAAAGCCTATGAAAATATTAAACTAGACACCCAGTAAATGGTCTTCTTACATGTGCTTTATCAACTTGCCTAGAAATACTGTAACCTGAGAAAGGCCATTAAAATGAGAAGGAATATGACAGGCAAGATAACAGGACTGCCACATTTGTGTCACTTCCTTTGTATCCCAGTGAAACAGTAAAGAAAGGTCTACATTAAACTTTTCTTTTAGAGATATACCATAGATTAAATTTAGCACTCTAGAATAAGTCTCAGGCTATGCCAAGTATTGCCTTTCCTTTCCACAGTGTAATTTGTCTACATATATGGCCAAACCAGACTTATTTTTTCTGGCTGCATTCATCTACAGAAGCTCTAACCTAACTGGCCATTCACTGACAGCCGCAGGTCTCTCTTGCTATTTCCTCTCCAAGTTTTTCTCTCATATTGAACATCTGAAATTCCAATTATTTTATCCCCATGGTACAAGCCTGAATTTTTCTAGCATGAGTCTCATTTCCTTTCCCTGTTTTCCTCTATTGACCCCTTTGGACATCTTTTTTTATTGGAACCCACCCGGATTCAGTGCCATCTGTGCCTTTTTGCAACCCTTTCTTAATTAATGGGAATGTTAAATCAGACTGGATCAAGAACTCGTCCCCACAGCTCATGAACTATCACATCCTCACAACCTGATCCACAGCTGTGTGGAGTAAAACTAAAGCAGATGAAATAACGCTGCTCATATACAAAACAGTAAATTAATATACTCAATAAGACTATTATAAATGACCAAGAAGATAACAACAGAAGAACCAAAAATCAATTTTTGCAGCAGAATTACTGAGCATTGTTCTCCTTTACAGCAAATCAAAACTTTTGAAAGAGATCACTATGAGTTAGGATAACTTTCTAGTCCAGCCACTAATTAACCTAATGTGTCAGGGATATTCCATCTTCGCCTAAAACTAAAAAAAAAATAATGTTCTGGACAAATACAAAATACAACATCAAAACCTTCCCTAAGGTGAAAAAGATATTTTGAGTCAAGGTGACAAAACTCAGCAGATACAAAATTCCAAGAAAATTATGAGATTCATTAAAGTTATATCACAATTCTAATGCAGTCACAGATCAAGTTAAGCATTTTTGTGCCTATACCATTCCTTTTCCTTTCTGCATGTTTGCTGCTGTTATTTATAAATGTTTTACTATCAGTCAGATAAGCTATAGTATGTAGTGGGCAAAACAGACTGCAGATAGCTGATCCCTGCTTTTTACAAGCTAGTGAGCTTATAAAGGAAGATAATGTAGGTTAATAATTAAAAAAATACATGTTTTTTATGTAGTTTATTTCCCAACCACTGCTACCGATCTGCATCTCAAGTAAGAAATTAATATATTTCATGTCTGTATTATCAGTATTATCAAACATGTTCAGAACTTTCATACTTAAAGTAGTTTTAATATAATTTTGTTAGGAAACAGGAAAAATACTAAAAAAATCTAATCACCTTATTGCTAGAATGCATGGGATCTAGCTCTTGAAATGCTCTGAAATAGAAATAGGATTACATACTCCTTGTTTCCTGATGCTAAAACTGACGGATACTTCAGAACCGATGACTGTGGCATTAGGGAAACGTTCCAAGTGAACCACCAGGTAACAGTTTGATGCTAGATTCTGTTTTATGTTGTTACACATCTGCACAGAGAAATCCATGACTGAATTGATTTCTTACTAGTCATTCTCAATACAGCTGTGGTGTTTCTCATCATCTGTTTATTGTGATGTACAATTTTATACTCATTTAAGCTGTGTTCAAACTGTTGTTCCAAAGTGGGGTCATTTACCTGGTGTGTCAGACACCAACATCCACAAAACCAGTTAGTGTTTCTACACTGATGACTCTAAATAACATGTGTTCATATCTGTAAATAAATTTTATATGTATAGAAATATACAAAGACAGGCACAAATCAACAGTAAGACTAAGTGGGAAAAAAAAACTCACCTGAAAAGGTCAAAGATTGTCAAATATGTGTAAGCAGTTAAAGCTGTAAAAAAAGCAAGTATTAAAACTTAATATATTTTTTTCAGTGCAGAAATAACTTGTATTGTTCTAACTCCCTCTTGTGCAGCTCTTTTTCATCTTCTATCCACATAAATTCTCTCTGCTGATAGAGCAAGTCTCTGTCTTTTGTATGTGTATATAATATGAATGTCCTAAACACTCCAATATATTTAACTACAAACACCTTCATTCAAGTGCAAGCGGGGGTCTGTATATGTCACTGGTACTATTTACATAAGGAACTGTCAAGTTTGAAGGCTAGCTTAGAAATCTACTTTTTTAAAACCTTAAAGAGGGTACTGCAGGAAGAAAATGACCAGCAGGTCTGGAAAACCTTGCAAACTTTGAAGGACTTTCACCCATCCACACTTGCCTGTGAGAAATGACTCCAAACTGCCTGTGGCAAATTAAAAGGAAGCACTTTCTGAACCTGGCTGTGCAGCTACCTAACTCCATTATGTGCTAAGCTTGGCTTTTTTAGCATGTTGGAACTTCACAAGCTAAGAAACACATGGTAGTTGGATGTAGTTTCAGTACAAGAGAGCTACCTACCTATGCTGTTTGTAGAGCTGCACCACATTAGCAGGAAGCCAATACATATTAAATTTATAGCACCAAACAGCAAGATCTTCCAGGACTGTTGATGAGAGTAAATATGTATTTTACATCTTCCAAAATTCACAAGACAAAAATAAATCTAGCTGGTTTTAAACAACAATATTGCAGTACTTCAACATGCAAGCAGAACTGGCTTCTCCTCCCTCCCAAAAATTTACATTTCATGTCAGAACAACAAGCCCACGTTCTATTTTTAACTTTATAGATTGTCTCAAAACTCATTTATAAACAGTTCTTGAGCACCATGCTTAAAATACCTTTTTGGTCTAAAAATTCACCCCTGTATAGTATTGCATTTAATTACAGCACACACCATCTGACTTTTGAAGACAGACTTGCACAACTCTATATTACTGGGTTCCTTTCTTTGTGCTGGAACTTAGGTCCCAAGAACATCTGTGCATATTCAGTTTACAGTTCTACTGAATGCATTAAATATAAGTACAATTCTGGAGAACGCTAATTGACAGGGACAGTGCACAAGAAGGAATCCAGCTTCACAGATGGATATTTTTTTTCAGCACAGCTCGAAGTTTTCAAAGACATATTCTCAAAATATACTCAAGTTAACAGTGCATTTTAACTTATCACAGCTGATGTCTTTTTTAGTATTACTCATTAATGTCCTGGTTTGAGAAATACTTACCCTCCTATCTGCTGCAACCAGCCTGAACTCATGTGTTAACTTTCCAACCAATGATCTCTGTGATTTGCGGAATAGGTGTATTGTCCCCTTAAAAAAAAAATTAAGTTTAAGTAAAAATTTTACTTAAACCATAGTTTAAATTAACAAAAAGGAAATCTCCATTTATGAACTATTTTTGTAATTATACTAAAGAATCAGAATGAGTTTTTTGTTAATTAGAGATAGCCTGTAAACATTAAATTCAGGAATATTTTTTGATAACCTTGAGCAACCTGCCCGAGCGGGAGGTGTCCCTGCCTATGGCAGGGGGGTTGGAAATAGATGGTCTTCAAGGTCCCTTCCAACCTAAACCATTCTATGCTTTTACATGGTTATTATATTAGAAAATAATGAATGACTTAGAATCAGGCTTCATTTAGATATAATCCAGAATTCGAGTTTACTGGAAAACATACCAAAATACCATTCAAAGAGTGGGGGTTTTACTTTTATTTAAGTAAAACTACTACAGATGTTCTGAAAACACAAATATTTTTCTTTCTCAAAGCACGCATCCCACCCAAAGTCAACTGGTTTATAAAACAGGAAAATATTGTTTATATATATAAATAAATGAGAACCCATCAGAGAAATAAAAACAATGCTGGTATTATCTGTAATGTGGTGGACACAAGGCCAGTAACACGACCAGACATACAAACAGTCTCAGTCCTGGCTTAACCTAAATGCGCACAGTAGATGTGGTCACTGTAGGTGCTCCCTCTCCTTTCCTGGGGTAGAGAGGACACATGCATGTAGGAGATGGGAGCGAGAGGGATGCTACGTGGCTCTCAAAGCATGACAGGGAACAGACTACCAGAAAAATTCATCAACTATGCCGCTCGCTCCCCTTCCTCAGAGGGCTAAAGCTTCTAGTTACCCATCTTCTATTCTACTCTCCCCACAAAGAAGTGAGCTTTCCACATGAAAAGCCCTTCTGATTTGCAATAGAAATTTGTGGACTTGTAATGGGTGGTCTGTCATGTGCAGCAATTTGGGGCTGAATGAAATAAGGTTTGATAGTAAGCTATTGCAGCTGTAACAGGCTGGTTACCAAAACAGACTCAACGAACTTACAGACACAGTTGTCAACATAGCGGTATTTCAATAGTATCTGCAGAAATACACATACGTCTTGGTGTCATCAATTAAAAAAAGCAGTATTATAGATCCCAAGTTTTGCTCACCTGGGGCAAAAGGCTGGCACTTACTACTTTCTTTACTAGCAAGTCATTACATGATTTTTTTCCCCCTCAGTAAAGACATAGAGGATGAAAGAACACTTCAGAAAGTTTTTCTAACAGGCAGCGGGCTGCCTGCTTATGAAGGTTACTCTGTCACCGTAACACCCATTGCTTTCCCATACTGTTAGCAGTACATCCATTGCCTAACTGCACTATGCCACACCTCCCCACTCCTATAAAGAACGCTGTGCGTTAAAGCTGTGTATTCCGCACCACAGAGGAGAACCCCGTGCAAACCCAGGCTAGCTGTAGTTCACCCTGAGAAGCAAACTCTAATTCAGCGGATGTCGCAGTTTGGCATTATAGCTTCCCTAGCTCCTAAACTTGTGGCAACACAATGGAGAGAAACACCTCTGTGCTGAGTGGGAGGGCAGCTACCCCACACCTCAGCCACTGAAGGTCCCCATGCAGTGCTGGAACAGCTGTACAAGAAGTATTTCTACAATGAGTGCGAGCGTCTGCTCCTACGACGCCAACAGGTGACAGCACCTGTGACAGATACTGATGTCAATTTGCTTGCGCTCAGCATCAAGAGGGGAAGTTTAGCCACCCAGCTGAATGAGCACAGGCGGTGCTCATTCCCAGAAGAGTGACTCTTTTTCTTCTTCTTCTTTGGGACACGAGCCTCACGGGCCAGGGGCAACAGCCCTGCGCTTTCGCCGACACAGGGGCGCAGGGGCCGGGCAGCCGGCGTCTCCCCACGCGAGTTTCCTTCCCCGGCTGATTTGATGCTGAAGGAAAGCCCCGAGGCCCAGACCCAAACCATCGCCTTACAGGGCTGAGCGCCTACCGCTTGCTCCGACGGGGCCTACGCGCCCACCGGTGACCGGGGACACCGCCTACGGGGGTCGGAGGGAGGAGGTGACTGAAGAGGAAGTATTACAGGGAAAGCCACAGCGCCCGCTCCTCCCGCGCCCCAGAGCCGTTAACGGCCGCCCCGCCGCCTTGGCCAAGGGGCACTTCCTCCCCCCAGGCTCCCCGCCCCGCCGGCGGCGCGCTCGGCTAACGGTAACGGGGGAGGCCGCCCACGGATGAAGGTGGCGGAGGTCCGGCCGGGGGGAGGCGGAACTCCCGCGCGCAGCCACGTCACCGCCGGCCCGCCGGGGCTCGCGCCAGCAGCGGAACGGGGGACGGTGGGGCGGCACGCTCCGGGCCGGGCCGGCAGCGGGCCCGGGACGCTCCGCCC
>VZSZ01009664.1:252094-262456 GCA_013398815.1 Ibidorhyncha struthersii
ACCTGTAAACAAGGAGTAGGGGGAGGGGGGGGGGGGGGGGCAAAACAGAGCCACAGGTACTGCTGTGAGTACTGCTACTGAGGCTCTGGAACACAGGGACACGAGGGCTGCAAGGTGACAGCAATTCCCTTGTGTGGCCTGGCTAGCAGAGCACTAAACTGTGCCCAGTAGTTTCTGTCAGAAGGAATGTGGGTGGTAAGATCACTTTACATGGAACCAGCACTCATTAGGAGCAAAATATAGAACTGAAGGCTTCTTGGAAGATAGCTCTGTTAAGGCAAATTGTGTTACAAAACACCTGCGTGGGCTTTAATGTATAGAAGTATTTAGTCACATAACAGCTTATTTATTACGGTGTTTGGGAAATAAGTGGAAAGAGGTAGGAATAATAACTAAGCTAGATATTGTATTAAGACAGATTATTATGCCTAGGAAGTATTGCACCTACTTGAAACAACCTTCTGTAACACTGCTCTGACTTTGGTCTTTTAATAGTCTATTGAGTTGTCCAGTGCCCATAGTTAAAGTGGTTAAAAATGTTATTTGCATCTAATGTGTTCTATGAAACATGCCAAAAGACTTAGGTAACTGTGGTTGGGAGAGGGGCCTGTACATCAACTGAAACCAGAAACAAGCCAGTCTTTAAAATTCAATCTGCTTCCCAGCCACTCTGGGTAAGTTTTAGGTGTGTAGTGTCTCTGGTTCCTGTGCATTTGCAGAGCCTGTGATTTCATTATTGAAAAAAAAAAAAACAAAACCCAAAACACACACTTATTTTCCAAATTTTGAGTGTATTTGGTCCTTATAGGACACAGCATCATTAAGAACAACTATCAGACTGGACAGGTAATTGTATTCAGCTGTTGGCTGTAATGGAAGACTTTTTTCCAGTGTACAGTAGTAGTTTGGGGAACAACGGAAAAAAAAATCCATTTGCACTCTGTAGAATTTGCATGACAGCTAAGAGAATTCAAACTGCAGCTGCTGCCTCCACTCAGATTTAACCAGGAAATCAGAAGTCAGGTGAACCACAGTGGTAACATTTTATCTGGATGATATGCTCCACAAATACAAAGTTGTTTGGTTACTTCATTATTGACACATTATCACGATTTTTGATTATTTCATGTCTTAGGTTATTTCCTCCCAGAAGAGGCAAAGAGTTAGTTATAAGAAACTGCACTTCTAACATTCACAGAAGATAAATACTACAATTAATAGCACAGCTGATGCTAGTATTCTGCATATAACAAAACTAAGTCTTCAAGGGTGTCTTACAACTGAGGCAAGTTTGAGGCCTTTTAGAAATTACTAAAAATCAGATTTGAAAATAATAGACGTTACACTATTAGAACGAACACAATATGCTTACAGTATATATTTGCAAAAAAAAGTGGAATCTTCAAAAGCATTTGGCAAAAACAACACAATTTGCTCATTAGGTTGTTTGTAGGCTTCTGAAATTCCCACCTTTTCTTCTGCCCTAGCTACACCACAGCACCTCGAATAAATCCCTCACATGTTGAGATGGTAAATTCTATCTTTCTGCCTTTGCCACTACGTATTTTCTGTGTTATCATTACACACAGAATAAAAACTGACTTGGAGAAGGCTGCATAACTCTTTGTCTGTTCCAGAGCGATATGCACCCTTGTGGAAAACAGCCTGGATTTCACAGTTTCACAAAGTATTTGGAAATTTGCAGAAAGATGGCTTGAGTGAAAAAACAAAACAAAACAAAACAACAAAAGCCCCAAACAACTTCAATTTTTCTCACTTTTCTCTGGCAAACTTACAACATTAAAATACAGAAATAAACAGATTTTCATCTGAACTATGCCTGCATCTGGTAGTAGGCATGGAGCCTTGTCTCACACCTTCTTGGCTGGAATGGGAAAAGATTTATCTTTTAATGAGTCATAACACACTTCAGTCCAGTGTATGCTGCCAAGTCCACAATCTCTGTAGATCTGAACATGCCAAGTGCTGGGAAATTGTTTTCAGGCTTTTCTTCACTAAATGTATCTGAGCATCTCCTCAGCAAGAATAAGTCTATTTGAGTATCTGTAACCTATACACAAAATTGCTAATTGAAATCATTTCAGTGGTTCGGAATCTACCTCCAAGTAGCCAAAGAGAGATACTGGATAATTATCCCACATAGACAGCAATGGCGTCTTTCTATCCCAAGGAATTAATGCCTGACAGAAGCAGTAATAGCTCTTATGCTTCAGTTGGTTTTTTTTTTTTTCCCTGATTGCTGTACTGACTTTTATTTGGTTTGCTTGCTTTAACAGTGATATAATGACATATTGAAGGCAGTGGTCACGGCTGCTTTTTGAGAGTCCCCTAATGCTGCCAGATACGTAATACTAAAATTACTCTAATCCAACTTTTTATGTTATCTTCAGGATGTAACTGTAAGAGCAGAAAGCCCCAGTAGTTGTTAGCAGTCCAGATGCAACCTCAAGACAACAGCTAGAAAGGATTACAAACAGTAAGAAGATGGGGATAAGTGAAGAATTGAGATTGTTACCTCATAAATAGCAGCAGCACTCTCCCCCAAGCCAAAGAAAAGGGGCCATTTTGAAACCAAGTAAATTGGCTCCAAATAGCTATTTTCAGGACTTCAGCATGACTACCAGAATTAGTTAAGCGAAACCTCCTGGTTTTCATTGTGATTTAACAAGACTAGGCTAAGGACACACTTTCAGTTTCAGCATTTTTATTTAAGAAGTAGCACTTCTGTTTACATTACTTTTAAGAACTTGAGTTATGTCCTTTAGAAACTAAATGAGGTACTTCATATCGTGCGATCATATGGTATACAACACCTGATTTTACTTTTTTTAAGCCAGCAGCAACTCAATAGGCTTCAGGTTTAATGAAAAGGCTCTTAGTTTTGGATATTTTATCTGATAGACAAGAAAACAGGAAGAACAGGACAAATGCAACACTTTATTGTGAAGCTAAAGCTATGAGACTGCTCATCGTGCTTTTTTACATTGCTTATTAATAAAATGGTGTTTAACATTTCAGAAAACATTTTTAAAAGAACAATGAAACAAAAGTGCTTCAAAACAACAAAATACAAGAATTAACCCCAGCCCAGACTGGAGTTGTCCTATATATTTAAAGGGGGTGGGGTATGGCGTTTTGTCTCCACCTTTGGGTTTTGTCACTTTAATCCAGATTTCTGAAAAATACTGACTAGCCCTTCAGACGAATGAAAATTTGAATCATGTGGCAAAAATAGTTTCTCTGTTTCAAGTCCCTTTGATAGGTGTGCGAGTATTAGATGAAGTACTTCTTCCCATTTCGAATGGTAAAACCCACAGAACTGAGAGGCTACACCCCTAACATCTTAGAAGAATACGCCAATATTAACCAACTACAAAGAACATTGACGTTTTACCTCAAAGCCGCTTCTTTGAAATGGGATTTTAAGAAGGGCGCCTTATGAAGGCATGGAAGGTCTTGCAGCAAAACAAGGTTGGTCACCATAGTTTCCAAACATCATGTCAGGAATCTGCAAATCAGAAGATCAAACTCTGAAGAACCCACAGTGTTTAGCCAATATATTTAATCCACTGAAGGAGTGTATACCTTGCCAATTATTGCCAAACTCAGGAGGTAGTTATTGACAAAGTAAACAGATTCTACTCTAAGACAGTTAACGAGTTACATAAGAAGCAGGAAAAACACAACAGACATTTCCCCATACTTCAGAAGATGATTTTGTATTTGCAGGAAGCAACAGTTTAACTTCCTCATCCTGTGGAATTTAAGAGAAAAAATATTGAAAAGAATATTGAAAGAAAAAATTCTAAAATAAAATAACTGATCCATTGGTCATTTCTTTGGATGAATAGCAGATCAACCTACGCATGAAAATTCACATAGGTGAGCAAAACTACATCCCTTCAACAGCAGCTCAAGAGAACCAAACAATGTAATCAGCAACTGCCTCTAATTAGCACAATGACTGAGATAACTAGTTGCATTCACTACCTGCTTGCTACTGTTCATTCCATTTTTGGTACCTGGTAGAAGTTCCCAACACTAAAAACATGACGGAAGCTTGAGGCCGCCAGACAGTGAATGAAGATTTGTAACCTGCCATAGCACTTGCCACCTCCCAAAGCTGCCACATGCAGAAGCATCACTGAAGCACTGGAGTAGCTAGGTAAGCACCTCTCAGGCACAACTATGTGTTTATCCATGTCTTGGGTAGGAAAGCACTGTAAGAGCCTAGGGCACAGTTTGACCAGAGGTGGTTAAGGAAGCCCTAAGTAGAACACTGCTTTCCATACCAGTTGCAGAACAGACGCCTCAGTTGAATTTGACAGCGTATCCAACTTTAGTCTTCCCAGTGCAAAGTAATTAAATGTCACAAGATGGACTTGGCAGCAGTGCTAACAAACACTTGTTTAGAATAGAAAAATTATTCTTTATTCTACACCAGAAGGTAAGGTTAATTGTCTAAGTAAGTTCTATGTATAAAAACTGTCATTTTAAAAACATTTGAGAGAATCTTAACAGTGAAATCAGCAATGGCCTCTAATTAGTGTGGTGACAACAAATTCCTCCTCAGTTCAGAGATCCTCTTCTTATCCATTTTAAAGCATTACTATTATCTTTATTATCTACATAAAGTTGCAGGGCCATAGTCAACAAACCTATTAGCAACTGACTTTCTGAAGTAGAGTCAGTAAGATGTCCCAGGGCAGAATACCTACTTCTAATACACTGAACTCTGCAAAGTCTAAGAAACTAACAGGACAGAGAGACTTACATGTGCATAAATATCCTAGTGTAAGGCTTATCTTTAATATTCAGTGTTGGTTTTGTCTTAGCCACAAGGAGAGAACCTGTACAAGTTTGGTGTACTCTATAGAAAAGTCAACATTAGTAAAGGGAACATCATAACATATGACAGATTTTCATTTTAAGGAGGAAGAACATCACACAGTGCTTGAGTTTTCACCCACTTTTTTGAGATGAAAGTCACTCATTAGCAGTGGGCAGACTGAGGGGGAGAGGGGGGAAGATAAAGGCAGTATAGAGAGCCAATGTAATGCCAATCTTTGCAAAGGTTAAAAGCATCCAAGCTGCTGTCCTGCTTATATCCTAATTCAAGATACTGTATTAGAACATAATCTGATTTTATGTTAAATACAGTTGCAAAGTTCTATAAAGTACCATAGATTTGGGAAATACGGCTATTTTGTTGTTTGGGTTTTTTGGGGGCAGGAGGTGTTGGTTTTGGTGTGGTTTTTTTTTTCCCCAGATCCGTTTTTATACACAGTTAATCCAACACATAGATGAAAATCACTGAATTGGGACTTATGCAGTACATATAAAACAAGAAACCAGAAGATACGAGATAATGCCTTAAGGGGGACAGAATGATTCTTAAAAGACACTATTCAGAAAATAGTATATTAAAGACATTTAAAGGAGATTTATAAACCAAACAGCGCTTGGTTGTGGGCTAAAAATCCAGCAGCTGTGAGGCAAACTGATGTTGCAGAACAAAATTAAAGTTCTTACTATTGTGTTCCAGCACTAATTTATAGAGCTGTAGTTCACCAATTATACTGAAAACAATCATGGCAGAATAGATAACCAAAAAGCAGTGGTACCAATCACACGATTCTGTTGACCGGAACTGGTTGTCCAAACAAGTGAGAAGGGCTGGTCCCTTTTCTTTCTGAAGTAGTAGCTCAGACTTCTGACCCTTTGTGCTGTACACTGGTGGTGTTTCAGCAGATGGGAACTTCTACCTCTACATTTCAGGTACCTATAACACACTGTCGTGGTTTTGGTTTTGTTTTACCTCACATCAGGACACGTGCCAATAGGTATGTATTTGAAAGACATACCAATACATTCCTTAAAATTAGGTGGAAGAAAACAGTTTGATAACCAATATTTAGGAACACTCAAAGCCAAAAGTGTTACCCTCAAGGTTTTCATTTGCAAAGGATCTCAAGGAAAGTTTACAAGCTTAATGAATAGGAAGACCGAGGACCTTTCTTAGCTATTTAGCTATCTGGCAAGTGCTAATAAAACAGTAATATTATTCATGCTTAGCACTATGAAGTCTCTGACAAATATGGATCAAGTCAGCCAGGAATCACCAACAACAGAGATGGTATACTGAAGGCAGAACTAAGGCAAAGCAAGCAATACATGACGTTTAAGAACCTGAAATCTTTTAGCATTTCTCTGTTCGCCAGCAAAATGAATCAGGGGAACTGAAGTCACATTTCATTAACATCAGACATATGTTTGAGAGAGTCATACCCTTAGAAGGATAAAAGTGGTTTAACCAAACTAACCAGGCTATTTCAAAAGGCATACTAGTGTAACACAGTCTTCTCTTATTTAATTGCTTTTAATCTTAAGATCAGGTAAAAGCATCTCTGGTTCAAAAAAAACAGAATCCCAAACATATTGCATGTGTGCGTCTCAAAAGTTTGATACAGTTTCTGCTCTTTAGTACCCAATACTATGTAGCAAGCAGAGAGTCCTCTCTGGCTATTACTATACTTACTCTGCATCTATCAGCTAGGGGTTGGGTTTTTTTCATATATATATATATATACACACACACACATATAATATATTATTTATAGCCAGCTTTCAGATGAGTAGTCCCAGAAATACCTGGCTCACTCCTACCAATAAAAAATAAGTTAAATGAAAAATTAAGAACAAAATTTTCTGTTAAAACCAAAAGCAAACAAAGCTTATAACTCAATTTAGTTTAAACTGTAAACAATGTGCATTTTTGTATTATCACCAAGTTTGGAGAGTTCTCTTTTTTTTAAAAAATAACAAAAAAAAAAAAAAAAAAAACCCAAAAAAAACCCCAAAACAAACAAGCCCAACCCCCCCCACCAAACCAAAACAAAACTAAAAAAATCCCATAAACCTGCTCTAGCAAGGAACTAGTGTTCTGCCTTGCAAACATTTGTGTTTAATCCATGTGGAATTTGTAAACGAGATGTCAGGCCTTTAGAAGTAAAGGCAAAGATTTTTTTCTTTATTACAGTATTTAAAGGCTATCACTTAAGTGTTTTTTTAATAGCTTGTCATTTATATAATAAGTATTTGTACAAAGATGCAGTTTCTTTTTAAAAAAGCAGATCAGTTGAGTGTTTCATACTTTAATATATAAACCAAAACGTATGAAAGCTATAAAAACATTAATGTGTGCCATGTATTAAACATGTAGCCTCGTATTTTAATGTTTACATGTGTAGATTAAAAAAAATTATCACAATGGAAATTTTACTTTCAATTATCATAAATAGACCAAAATACAGAGTAGAAACACGTCATTTCTGAAACTTGACAATTAGCATCACTTACTCTCCAAACATAGCTGGGCTTCAAGTTGTACACCATAAGCATAAGCTAACATTCTACCAATGGAAGCGTTACAAAATGCATTAAGAGAAAATACTGCCAGTAAATGAATGTCTTAGTCTATGTTTTTTTATTTAGTATTTTTCTTTTTAAAAAAGACAGCTTGAATTGGTTTTACAGGGTTGGGCTTTTTGCTGTTCTGCTATCAAAGGTCTTCTTTAAAACTGTTCTGTGAACAATACAGTCACATTACAACTAAACAAAAAGACAAATAATAACAGACCAGCTGCTTTTTACGTTTTAATAATCATAGTTCCCCATTGCTGTTCTTCCTCTCTGCATAGGGAAATTGTTTTATTTGGCACATTAAGGATAAAAAAAGTCAAAAACTGAACCAAAGTTTACAAACCTCCAATTATAAGTTAGTAGTTAACAGGAAGAAAGCCAGACATCAATGTCGTGGCAAAATTAAAAACAAAAAACCACACACACAACATAGGGAAAAGGTTTTCCAATGATCAATATCATCAGAGCCTTCTAGCTGAAACAAAATACATATATTATTGTTCAAACCATAATCAGATTGCTAGGAATCTTATCTTAAGTCCTATTGTGCTCTTACTTACAGTGTGTAAATCCTCAGTAAATGGCAAGGAGGCTTTGATGAACACATTTCACATTGTATAATTTTTTCTTAATCTCAAGTTTTAATGCAGATACTTAATGATCTGTAAAGTCCTGTAAACTCTGGCTGCTTTTCAGTAGTCTGTACCAACTGCTCCTTAGGCAACACTTCATTTCACTTCAAGTAGTGTTTCACACCGTGGTATCTCCAAAGTCCTTGTTCCAGCGAATATATGCTTCCAGGGTCTGCGGGCTCAAACTGCGCTTTATCTTCTTCAAAGACTCAGTGAAATCTGACAGTTTGATATTTCTCATCTAAACAAAAAGTGAAAGACATCAGGATCACAAGCGGTTTATGTACTTTAGTTTATTCAAGTACTTCAGTATTCAGTTTTAACAAAGCGTATTCTATGGGTGCTTCATCTTGATAGATGGAAGATTTTTTTTACAGGGAAAACAGTGAATCACTGGAACAACCTCCCCAGAGACATGGTAGAGTCCCCATCGCTGGAGGTTTTCAAGATGCAACAGGACAGGGTGCTAGATTAGATTATCTAGGTTCCCCTTCCCACAAAAGGTTAGACCAGATGATCTTTCAAGGTCCCTTCCAACCTGGGCTGTTCTATGATTTTATGACCTGATGCAAGAGTCTTGTAGTTTAAGACTATCAGCATTTACCATTTTTAATAAACTAACATTTGGTAATCATAATGTCTGCATTGTTATTTAATAGCCCATGAGATTGTGTTATTACTTCCTATTTCACTAGGTGGTGCATGCTGGTGCATGTGAGGGCACAGAACCGAGTAAAAGAGTAAGACATGGGACTTTTTAACATGTTTATGGCATACCATACTGCTGCATACCAGGGGAGTAAGGCCCTGAAAGTTCCCGCCCTTACCAGAACTGTATTCAAACCATAGTATGCTGTCAGCCAAGTAATCCTGATACTCTAACCTCTCCGATTCAGCACGCGCCCTTCAGTTGTCTGCTGAGGACAGCAGATATTTCCCGTACAGAGAAATACCCAGACACGATGGGAGATAGCCAAAGTGTGTGGAACAAGGAGCCTCACTATTAAAGCAGTATTAACATTACAATTGGAGAAGATTCCCCATGTTTCTTTGGGACTAGTGTTCATAGACTACTGGAGGTAAACTTGCATTCACAACAAATTATCACAGATGTTCTCATCTTCCTGCACCAAATCCTTTCAGCTTATCACAGCCTTAGCCGTGACCTAAGGCTAAACACAGAAAGCAACACAGGAATTAAGTTTTGCTTCATTTTTCCCTACATAACTGTGGTTTTCACACACATTTGAACAGAAACTTTTATACACAGAACCAACCTCTTCCTTTTCTTTTGATGTTTACAGATGCAATTCATGTTAAGGAACTTAGTTAATCTATTTTTATTTTATTTTATTTTTTTTTGCGTTATGATGGTCCATGTGAATGAATGCGTGTACACAAACAAACCTGTTTTAAAATCCCTCGGAAGTTCTCCCTAAGCTGACTAGGTTTATGTAAAGACAGGGGCAGGGGGTGGAAATAACAGTCATTTGACATAATACTTCTGGGAATGTTTTGGGGGAGCAACACTGTGAGAAAATAAAAGCCAGGCCTCTGATGTCATCTGACAGGTAACAAATCAAGTTGCAGTTCAGTGTGAAGGATAAGATAGGACAGTCAGCTGAAACTAAGAGCAGAGACTTACAATGGGAAAAGAGGCTCTTAAGCCTGATAACCAACAAAATACATGAAGAACCTCAGACATCTGAGGACAGATTTTCTTCTCAATCACTATTTGTAAAGAATTTTCATCAATGAAGAAGTAAAAAGGGTAAGAACCCCCCCAAAATTATGCTAGGTATTTTTTTATGATGCTATGTGTAAATAAAAGGGACCTTAGAAATTTCTGGTGAGCATACATTCTATTCAAAGGGGAAAATACAACCGCCAGAACAGCATACCTCACTGGCAGACATGTTCTTCACCTGTTCTGGTTTTAATTCTGTAAAAATAAAGGAAGATCGGTGAGTTTCATAAGAAAACTCCCATCACTTCTGACAACTAAAGCATGTTAAAATCACTTCTATTCTGAAGAAAAAAGTGCCACAGCTAAAAATTATACCTCTCTGTCTCAAATAATCTCCTACACAGACAGGTACATGGTGTTTTTACCTCCTTCTTCCCCATTTATCAGCAACGCAGCCAGGCTGCTCCCACACTCAATCACTGCAGATACAGCACGAAGTGGTAGCAGAACTACTTCCTTCTTCCTGAAGTATGAGGAACAGTGCACAAGCGTAACAGAGCTGCCTTCCCCCGTATTAGTCCTGTACCTACAACACCCCCC
>VZSZ01009664.1:262487-294897 GCA_013398815.1 Ibidorhyncha struthersii
TGCCACCACCCCCCCCCCCCCCCCCCCCAAACATGCACAATTTTCAGGAAACCGAAAGGTACCATCAGCCAAGAATGAAGAAATAAAATCAGGCAGGGCACACAGGAATGCTTCTTGCCCTATGCAGTACTGGTGGGATGTAATCATTCCCGTTTCCTTCACCATTTTACTTTTTTTTTTTTTTTTAAACTTGCAATACTGCTATGGTATCAACATATTACAGCAAACTTTTTGCTCTGAGGGTGCAAAAAGAGAATCTAGGCAGGATCAGTAAGGCTGACATTAAGAAAACATTTTAAAAAATAAATTCTTTTATATATGGAAGCCAAGAGCAGGTAGAAGACATAGGTTGCACAACATTTCATGGTCTCTTCTCAAAATGGACTTGCATGTGAAGTGATTGTCAGCAAAGTAAAGCCTGTATAGCTAAATGCATACATTATTAATTCAACCACTGTAAATAAACATATCCAAAGTCTTAGGAGACATGATGTTTCTTGTGAGAGCTATTTAATGCAATTTTGTTTCCCAGTTATTATGCAAGATTTTGGAAGATGTGCATTACAATCTCAACAGCTGAAAGTGGGTAAAAACCCCGTTACTTTCCAGCAGGTGCTTTCAAAGAGATAGTGCATGGGCAAAACTGCATGCTATAGGATTTCTGACTCAAAATAAATAATAAAACAAACACACCCACAAACCTCTCCTCCCCATAAATCATTTAAGGGAGTTGTAACAAACTTTATTTACACACAAGAGGCTGATATTACAGAACACTTCTGCTCTGGCTGCCTTTAGTACCTTTCTATCAGGTAGGACAATATATCTGCAAACAGAAAACTAACATTGAATATTCACAATCTTTTCTTCACAAAATCCCACTACTGATCTCCACTACACAAAATCAGCCCCTTCAGGTGTGGCTACTGGACACATAAGAACTAGTGAAATAGAACAAACAGGGGGATTGTTAGGGTTGGAGGGTTTTTTTGGAAAAAGGTATTCACTTTGCATTAAAATCCTACTTTTTCAAAGCTGAAAACGTCAGAGGAAGAACAAATACAGGTAAAACTTCGCTTGAGTCACAATTGTCATCTGGATCACAATGTTCAACGTTAAGAAGATTTAAAAACAAAAAAGCTCTGCCATTCAAACTGTATCTAAAAAAAACCCAAACCCAAAATACAAAACTGCTTCTGTTTCAGTATTTCCTTCCTTTAGATCTGAAAGAGATCTGCCCATTTTATACAAGTAATGAACGCAGTCAGAGACTGCTATTCAAGTAATAATTTAGATACAACAGAACTGATACCAGCCTAGGAAAGATACACTTGTTAAAAACCCCACAAAAATCTGTGAAGAACACTTCACCCTGGCTTTCCTCTTAAGACACAAAAAGAATCTTGTTTCACATGGTGAGTTACTGAAGGGTTTTGTGTAAGGTAAGTCTTATAAAGATGGTATTATGAGGAATAGACCAAAATCTAATCTAAAAAGCTTAATTTCAGAGGTTTAAGAGTTATAAAAATGTAGAAAAAATATAATATTTCTAAGGGCACTGAGTTTCTTCTAAGCCTAAATAAAAAGCTATGTCACTTACCTCGAATAGGGCCCAGTGCTGCATCCTTTGCTAATGCCGTTAAATCGCTTCCGGAGTATCCATCTGTCATTCTTTGTCCAAGAATAGAGTGAGGAAAGGAGAAAGAAAAAAAAAAAAAAACAAAACACAAAGAAAACTTGCTTCAAACCATCTCATTTTAATTGCAGGTTATTAACGTGTTACTTATTCAGAAGTACTATTTTGATGTTGTTTTGCAAGTTTAATAAATCAGAAGTGTATTCAACATAGGTGATCTATATTTCTTTTCCAAATTAAATTTAAGTACAAATACTCAAGTCCCTAATAATATACTAGGAAAAGCAAAAAGACAGCAGCCAACTAGGATCTGTAGATGAAAATTAATCTCAAGCAAGTTTACTATTTCTGTTACAGGAATACCCTACCACTAGTTTGTCATTGTTTGTCATAGATGAATATAAAACCAAAAACTCGACAGTCCTGTACTCTGTCAAGTCGATCAAGACAAGAGCTCAATACCACACACATTTCTTGTGATGTGATCACACAACCAGTTTTCTAAGTAAAACTATGTGCACTTTTAGTTGACAGAGTCTGACAAAAGGCAAAAGCAGGCACTACTAAAAATCTAACAGTTGTGTTTGGTTTTGAAAATAAGTGCTAAGTTTACAGTATGCCCTTAATGGAAAGCCATGGTAGCAGTTGACCAGTGGACTCCAGGGAGTATAAAATTCTACTAATTCAGAATAGTAAATACAAATCTGAAAAGCAGCACTGCTTTGCTTAGCAAGTTACAGGACAGACAGCGCTACCTCTAGTGGAAGACTTCTTTCAATGCTGAAGGTTTGGCAAAAGACAGACTATACTCTCAAAGTTCTTGGCAAGCTTCTCAACTCTCAGAATTTACAGTCTGTGTTTTAGCAGAGTACTGAAACAGCATCCTGTAGTTTACACGTGGGAAATGATCTCTTGTACAGCCAAGACTCACTTGCCAACTGATTCCATCGTTAAAGCCTAAACCTGGAAATGCTAATGACCGAGAACCAACTGAGCCACAGCCTCAGCAGTTATCTGCAGAAGCCTAAACACTTAGCTTCAAATAAGAATTATAATTCAGCTTGGAAGTGAAATACAGTTGGCAGGTCCTTATTCAGAAAGAAACAGGTTCTATAAGTGTGTCTTGCACACACTTCCCATTGATTTGGGATATAATATGGTGTAAATATGCAGGTACTATGTAAGTGAACAGAAAGGAAGATAAATTGTGCTATCTACTGTGGTTTGTTTGGTTTTTATTACAAGACTGGCAGACATACAGATTACCCAAGAAGTAATATTTTTGGGTGGGGGGGGGATCAAACCAAGGATCCAATCTCTATGGGAGCTATTCCAGAATTAGACTTAATTTCCAAGTTAATCAATTAATTACTTTGCAGACTAAAGGCCTCCACTGAACCAGGAAGCCACCAATATATCCCACCAATATAAGTGAAAAGATGTAGTAAGGGTTACCTAAAGAAATTTTAAAAAACAAAAAAAATCCCACCCAGCCTGTAGAGCAGTGGCTGACTGCAACAAAAGCTTCATAGCTCAGTCTTCTGGAAATCATTAATTCTGTTATAATTTATAGAAGAAGTTCACAGAGGAGCGAAGGAACACAAAGTCATGAAAGAGGTTAAATACCTATCTCTCAAAACAAAGATAAATGGCAGTTGAAGCAGGCAGGACCCTCAACTTCTATATTTGTGCTAAACCCTTTTAAAAATAAAAAAATACTTAAGTTGCATTTGTAATTTGGTTCATAAATTTGCAGTTAGAATCCACAACATTGTCTTCTTCCTCCAGTTAGTTATTACTGCAGCCTAAATATGGCCTGAGCTAGCACCCTTCAAGTACAGATAGAGTTTATTCAGTTGGATTTTATATCAAGTTTGTTATGTTACTAACACTAAGAGGCTGACAAATGCTACATCCAAGACTCTACTCACCTGCTGTGTACTACCACAAACAGAAACAGTGACTGAAGTACATGCACTTGCATATTTTTGATATCTCACACTTCTGTTTTCATTCTTTCCTGCCCTAGGTGCTCTACCTGCTTTTTAATCTAACTTCCTTCACACCCATTACATTTAATTTCTGAGGGTGACAAACAGCAGTACTGTGAAAAACATAAAACTATGTAGTTTCATAATAGGAAGGGCATTTAACCTGCATTTTCCCAATCCAATATGAAACTGGAGAGAATTTAAAATTATCCAGTGCTTGCTCTGCTGCGTTGGTAACACCTTCAACAAACCTAGCTATGGACAAGCAAAAGTTGCTTTTGATTTTAAATGCATGCCAAGTGCAAAACTGGTACTGCCTTTTTGCATCAGGGAGGAGAGCTGGACTGCCTGGGGGATGGGTGGAGAGAAGTATCCTCCTCCCTCCCTCCTCCTCAGAAAGAAAAGCACTGATGAGCAAGTTTCAACAGCAGACACCCAGCCAGGTGGTGTAGGGAAGAAACAAGCACAGATATATATGTATGTATGCACGTATGTAAAAGCATATATAAAAACACTTTCATACAGCCTGTCAAGAGACCATCTTCCCAAAACACACACAATTCATTCTCAGCAAGTATTGTCACTGTCTGATGATTCACATTAGTTACATTTTGAATAAATAAATCAGTCTGAATGAATGCAGTAGATGAGTATATTTATTTAGTATAGTTACAAAACACTTACCTAGCTAGTTGTGCCAACTCTTTTTGGGTTAATGGACTTCCTTGCTTGCTTAGAAGATTTTTTAGCAAAATCAATCTTGTCTGAAAAAAAGATAAATATATCAGTTGTAAAACTCATTTTCACAGTAAATTTAAAATTCTGTTGCAACAACAAAACTACGTGTTTGTCAGGTTAGCTTTAGTGCTTCACTAGTTTAAACTTGCCTATAGTGCTTTTGTGATTACACTGCACATTATCATCTCCTCAGAGGAAGAGATAGGGATTTGGTAATAATGAGATCAAGGGTCAAACTACTTCAAGGATAATACATCAGAATCCTCATCAAAAGCCCTAATCTGCTGTTGAGCTGAAAAACATTACTTTAAGAAAGCTACTTTCATCTTTTGCAATAAACACTCTTCTCCAGCCAACCAAACATGCTCCTGCAAGCCCTGCTTCAGACTTGTCCATCCCTGCTAGTAAATAAGCGACACCTCACTAGCAAAGAAATACTGAATAGCTACTACCAGATTTGCTACTAGCATGTGTTTAAAAAAAAAAAAAAAAAAAAAAGCAAAATCTTAAGGTAGTAGACAGAGCTAAAGCACAGTGTGTATGGACAAGATGGGCCAGAATTTAATTCACAGAATTGTAATCATCCACTAGGGCAAGTCAAGCATAGCCTATGAAATATATTTTATTGTCATTTTTAATAAAATTAATCTTAAAGTGAAGAAAATACATGGAAAACAACACTTACTTCCTCATTTGGTAAAGACACATATACCCGTTTGGTGAATCGTCTAGAAAAAAAAAAAAAAAAACACATACACACACACTTTAGTAACTTTTTAGCACATACAGATCTAACATTTGGTTTGATAAATGTCAACATTTCACTTACGTCATCAAGTTCTAGGGAGTAGAACTACAGATTTAAAAACAAACAAACAACAACCAAACAAACAGTATGCACAAGCCACTGGTGTCACCTTACTCTTATTTGAAGTTACGACACTCCTCCCAGAGGGGAAACACTCTAGAGGTAGAAATACCACTGATTGCCAGCAACAAAATGAAGCATCTCTTCACTGTACACAAAAAGTCTCTGGAATCATTAAAAATGTGTTTTATTTGTTCAGACATGCTGACATGCCTATTTTCCTCAATCGAGAATGAAAAGAGAAGTAAGTATGAGAACTTGTAGCAAAAAAGCCGTAAGGCAAATCTACAGCAAGATCTGTAATTGCATGGGACATCAGAAGTCCGATATTCACAGACAAGAAATACTGGATTTCACCAGTCAAATTTCTTCCTTCATCCTGCCATTAAGATCCAAATAATTAAAAAAGCAATATATAAGATGCAAGGGGGTTATAAAATGCTGTCTTGGTCTCAACACGTACTGCTGTTTTAGACAATTCCAAGGTCACCAAGCTTGTGCAGATGTAACCCAAAAGAGAACAGAAGAGAGGCACCCCTTGGAGAAGTTATTTAACCTTGTCGAACAGCTTTTGCTACTTATTCCAAAACAACTAAGACACTAAGTAGCAAAACCTGCTCTTCATAATGAACATCATATTATTGTATTCAGATAAAGGAAGAAACATTTTGATACCTGAGAACAGCATCATCAAGCTCCTGTGGCCTGTTTGTTGCTCCCATCACAAGTATTCTATCCTCTCCAGAAGACTGCACCTATGTAACGTAGGAAGGCAAGACAGCTTTCCGTTTCCATCAAGCAGTAATACAACAAAACCAATTAGAGACTTGTCATGTATTCAGCACACTGATAGGATCTTACTATGTATGTGGGGATTTTTCCATGCAGTTAGCTTTAAAACATTCTTTAGATAAATGTAAAGTCAATCTAGGAAAAAGTAAAAAGAAAAAAAAAGTAATCTAAACACAGGACACTATGCCCAAGTTATGTTGCTTGAAAAGTCTTGGAAAAGCGCAAACGTTGCTGTGGAATTGCACATTACAATGTTGGAGAAAACTGAGACTACAAAAAGCACTCAGAAGTTTAGTCATCCACAGATAATTATGTTTAAAAAGCTAGATACTTTTGGCTGTTATGGGTTTTAACACCAAATATTGTTTTGAAGCTTACAGAGAGAATCAGAAGTTTGGACTAAGGTACAGCAAGAACCACTAAATCAGATCAGAGATTCATCTAATAGGGATCTAGCAAGAAACTAGTAATCAAAATGAGAAGCTATTCAATAGTATGTAGACATGGTCATTTTCCCCTGAATTCACTCAATTTCAAGACTTGATTTTATACCCGGGCATACAGAGACCTACAGCTTCCAGACTTCAGAGAAAACATTTGGGTACCAGACATGTGTTATTATTCACCTAGCGTCCAATCCTTCATAGACTTAAGTTCCTTGCTACCTTACTGAGTCCAAAAAGGCCCACAAGAACATTGTATGATATAGTTACACCTCGATCCAAAGTTTGCTAACTTACTAATTCTGTTTCATTTTCCCCTTTTCATTTTAAGAGAAAACACTGTGTGTGCGTGTATAGTTCTTGTGTATCATTGTCACATTGCATTATTTGCCCTGCTTCATCCCACTTTGGAGAAGTTTCTCCTGACCTCGTTGTCTCTCTATATAGTTATCTTCTCTTCCTGTACGTCATTACTATTGCTTCACCACTGTAGCAATACTCTGCTCTGCTAGTGGAATATAAACTAAGATTGTTCAATACAAAAAACAGTGGTTTATGACAGAAAAATATTCTAGTACTCATTTGTGTGGGGGGGTGGGTTGTCATCCCCCCCCCAACTATGAAACCCAGTTCTTTTTCCTGGGTATTACATAGTTGCTATTAAATATATTCTTACTGTACTATGTCATCTCTAGGACACCTTTTGTGACACATCCCCTAAAAAAAAAAAAGGCAATACTTAAATGCCATTGAATCTTCTTTTACTTTGCCAGCATGAAGAGATGTGCTTCACCAAAACAGGCAATTGCAAACGAGGATTCAACACTGCCTAATCCTCAAATGTCTCTTGCCCTGTAAGAAAATTTGTTCTCACAGCTCCTTTATTATTGCCATTTGTTATCCTTCCTTCTATGTCCATAGTCTTTCAACCCCTTATTTCAGCACATCCCCAGATTACTACCTTTCATTCCAGACTGAATTTTCCAGAATACTACAGTAAGCAGATGAAAAATTAACAACAATGGAAAAAAGCTGTTTGCCGACCAAGGTACTGGTGGGGGAGGGATAGAGCTAAGGCCCAGCAGCCAAATTCTATTTGTGCTTCATTTGTAGCTTGTACTGGCACCCACTACATCAGCCAATTCAACTAAATCAAACAATACCCAAGACTAAATACTTACACCATCAAATTCTATTAAAAATTCTGTTTTTAGACGCCTACTAGCATCATGTTCACCTTCTCGTCTTTCACACAATAGGCTGTCAACTTCATCTGAAAAACAAGAAATACCTCTTAATTAAGCATACAACATTAAACTCTTCATATTTGCCTAAGTTCTTTTGCTAATACAGGGCTCCAGTAAGAGAGCTCAGATCTTTACTCCTTAGGAGACAGACAGATCTTAGTAAAGTTTAAAAGCTTGTATAATGTGTTGTCCTGTGAGTATGTAACACCAAGCACAGATGAGAGAGAAAAAAATCCTGCTGATAATAAACTGCAACTAAGGACAAGCAGAACCCATTTTCATGTTTGAAGTTTAATATATAAATGGACTTACTCTGTAAAGGTAGTACAGCATTTGTGGTTTTGAGGGCATTTCTTCCCACTATTAACACCAATTAAATAACACACCAGTAATGTAACATGCTTTGTATAGAATACTGATTAGCCAGCAAGTCATATCCGAGATACTCACTCTACACTGCAAAATTACCCAAAGAAGTTTACCCAATGATTTCAATTTAATATTTAAGAAAGGTATTTAAGAAAATACATAGAAGTCAACATTTAAGGTCTTACCAATAAAAATTATAGAAGGCTGAAGTTCTCTAGCTACTGCAAACAGAGCACGCACCAGTTTCTCCCCTTCACCCACCTAAAACAACAATAAACTGTTTTTGGAGGGGGTTTAGAAAAATGTTTATTACAAGACAGCTAACATAAGGACCTACAGAAAGTCTTGTGGATAACCACACTCAGTCCGTTCATACACACTCAGATTATCACTAGTTCAGTATATGACATTATTGTGTATGTTTTAAACACAGGACAGTATTGTTTATGTCTTAAAAGAAACACTACAACTTCACTTATCACAATTGAGCTATCAAGAGATTTTGGTGCCTAAATTATCATAGTGAAAGGGAACTGGGACCCACTTTATTTACCTTTTAAAGAAAAAAAAAAAAAAAACCACAACAAACACTCATCTATATGACAGCCAGGGTCATCCTGAAATGCAAAAGCCTTTGACATTGAGTTCTCACACGCACAAGACAAAATTTTTACTTCACGTCATTTTTTAAAAACTTTATGTTCGCTATAGGCTAACAGTTCACCAAGGGTTCTTCACAAGTCTCTGGCCTTCTTAAGCCCCAATTACAGCATGTGTGTGTTTTCAGGTCAATATAATTTATATCTGCTACTTACATATTTTGAAGTTAGGCTCGCTGCACTTATATTAAAGAAAGTAGCATTTGATTCTGCAGCAACTGCTTTAGCCTAAAAGAGTGGGGAGGGAAAAAAAAAAAGTACTTCTTAAAACATCACATTGATGATCCCTCTCTGCTTCTGTAGCTAGCACTCATGTCCTGATTGACAATTCTGAATATCCCTATTCCTTCAAAGGAAACACCTTGTAGGTGCTACGCAAGACTTCTGTGCAGGCCACTTACAAATAAGAAGGGATAAGCAGTCTAACCACTAAAGAAATTTCCAGACTCCCTTAGACTTCTCTAATCACATCATCTCCATAGCCAAGTACAACTTGCTTACTGAAGAATACAAGTCTCCAGCCCCTTTCAGTGTGTCCTGAGTAGACATCTGAAACAGTTCTAATTAATTTAGGGTAGGAATTTAGGGTAGTAGTTGGATCAGATCACATTAAAATTTGTGTTTGTTTTTTTTCCTCTGCACCCTATCTATAAAAAAAAAACACCCTGTTTTCAGAGGAAAGCTAAGAAAAAAAAATCAGTTCAGCCAGAACGTTCACACAAAGTACCCTCTTTAACAGTTTCACCATATTCAAGAAATTATGATTTCCAGGTTATACACTTCAATTTTAGTGATTAGCAATTATGTTCCACTATGTAAAACATAACAGATTAGGCAAAGCGAGCTGCTCAGCATTCACATTCCTGCCTCAGAGCTGATCTAGCTTCACTATCAGCAAAGGGAGTGTGCAGCTGCAGCCACGCCATGTGATGCAGGACGATGTGCCCGGCTCAGCTGCACCAGGACATGCACGCTCCATGGCTGACACACAGCCATCTCCCTGAACCCAGCACATCAGGCTGAGAAAACAAGCAGCAGCCAGACAGTTCCACAGCACTTCCACCCCTTGCATAGCAGTGTGGAAGTCAGAAACCCCCCCTCCTTGCTACTGTGCTTCTTCCCCATTTCCAAAAGGTACTTCTAATATATTTTAGTGGAGAGCAGACCATTTGTGATTAATCACTGCTGCACACAATTAACCATGTTACTTTTACTCTCTCTGAAAATGAAACTCAGACTTGCTAGTTTAAGTTTCAAAATATTACTTGTGATGTTGAAGAGAATTAAACAGAGAACAGTTTAGCAATTCCCTCCCCTGTAAAATCCACAGTGAAGAACAATTTTGCGGTTCTGTACTACATTGACACCATAACACATTACCAGGAAGAATATACAGTTTATTACTACAACACCCAAACTGAAAGCCACCCCTCATGGTTACATTTTAAGCCCACCAAATCATGCATGAAACAATTTTCTCACCAACATGGTCTTCCCATTTCCCGGTGGGCCAAATAGCAATAATCCACGTGCAGGTGCTCTAAGTCCTGTAAATAACTGAAAAGTATATCATCATACGTTACCTTCAAAGACTTAAAGAAAACATTGATTTACCTCCCCAAGAAAATGGTTTAAGATTGAGGAATGGCTCACTGGCTGGCACCGATAGCAATAGCAGCAGTGCTACAACAGCACAGGTTTTAAGAGAACTATGTTCTGTTACTAACTTGACCTAGCACATGTCACTAATGTTTCCCACACAACAGTTAAATTGCATTACGATTGTTCTGAGCATAAAGAGACTGTGAAACAAGTACAAAAGGCACTAACATATTCCTTAAGACAGATCAGCCTAACAAGTTTAAAGCATCAATTCCTTTTAAAGGGGGGGGGGGGAAATACATGTGTATAGTAGGAGTTAAAGCAACGCTCCTACTAATTCCATATGGAAGAACCACTTCATCTTTCTCTCTCTTTTTTTTTTTAATTAAACAAAACTTGATAAGGCATAAGCTTTGACCGAAACTATTTAAAAATATTACTTAACAACCACCTACTCTCTCTAAGTGCTACTGATAATGATCTCCTCCCTCTCACTCTGCACTGGAATAATCTTTCCTACACTACAATATTGCACCCATCACATTTAACATCACAACAAGCAAATCTACAAATTCTCACAGAGTACATCTCTTCTAGTTAATCCTGCAGCCTGTTTTCCCCAGCACTTTGTCTCTACCACTTTCTTCAAGAGTTTCAGAGTTCCATTTTTGGCCTCACGTACACCCCTCCATTCCGGCTTCCAATAATTCCAACAAAAAAAAGGAATAACAGGGAGTCAACTTTATATGTAACACCATGTCCAAACACCATTGCCAGCAGGTGTTCCTTCCCACAATATCCACGATAAGAAAAACACACTACACTGGTAGTGGAGCTGTAAGATGACTGACCACAGTTCAGCCACAACTGCCATTTATCACTGAGACACAATAAGCTTTTAAAGTTTCTATTAACAGACTAGTCATACTAAACATGGTCTGAACTAACTGCTACTGTTTTATTAGCATCTTACTGATAAAGTGGTTGCAGTCATGTTTCTAGCAAGTGTTTTCTATTCATCCACCTCAGCTCTTGCTCTCCTACAAAAATACCAAGTGGTGTGTTTAAATATGAATTTGAGTCCAAAACGTCATGAAGGTTAAAACAGAAGTGGTATTTAAATGACTAAATATTGTGCTATAGTTGCCACATCTGTCATGTTCATTTACAAGGAAGAAAACCAACCTCTTTTCCTCCAAGGAAAGTTTAAAAATTCACAGGATTCTGTCCTTTGTTATATCTCAACCTACACCTCAGTCAGGCCCACTGTTAGGTACAGTAATATGAAAAACACCTTACTGAAAATATAAACTATAATTATTCCAAGCCTCACATCTCAAAGTCGTTCCCACCCAGCTCATTGTATCAGTGTTACCGAACAACAAACTTGCCATACTAAAGCACGGTAATAACAAAGACAGACAGTGCAATGACATTTTCCTTCTGCATAAGAATACCACAGCATACATATTTGATGCAAAAGCTTTGTTTTCATCAGGGCTAGTATTCCTGTGCTGCTACGCCAGGTTTAAGGTTTCTTTCCCGCGACACCTTAAAGCCAGTAACTGCACTGAAGGAAAAAGGAAGACCACAGAGCAACTCCAGTCACTCGTCAGCAGGACAAAAGAAACCCACAAGCAAGCAAAAAAGAACAAACAGCAATTTTTGAATAATCAGCATCGCAGGAAATGATTGCCTGCAATGTCTGCAAAAGCCGGTCTTTAGAAAATGACCAATTTAATTTTTTTAAAAAAGCAGCTCAGAAAATTCCAGTCGTATATAAACTAGACCTTAATCTAGGCAGTCACAGTAGTTCAGGCACCACCTTGTAAATAAATAAAATAAATAATAAATAAATAAAAGAAAAGCCTAAATGACCAATTTCTGCTCAGCTAAGTAAAGAGGAACTCTGCCCTCAAATGTCATACACCTCAGTGTACTTGCTTGTTCACTACTCCACTTCTTTGCATCCTCTCCTTCTGTGAACAGACTACTCAGAATGTCTAACCAACATGCACAGAGAACATGACCACAATACCAATTTAATATTTTTCAAATCAGATAGTGTAACGACTTAATTTGCATACACAAATCTCATGTGTTTCACTCTTCCAGTCCTGGGCTTTGTCCTTTACATGTCCATATAGGGTTGGACACACAGCTATGCTTATCGAACAGTCAGCCTCACAAATTTTCAGAATATTTTTTCTTTGGCTTGGTTTATTAGGGGTTTGTGCTTTGCTGGGTTTCTTTTGGTTTTGTTTTGTTTTATTGTTTAAGCTAGTGCCTCAGTCACTGTCTCCAACACTGACTAACCAGAAGATGATGAATTTCATGATAGTATTTTAACACATACATTCTTCATTCTCCTTTTCCAGGACAGCTACCGATAGCTATCATAACCAGTAAAGACAGGATTCAAGAATCACCACTTCACGTGTGAAGCACAATATATTACTTTGATTTTGTCACAGAGTAATAACAAAACCCAGTTGCTTACCTCAGGTCTAAGTGAAGGAAGGATAACAATTTCTTGCAAAGCTTGTTTAGCTAGTTCCTGCCCTGCAATATCATCAAATTTGACAGCTGGACCGCTAACAAAGAAATGGAATACTAATTAGTCTAACAATGAGATACTCTTTTTCAGCTGCAGCTGACTAATTTAATGCATTTGACTATTTATACAGAACCTTTTTGAGGAAATCTACAACTTATATTGCTAAGCATTTGAGAAGATAAGCGTTTCTGATTGGATTTTTTTATCCTTTTGCCAAAGTAACAACAGAAAAATCCACCAAAACAACCCACAAAAAACCTACAACAAACTAGAAGTACTAATTTTCATTCCAAGGGGACAAGACTGTACTGAACGAAAAACTGGTCTTCTGCACTGAAAAGCCTACTTTTCTTCAGACTTACCTATCAACAATTTCATTCAGGATAAGATTAGCAAGATTACTGTCCACATTTCTAAATATCTTCAAGTCTTTCTTTTTTCGAGGAGCAGTGGTAGGAGTAGAAGGCTTATTTGTTCTGCTATTTTTAGGAGCAGCCTGAAGAGGGGGGAGGAAAAAAACAAACAAAGAAAAACCCAACTTGATACTTTTAAAGCATACTGTTAACAAAATTACTTCCACCTTCCATTTGCATCAGTGAAACCTAATATGCTAACAAACACCAAATATTCCGATGCTTTATTTTGCTACAAATCATACTATCATATTCAGCCCCAACTAGAACATTTTAGGCTACAGTGGTAAGGGGTTTTTTGGTTGTGGGTTTTTTTTTAAAGATAATTAATTTTAAAGATAATTCAAATAAATAATTTTTTAAACATCATTTTAAAGATAATTTAAAGATAATTCATATTTACCTATGGTATCTTCCCCCAGCATGCTCTGGAAACAGAGCATCACAGACTGTTTGAGACTTTCAGTACCTACAAGCAAGAATTTCTACTGCTGTCATACTTTGATAACAGGCCACTTAAAAGCCTTCATATTATAGCAGCAACAATGCTTAACCACATTTATGTCTTGTCAATTCTGCTCTTACTCTACTTTACTCTGAGAGTAGCAGGGGGTGAGATAAGGATGGAAGGGAAAGAGATGGGCCAAAAAAAATGTAGCATTTTTCTGTCTTATTAGTATAGGAATTACTTTTGTATTTAAGTCACAATCTAACCATAATTTTCTTTTCAACGTGGCTGCAATACAACCCACGCATGCATGCTTGGGAAGAGAAGGAACATGCGGAGGGGAAATCTGTAGTTCTGGAGTAAGAGGGGTTTTTCTCCATCTTTCACATACTGGGAGTAATATTTATTTTTCTCCTAGGTAAGCTTCTCCCAGTTTCCGATGCAATTTTCAAAACAAGTATTATCATTTTATTACTGTAATTACAATTAAAATCCATTTGCCCATGCAGCCACACGATGCCCCTGATTTCTAAAATCCACTCTGCAGCCTATCTCAAGAGGCTTGGACAAAAAAATTAGGGGTTTAGGGTTGGGTTGTTTTTTTTCCCCCAAAAACTTTCTGCTACTACGATACTGCAATACTGGCAGTAAATCCAAAGTTTGTTCTGGAATTTAGATTGATTTTCCAATTGTATACTGCTATATTTATCCTCACCATACCTTGTGAGTTGAAGCTGCAGGATTAGGTGCTGGTCTAGACACAGAAGAAGATGATATCCCACTGTAGCTAGGAGTTCTATGGTGACCTGAAAGGCCTGTGGATCCAGTTTTTGCAACAGTTTTTGAACGAGGAAGGGAATTACTCGTGTGTGTTAAGGGATCCTTCTTTTTTGGAACCGCTCCACTTTCTATAAAGAAAACCAATGTCATGAGAACATTTTCAGCAGTCAGCATCAGTTCGAACGTGAAGATAGTATTGTTGACACATACAATACAGTATTATAGCAGAATAATACAAGTTTTTAAAGAGGTTTAGTACTTTTAAGGGGATAGTAACTGCAGCTTTCTCTAGGAGCTCTTTTTAGTAGCTCTCGAAACCAACACTAGCTAGCCATCTTAGAAAAGCTGGAGATGGCTAAGAACACCATCTATTCCTTAAGACGGAAGACAGAACACAAGCCAGAAGATTTTCCTTCCCAAGAACTCCTAAAAGTAATCATTATAATACCCAAATTTCAAGCCATTGGATTCAGAACATTCATTCCTTAACTGATGTTAGCGTGTTAGCGACCTGGTTAGTTTGGATGCTAGCTAACACTATCTAGCACCTTCCACACAGAAGCTTCACCAAGGCGTTTTAGTTTGGGAAAACTGAAATAGTTCTACCTGCAAGCAGCTATCAGGAGCTTCTCCTTACAAGTTTGTTTCACTTCAGGGATCTCAAAGGGTAAGTAAATTCTGAACAGACAGCTCTGAAGCAGCTTACCTTCCTACATTTAATTTTAAGTCTTAAAATATTATATCACTGAATTCAAACACCACCACACATTCCAGTCACACTTGCTCTAATTCACCTCCACGGTGGAGCAGGAAGGTTTCAAATCTGATGACAGATACAACAACATATTGGCCACAGGTGAATAAACTACAAAAGGCCGTTTTTGTCCACAGTAAGTGAAACAGCACTGGATTACAACATTCTCCTTAAGGAATACATGACAAAATAAGGTTCCTTGGCACAGAAATGGCAAGTGTAAACCATCAACGGAGACTAAGAGGTAAGAACATCCTGCAGCAAGCACGCAGGTTGGTCAGGCTGGTTAACAATTAGAGCACAGCATCAGATTGGGGTTTTTTTGTGGTGATAATACAGTAGTGTCTTGTACAGTACTGTTGTTTGCAATAAAAACTGTAAATACTGCCTTATTTTATAACTTTTTAAAAGGATGAAGGAGCTTTTTAATTAGGTAAGAGAAATACAGCATCAGGGGTAAGGAAGCTCAAGATGGATTTAAGCTACAAGTTTCTTCACTAAGATTTCAGAAATCTGCAACTCAGTTTGTCTTGTCAGTCTTAAGCAACAGGCCAAAGAACTCTGATTTTTAAGGAAGCGAACAACTCTGAAGAATTTTTAATACTGCAGTTCAGTGAAAAACACTAAGTAGAAAGCCCCATAATTTTGAATGTTGTGTTTAAAAAATTCAATTAAGAATACGTCAATGAAACAGTATCATGGAAGGATTAATTAATCACTACCATGTTCTCAGACTCTTTAAACATAAAAGTCTTGCACACTACCAGTAGCAAATCTTTACACAGCCTGCAGTTATCCAGGTGTTGAACTACTTGTCTAAGAAGCTGCTAAAACCTCTCTTCAGTCACAAATCTACCCCTTTTAAGAGTCACAGAAACTCTGCAGGGGTCATCATAAACATGCAGATGTATCAATATGCAAAAAAGCCAAGAAAATGAAAAATATAATTAACTACATTTACCTGTAAGATATTTCCTGTAAAAAAAAAAAAACAAAACAAACAAACAAAAAAACACATAACAAAACCACACACAACCAAAAAAACCCCCACGCAACCCAAAACTGGCTACTGACTAAATCACACACAGATCCAGAGCTGGTTAAATTTACTCAGCCATTCCTGCACAGGAATTTTGAAGTCGAAAAGTCTTCAAAATTAGGCATACTTAGTAACTTTCAAGTTCAAAAAGCTCTGTAATATCTCCAGCGGCCTTTGCCAAATGTTTCACCTTTCTGTATAAAACAGTAAGGAAGTGCCTAAAATACGTTCTAATCACAAAGAGAGTCCATGGCATTTTTGCAAGTGTGTTTGAAACATACTTCACATATACTTATAGGATATTAATAGGGGCTTGATCATTTTCATTTTACTCTCTAAGTCTTGACTGGACAGGATAATTTACTTTAAAGCTCCAAGCTAACACCACTAGATCATACAGAAATAACAGCTATCTGGTCCTGAAAGCATCCCTGCAATTTTAATCTGACATTTAAATATATACAACAACAAACAAGGAACAAAATTCTGTCTGCGGTTTTCTATTGGTTAAATTGTGATAAGCTGCAGACACAGGTGCCCAATTTCAGATTCCCTTACAGAAAGAAATGTTAAAACTCAGTTATCATATTTAGCTGTTTTTAAAGTTTGAACAGCTTTAAGAGAAGCATGATCATACTACACACCTTGAACACAGGAACAATCTGGGAAACATGCAGCTCTAGCTTATTTATCTAATAAAGATAAGAGCATGCTTTGTTTTGAAAAAGCAAACCCATTATCTTTTCTTTCATGCATCTAAAACAGATTAAGGCATATGTTAATAAATAAGTTTCTGCTGTTTTATAACTTCTTAAGCATCAAAAAAGCAAGTTTAAATTAAAATTAGCAGCAGCAGTTCCAGTAGTGCAGAACAATTTCCAGCCTTTAATTGTGAAACTTTAAAAATCATAAGGGAATATTCCTCAGAAATTACTTATGTGTGCCTATTGATAACTGATATAAAGTGACTAAGAGAAGTTATTATATGTGGCCTGTGGACCCCAGGTTGAAGAAAAAAAATTCACCAGTCTAGAATTGTCCGCAACTTTATGCGTGTAGTTTTATTAAAAAAAAAAAAAAAAATATCTTTAAACTGCTTAGATACACATTTTCTGCAAATGTTGCATAGAAAAATATATGCAGCAATTGCAAGACTGGTAGTTATTCAGGATCAGCACTCACAACAGCCCCCAAATTAGTAATTCCTTCAAAGCTTATATTCAGATTTTTCAAATAGGTAGATGCAAGTAACGAAAGCTACCTAACAAAAAGCTTCAGCAACTAACAAGGACATCTTCCATGTTTCAAAAGGTAGCACAGCTACACAGATCAGAGACACAGTTGTTCTCCTTTCTGAACTGACAGAGCCATGTCAGTCAAAGATCTACTGTTGCCAAATTATGGTGTTGAAAATGATCTTATGGCTACTTGTTCTTCTACTTCAGAAACTCTTTTAAAAACTTCATTATTAAGAGTAGAATTTTTACAACTTGAAAAACATTGCCAATATATGCCTACCATTAAAGACATGCCAGTAAATCCTTCCAAGTGAAAAATGAGATAAAATACTAGCTACGTGCACAGTGCTCCTGTTAGGTTAAGAAAGAGAAATTTAATGCTTTCTCTGGTCATATGTCACGCTGAGATTTACACATTCAATGTAAAATGATACACTGAAATTACTGTAATACTATCAGTATTGTATGCCCAATAGATAAGTTCATAAAACTCATAAATGCTGCCTTTGGCAAGACTGGCATAATCTCATTCCCGAGCCAGTTTAAAAACAAAATACAACAACCAACAATGCAAAAGAAAACACACGTCTGAGTAAAAAAAAAAAAAAAAAAAAACAGCTAATTTAAGTTAAATGTAAAACAAGACTGCTATGATAACTAGTGATGGATATTAAACAATAAATATGTCTTTTAAAATAAAATTTTTGGGTCAAGGCTACTCATTATTACTCTGAAGTTACTGTGTCGCATTCTGCAACTGAAGGGCAGGTGACACTGCTGTAACACGGTCTTATAAAAATATCATTATAAATCTATCAGATAAATTTTTAAGAAAAATCTGCAGCTATTCAGGTAAGTTAGGAAACTATGAATGACGAAGACTGGGATATGTAGTCATTTGTGCTAGAATCAAGTAAGTTGGTCTGAAAGGCTGACACAAACAGTATCTTGAAAGAAGGAAGAATCTCAGATCAGTAACGTTTTGGAAATATAAAAAAACGTGTAGTATAGCTGTGAGAATAGAATATCACACAGTATTAAGAAGCAAAAACATCTTTAAAGACTTTGGCCTTGAGAGGCAAACAAAACAAAGCAAAGCACTTTCTGACCAAAAAATTGGCAAAAAGGCACTTTTTTGATGTTAAACCTATGAATGACTCTGTTTCACACTTCATAAAATCCTGGGCTTTTAAAAAGCCCAGCCTGGTTAGACAACAGCAGAGGTACCTATATAAAGTATTACATAGATAGAAAAATAAAGCTTCTGCCAGAGCCCTGTGCCTCTGCACTCCCTCTACTTTCTCAGTAACAGCAGTCCTCTTACCTCATGTGGCCTGCAAGCTGATTTTGTACAGTTTTCCAAGAATTTGTCATCTACTTTGTGTTTTAAAATGATTGCAGCTGTCTGTGTGAAAATACCACCTTTATTACAACATGTATAATGGAAATACTTTTAAGGAAAAAGTGTAGCACCACCATGTTCTTCCAAACAAGACTCCCTCCCCCCCACACCCCAGAAAGAGTGAAAGAGAGAGCATAAGAGAGTGAGCACCAGCCAATTAAGAAATTCAGACAACAGTTAATGGGCTGACTTTCCTGGTACTATCAGGGACCCCAAAGCTGCAGGAGTTCAGTACTTTGGGTAAACCTCTTAACTTCCACAAGTTATGAATCTAAAGTTTACCTTTGGCAATGGGTATGCAAATGGAAATTGGAACAAGCCTCTTGGCCTGGTACCTAACTCTTTTTTATGACCTGATCTTTAGTCCTTCTGTCTCTTCTCAGATCCCACTGAGGCTGGTAAATGAAAGTTTCTCCGTTAGCCCACATTCCTTTTCAGAAAGTTGGAAGATGCTTTCTCAGAAAAAAGCATCCCCAGTAGACCACTGCCCTTTGCAGTTGTTTCGCTACCCTTTCCTCCACAGTTTTGCAGAAGTGGTTCTGTCATTCATCTTCTGTAAGTCACTAGGAATATGACTCCAAATGGGTAAACTGACTAATATCAGTTTCCACAAGTTTACCAACAGTGACCACCTCCTGCTACAGGAACATCTGTAAATAAAAACACCTGCCACAGAACTGGCAAAACATTTCTTCTTCCAGCAGATGCCAATGGCTATTCTATGCTTTGTTACTAACAGATTTAAGTAACTAAATTAACAGTTTTAAGAGTGAAAGTTCAGTCTAACCTTCTCCTGCATCATCCAATTCTGAGATACATTAAGAAAAAGATATAAAAACATATAAAGGAAAGAGTTTAAAGAAAAAGCTGTTCATATCGAATCAGATGGAACATGTTACCAGTTTTTGTGTGTATATGTATGTATTTGTTCATTCAATCTCCAGCCAACCAGGTAAAAAGAGTTCTACTGAATCATTTAAGGTAAAGAGTTCTCAAGCTCAATCTACGTAGGAACTTGCACTGAAGAGCCATTTTAACTACAGCTTTTTGACAAATGCAGTTCACAAAGATACCAGACATACAGTAATCTACAGGCACCTAACATGACATAGTTCCACTACTTTAATTTCTCATACATTAGAAAGAATAAAACTAAACAGTAGGATGACTTCAGAACTGGAACTGGAGCTTAAAAAACAAGAAAGCATGTGTTTACACTAACTTTCACGTTTAGTTACTTTAAAAACTAAATACTGCTCTTTACTCAGTAGACAAGCTTTACGAATTCCACTGCTTGTTAGCTCTCTATTGTATTTAACTTCATTGTAGTCTACTGTATGAATTACCAGCTGAGATCACAGTTGTGACAATAGCTCACTGCTGGCTTAAAACATTCCCTGAAGACAATTCACAAATCTCACAGTAACTTTACTCCGTGTATACAGACAAACAAGTTTACTTCTGGTATTTTAGTATCCCTGGTGCAGTCTTCTGGGAAAGGATAAAAACAACCTTCTTTGACAAAAAGCAAGAGCTGGTCCCATCCTTTCATCCGTTCCCTGCCCCCCCCCCCCCCNCAGTAAAAAAATCCTGAAATTTAAAGCAGCTGAATGCAAATGCACATTCACTCTCACAATATCATAAAGGAAGAGCTACTTATGTAGGCACAATTTATAACCTACACACCCTACACCAACTTTGACACTTTCTAAAACAGGTTGAATTTAATTCCTTTAAGAATATAACAGGAAAAATATTTTCTAAAGTGTTGTCTTAGTAAATAGTTTTGGATTCTAGGACAGTCATTGTTAAGAGAGAACAGAATACCATGAAATAAAAGTTTTGTCAAAGTCACAGAAAGGATGGAAAGTATTTTATATAAATAAAAACAGAAATAGAAAGCATTTTTTTAAAAAAAAAATGTCAGGGCCAGAACATAGCATTGTGTATTTTTCCCTGTAATATACCAGAAACTGACAGACATCCCCTCAATAGGCGCTGGTAAAACCAAACCCACCTGACTGGAGATGTCCATTGCGGCATGCCAGGTTAGTACTGTCATTATAGACCTCCGTTTGCGGCTTGGAAATTTGCAAAACTGCCTGCAGCTTCTCTACATAGTAGACAGAGGGGGAGGGAGGAAAAAGGACAAAATAAACAAACAAAAAATAAAAATGAACCAAGAAAGTTTATGTATGTTGAACACACAAATGTCAAGTTTGGCTTTGTTATACTTGATACAGGGTTAAAGATAAAAGGAGTATTTCTGTCTATTCTACATGTTTAGCAAATTTGTAAGAAAATTCTGTCAGTATGAGCATGACTGAAAACAGCTTTATAACTAGCCATTTAGGGCCGAGTTAATTACAATGATCTTTCCAGTCTAGTGATTGTAGTTACTTCCCAAGAGCAATGGTCAGGATTAATTCAACTTCATTTACTCAGTATTTGCGTTGATAAATAATTTCTGAAAGTCCTCCCCAAGGTGTTACTTTTGACCAACTGCAAGGAGTCACCACTTTACTGCACATTAAATGTTTCACTTAAGTAGTAACAGCCAGTCAACATTTTACAGAAACCTCAACTGTTCAAGCAAAACACCATATATACATTACGATGTCTTTCAATAAAGAACTCTATTTAGAACTATAATTGCCTTGAAATTAAGTCAATAAAATTATCATGCAAGCTGTGTTATTTAAGAGGATTAACTTCAGAATCATCTGAACAGAAGATTTACAAGGTTAAAGATTAAGGAGAATGAAATTAACTCTAAAAAGTCATGGCAAACTAGCCAAAGCATAAGTCAAAGAGGTGCAAGGCTGCAAACAACACAAAACAAGAATTAAGTCTCAGGACTATTTGTTCTGTGAAGCTCACCTACCATTCCTGCTTTTTCCACTAGGCCTTACTTTTGGAGCACTTTACAGCCTCTCCCACCTTTAATTCACACACACATACCTTTTTTGTAAAAGCAAAACATGGTTTGTAAGGATGAAAGGCATACGTTGTCACACACACACCCTTTTTTTATTTTCCTCCTCTCCCCCAAGAGATAACAGTACCAAGAAGCTGCCGGAAAACACACAGCTAATAGAGGAGCAATGTCCTCTGGCAACATGAAAGCACATACTGCAAAAGAAGCTGGATTCTACTGAAAATGTGCACGGCCAAGATCATAAATTCCCTGCCTGGAGGAAAAACTGCCATTCAGAGCTTGCAGATGGTAAGATCATACAACCAACAAGCATGAACACCTCCTTGCTTCCACTTCTTTGTCTATTACAGATCCTTTTCTACTGTTTCATTCCTTTCTTCTGCCTGCTCCTGATCACTCAGCTGAGCCTCCCTGAAAAGTATCTTTACACCCAACAGTTTAAGTGACAGATTAATAAAAATATCCAGACTGAACAAGATGTGGTTTAGAGTGACAACTTAGTAGCCACAGGTAAACATGAAAAGCTAAAGTTCAAGATTAGTATGTGCACCCAGGGTTTTTAAATTTAAAGCATTGAAGAGTCAGATACAGTAAAACAACAAAATGTTAGTCACAAAAGAACAAACAACCACAAGCTTTGTAACTTGCAAGAAGTTACCCTAAGAAACCTCCCTCTAAAGAAGCCTAAGAAAAGTCCTTTTAGTATGACTGACCACAAACACAGTGTACTATTTCAGTGGGTGCAGCACTACTGAAGGAGACAGCAGAATAGCCTACTCCCTGCCCAGGGCACGCAATCTGAATGGCAACTACATAGAAAAGCTTAGCAAATAACATTAGTATTAATAGACTTGGTAAGATATTAGATAATTAGTTCAGTTTTGGAGAACATTTCTGAACTTTAAAAAAAGACAACCCACAACTTTCTAGCAAGCGACCACAATAAAATCAATTGGCTTGGGCAGGAATTCAGGAAATGACATTTGCTTCAATGCTACAGTTTGAGGCTGGGGTTTCACCGCAACTATCAACGGCTTAGCAAGTTCCACGTATTCAGGAATTCCAAAACTGCAACACAAAAATGTAATCCAGTTTCAATTCACACATTGTCCTTCCATCACTGTACATATTACCATGTAATTTTAATCTTGCACATAAAATTACATAACATAAATATATCACTTTTCTTGATACACATTGTAGCTGTAGAGCCTTCTGGAATAATGAGGATAAATTGAGCTATTAAATATTATTCCACGGAATTAACAGGACACTATCACCTTCCATTTAAATGCTTTCTCCCTACGTCTCCAGACATTGGGGTAGGGGGTGGGGGGGGAAGTTTACAGAATCTCATTATTTCTCCTTGATGATACAATGTTGACATAAACCTACCAAATAAACACCACTGCAGCCATTGTCTTATTTAGGCAACACTAGGCCTTGAGTTTCTAATTAATTTCCAATTAAAAAAAAAAAAAAATGTTAACCTGAAACACAAGCCTGAAGCAAAACCACCATCACGTCCAAGAAAGTGGAAGAACCCCTAAAGGCGTCCACTGAAGCCCATATCTATACATGGGCAGAATTATTATCAAAGAGGATACTGATGAAAGATATTTGAATTATGTGCTGTGTGCATCCTTCAAACAAAATACTGAAGCTACACATAGCACACAGAAATGCACTTGTGCTGATAGAAGTCTGTGCCCCTACAGAAAGTCCCTCTGAAATGGGAGAACACAGACTGGTACAACATGCATATAGCAGTAGAAATGAATAGTGTTGCACTGGACATTGTGGTTATCTACTTTTAGGAAGAGCAAACTGCTGAGTTTTGTGTATCGGTTGTAGAAAACAAATATCCTCCTGTGATTCTAAATATATCAAATATAATTATTCTAACATGGATGCTCATCCAGGAGAGATCAGGTCTATGAAGACCATCAGAGCAAGATTTATCCACTCATCTAAATAACTGCACAGCTAACACACTCTAAACTGTGTCAAAAACAGGGGCCGCCATCAATTTGAATGGTAGAACTTAGAAGTCTCCCGACAGCTAGCACAACTCAATATCATCACTGGACTGCCAAAGTGATCGAGTTACCTTGAGGTGCTCCAAAACATACCTGGAGTAAGTTCAGCTTTCAGGCTGAACTTTCATTTCAAATGGAATACGATACAGTAATTTATACTCAAGACGAAAACAGGGCTCAAAATAGTAAAGCTGTCATCCAAAGTAAGCAGCTACGTCCTCTTGGTCTAATGTTAAAAGGCATCAGTAGTGTGATGACACATGGGTGTGATCTGGCAACACAGTCCCATCAGTGGTGTCAATCTCCAGCCTGCAATCACATCTGTCTAGCAAGCAGGATGAAATATTTGATGTTATTGTCTACTTTAAGTTTGGTTTATCCTGCCAGCTAATGCAATAAAGGACTTTCCTATTCTCTCTTAAGAAATGGAGAAATTCCACAGGGCTAGAAAAAAACACTTACTCTTTGGTCTTAGGAGTTGGATTCACAAGAAAAATCACTTTATCAAACCTTAAGAGCTTCAAGAGCCTCAGGTTTAGTTCCACTACAAAAGCATCTCTACACCACTTAAAACTTCCAAATATCTGTCAGTCTAAAAGCTATGTTTAGAATTGCACACGCAATTCAACTATTATTATTATCTTAAATTTCCACAAAATCCATGTAAAATTGACATATAAAGTAATAAAGACAGATGCCGTCAATACCTGAAAGCTTGTTAGATGGTATAACAAATATTACTCAAATAGATTCATAATGATCGAGGTTTCAGGGTTTTAAATCAATTGGAGTATCTCTCTAGACAACATCTTCTTCCTATCCAAAAGGGCAGATGACTTCACTTGCTCCTTTCTATCCAAATTTTGCTCTCAGGTGCATTTTTTGATGCAGATTCTTAGTGCAAATTGAACAAGAACTTAAGTAGAATAAAGTACTAAACTTCTGATAATTTCAAAGTAAAAATAAAATCATATTGGACATCAACATATGCAATAAACGCTATTCTGTTTACGTTTCAATCTGCACTCTGACTGAAGCATACAAACGGCATGCAATCACACATTCTGGTAGTAGAAGTGAATGTGCCAGGTTGACTTCAACTTTAGGTTTTTTGCAATGTCTACCCTTTTTATCTTTTCAATCAGAGCACAGCAAGTGAGCAATTTATCAACGCTGCAAGTGCTACTACCATAACACAAGCAAGGATGAAGCACCACCCACAAAAAATACAGACACTGCTACTTCAAGGCTCAAAGAAGAGCAAATTTTTTTTCAATGAAATCCTAGTTACTTGCAATTAGGATGTCAGCAACAAGCCATACCTTATCAAAGATTGTTGGCATGTAATCACTTTCGCTCTTTTGTTCCCTAGTTTATACTACCTCTAGAAGTCAGCCTTTAACCCTAATGAATACAAAATATCTTTTCTATATATATTAAGGTTCTACCAACAAGCACCCATAACAAAGTATAGAAGCCAGAAGCTTCTTTCTTCCCATGTTCCACTCACTTTTTTCCCCAAAAAGAATGAAGGCCACCAGGAATTCAAGGAAAACAAAAGGGATTCACTTTCTTGTGGTTGTCACAACTTCCCTGCCAATCCCCAGTTAGGACAATAGAATCATGAACTATAAGAGCAGAAAAGAACATGAGTTCTCCCATCTGCTCTGTACACTCCTAAGAGAGGGAATTAGAATTCAAATCAACACAGTGCAAGATTAAAGCTGCAGATACGGAAGTTAAACTGAAGTACTTTTGTTAGTTCTCCCTTAAAGAGCAAGAAAACAAACAAACAATTTTTTTTTTTTATTTTACTGCCTGAACTGAAAGCATTTCCAAAGTCCTCAATTTAGAGGATGCGCTACACAAAGCTGTGGGTTTGTCGCTTCATGGGGGAGATTTTTGTTTATCATGCACAATAAGATGCCATTTCCAATCCTGACTGTTTTACCCTGTCCATTAAGAGCTTATAAACAACAATTTTGATAAAGCTAAAACTATACAACACTATGCTTCTGAAAAGAAGTGGTCTTACCTGCCCATCTTAAAATAGAACACTACTACGTAAAAATTACGAAAATTAGGATTTCACAACCTTATGGCCTACATAATGCTAAAGAATTATTATTGCAGTACATACCAATAATCAGGAAAATTGTTATATAAGTGACAGCAGAATTAACAGAACATGTAGTTACACTTACAGAAGGCACACAACACTCACAATGACCAATATATCGTAAGTTTTACTACAGTTCTAACACAGAAATCCTAAACTAACTCCAAGAGTTAGTCAAGACTTCCTCAGTTTGAGTCAAGTGTGCCACGACATAAAGACTTCTCAGTTACTTTTACACCTATTTCTTAAGGCATAGGGAAGTGGATCATGAGATTCCAATTTCAAAGTCCATCAACAGCTTTGAAAAAGTATTACTGACTCTCAACTAAAAACTAAACTTAAGAGACCCTACACAGATAATGACTCTTTCACTTTAAAAATCAAAGTAATATTTTACAAGAGTGCATTACATGAAGTTGTGCAAATAATGACAAACTTTCCAAAGTCATGAATTGTAACTGGTACCTAAAAGCTGCAAGCGATCCTTGGCCATTGCCAAATTTGTCATCATTTTAGATTGCAGACGTCGAGCCCGTTCACACTGATCACCTTACAAAGAAAAATCAATGTTAAAACACAATTTGGCAAATTAACTTTTTAAGTCCTAAAATACTGACACCCAGCCTTCCCTCCTCTTCCTCCCACCCCTTATCTACCTCCTCCACTAAGGAACATCATTGCAAAACTAATGAAAAAATCCTAAAGCCTTCTGTTTAATCAAGAATGTAAAGTCAGTTGACTATCTGCTTTACAATATTGCTTGTAGAGAGGTGGGAAACCAAATATTGCTTTGCATATTCTCTAACATGTTATTGCTGACCTAATAATACATGTTCTTTGTCACTGCCTTTTTCCAAACAGAAGTCAATTAAAAAATATTTTTAAAAAGCTTGAAAAGTGACTGAGAGGCAAGTACAATTTGAAATAATTCACTTTGGAAAAATTAACAGATTTAAATTCAGTTGACTGTGTCCCTTTACACTTCAAAACACACAGAATTATAGACATTAATATCACCACTTCCTAAAAAATAATGCTGTTCAAGCCAAGCTTTTTTTTTTTTTTTTAACTGTGCAATTTAGATGGGTTGTATCAAATGCCACGGGTATTGCTGCATAAGTAACATGTCACCATATACTGAAATACCGTTCACAAACACTTGTAAACATAGCTGAGGAACAGAACAGCAGTCTGCAAAGGCAGTCACAGGTTTGGGTTTTTTGGGGGGGTTGGGTTATTAATATTATTATATTATTTTGAGGACTGAAATTCTTAGCAAGTCCTTCACTACATCTATTTCTCTATGGTGCATATCTGCTTCTACACTACAGCTTAAAATGTTTCCATATACACAGATGGCTTTCTTCCCTTGTTGAAAATGTTCAGCTATTTTGGCATAAGCCAAAACACAATGCTAGACCATTCCAAATTGGGGTGTTTCTTCTTTAGTTACACTGAAAGGAATATAAAATTCTGTAAGAATACGAACTGTTAGCTTTGGCAAATCAAATGAGAACTCAGTATTCTGGCATTCCAGTTACATAAGAAATCAAGTGGTTTAGTTTAGAATTTTTATGAAGTGTTTATGATTTTGGATAGTCTGAAAATATTTGGAGCAATATTTGCATGTGTTATAGACCAGAACATTAAGGTAGAACAGGTGTTCACATACAGCTAAAAGAGGAATAAGAAGTACTCTTATGAATTCATACACCAGACCATTCCTAGCACCTGCCATATTTAGGAATATTGATTCCTCACTTTGAAGAAGCCATATACCAAAATCTTTTCCACAAAACTCAAAACTGGCTTACCTTGACCAATTACTAAGACAGCTATTCCTTTTTCCAGTTCTTCAATTCCTTTCTTATACCATTCAACAGCTTGTTCCTTTTGTCCTGCTTAAAAAGGAAGTGAACCCATTATTTTCTGTAATGAATTAAAGCTTAGGAATGGTTCCATATAATGCTGCATAAAACAAGTAAGAGCAAGGAAGAGATATTTGAACAAAATCCTATGATTTAAACACTTAAAGGGACACCGTCAACTTTGTATCTACTTAGTTTCAAATAAGCTTTTCTATTAAACACAGGTACTACACCAGCCTCAAATCACTTTTTCCTGTTTTACAAATACTTCTTCATCTGCCTTAAAGAGACCAGTCCCCTTAAAAAAACAAACAAACAAAAAAAAACCCCAAAACCAACAACCCCAAAACAAACCCAACACCACCAAAAGAAGGGTAAAAAAGCTAGCCTACCCATATTCATTCACAACAGAAATGGTGAAATTAACAGTTTTCTTTCTGGAACATCAAATTAAGACATGTGTTTTAATATTCCAGTGATAGCCAATACCAAAGTAACACTAGAAGAACAGAAACTCAAGAAGGAAAGCAATGAGTCTAAGGTACTACACGAGCGAGACAAGAGACACTTTTCTTCTGGTTAACTTTTGTACAGAGCAGCTCATTTGTCATGGCGGTATTTATTTGCTCATCCTATCACAGAACTGCTGGATTGCAGGTGTATGTCAGCTTTCACATGAAGTACAATACATGCAGAATTAGAGTACACCTCTGTGCCAACGATGTCCTGAATTGATACTAAAGGAAATACAACCACAAACATGCCTACGCCTAACCTATACTATCTGACACCATGACAGCAAATAACCCATTGAAGAGATATTCATATCTACTTCCTATTGCTCCCCTTCTGTAAATACTCTGCATTAAAAAGATACTTGCCTGCATATGGAAACATACTTTTGCAAATTGTATGTCACACTAAGTATGCCTTTCCACACAGGAATACAGCACACTAGGTACTACAATTTAAACCTGATTCACATTAATAAGCTGCTAGTGCTAGATGAAACAATAATGCCCAGAATGAAACCTTCAGATATCACTGCCCTAATTTCAAAAGAGAAGTTTCACAAAACTATTCCTAAGCAGCAGTTACCAGGGACTGTGTTGCTTCTGCACTCAAGTCTTTTGATAACTTCAGTTCCAAACCTATATTCTAGTAAATTTTAGTTCCAGTAAAAATATTTCCATACATTTCTAGAATCCTCTTAAGGGTTTTTGCTTGCTCCTTTCCAGATGCAAAATCTTTTAATAACATTTGGCAAGTTACCCTGTGTAGGTAATTCCTGCTGACACAAACCACAGGAGCAGCAACTTCCGACAGTCAGGTACATCACACGCCTTGGGAATCATTTTATCACTGCCCTTTCTCCACCAACCTCACGTATCTAGGTTGTTAAGGACAAAGCTAGATAAACTGAATCATCAAAGCTGAGTGACTTTGATTGTCTCTGTGACCTTTTTTTCTTTAAGCTTCTCCCCATCACCTATAGAAATAGTTTTGACTGCAGTGTAAAATCTAATGCTGATTATGGCTGTCAGAAATCAAATTTGAGGTGATTTCAGCCACCTCTGCTACTGCCTGAATTGCATTGCTATTCTGAAGAGCAGTTACAAACATGTCAAGGTCACGATTAAAATCTCACTTCCACCTTTTAACTGGAGAAGGTTTAAAAGCAACATACCAAACCGAGCTGTTGGCAAAAGTAGTGCTCTGAATCTGCACAGAACGGTTTACTAGTTCTCAGTGATCAAGATATTAAAAGTACAATAAAAAAAATTTACATGCCTTAGAAGTCACTGATTTGCTGTACCAAGTCTGGCTGGGATGGAGTTAACTTTCTTCACAGCAGCCTCTGTGGTGCTGTGTTTTGGATTTGTGACTAAAACAGTGTTGATAACACACTGATGTTTTGGCTATTGCTGAACAGCTTGCACAGCCTCAAGGTTTTGTTTTTCCTACTCTAGATCCCCAGGGAGTAGGCTGGTGTTGCACGAGAATTTAGGGCAGGAGGGCTGACCCAAACTGGCCAAAGGGATATTCCATACCATCTAACGTAATATAAATCTCAGCAATAACAACTTGGGTAGAGGAAGAACAGGGTGGGGGGCTGTCTTCCAAGGCAGCCATTGCTGAGAAACTGGCTGGGCATTGGTAAGCAATTGCCTTTGCATCACTTGCCTTCCCCCCACGCCTTTCCTTCGCTTATTAACATGTATTTATGCTGAACCACAAGTTCTCTCACTTTTGCTTTTCCTACTCTCTCTCCCCTGCCCCACCGAGAGGAGTAAACAAGCAGCTATGTGGGTGCTTCAGCTGCTGGCTGGGGTCAACCCTCCACATGTGGTTTCTCAGTCTCAGGAAAAGATGGTAAGCTTGATTTTGAAAGTACCAAAACATGAATATAAATTTCCCCAGTAATTCAGAAGCATAAAAACTACCAGAAGTGCTATCATAATTACTGAAGCGCACATAGCTTCCAGAACAGCATAAACGCCACATAATTAACAGGATATTAGACAATCCAGAAATCCCAACCATTTCACATACTATGCCTAATAAATTGTTTCCTGCTGGAAGTTATAAAAAAACTTGTTTACATATCAAATAAATTCAAAGGTATGCATGTATTCCAGTAAAAAGAGATAAGCAAGTAACAAATCTATGAATTAAAGCAAAGTGAGCTCTTTCTCAGTGAAATGAATATTGCATTTGCAGGGCTGTAACAGCTTTCAACTGTTTGTGTTAGCAGCAAAGATTTTTTTTCTTGCTGAACGTATGACCTGTGCAGCTAATCCACATACGACAACTCTAAAAATATCTATAAAGCAAGTCCATGATTAAAAGTGGTATTTGAAGGCATACCCTTCAAACCACCAACCATTATAAGCCACAACAGTGGAACGGGCACCTGATAATCTAAGACTTAGCTACTCTTCACAAAGCAATTGTCAAGAACACTGAAATCTTAAGCTAGAGGTACCTTCTTTCATGCTTCGCTCCTATGACCCTCAATGCTTTTTTACCGTGCATCTGTTCTGAACTAACCTTCCTGCACATGGTGGGTTTTTTTCTCCCAGAGCTTACCGCTGCCACTCCCAAATTGTCAATGCAAAGCAAGACACATCCCTCGCTTTTATGGTGCTCTCAGCATGTGGCTTCTGTTGAAGGCCTATTCCTATATTTTTAACCTCCTCCTCTAGGATAGCAGTTTCACTAAAGCTCAGCTGCAAGGGCGTAATAAGGTATTCTGCTGTTTCCAGAGAAATTTAAAACCCTGCACAGCATGCCCCTAAGGACTACCTTTTGGATGCTGACAGTTGTGCTGCTGCGTTTAGACTAAAGGGCTAAATCAAATGCACCAGCAATTCCTTTTTTTTTTTTAATTCTCTAGACAGAAAAAAAAAAAAACATTAAAAATTCTTCACTCTTGTGTTTTATTTAATCAAACCTTAAACATCCTCCTTAACATTATCTAGTCGCATAGCGACAGCATTTTTAAGAATAACCATGTCAGTTTAAGAAAATTAATTTTAAAAAGCAACTGCCGAAAATATGAATAAAAATTTATTTCCTTAAAAGTCAGATGACTCCAAACGGGCAGTTTGAGAGCCAAGTTTCCTGAAGACTCACTTCAACACCTCCACCATTTGCCAGACAGTACATTAGAGGATGCACCTTATTATTGTCCCTGGCGCTTTTGTTGTCCGGCTGGCCTGGTTAAACCGAAAGCTAATTAGTCACACACACACACACACACCCCGCGATTTCCAACCGCCTCACCCAGACCTCCGCATCCTAAACTTTAATTTGAAGTTATTAGAGGGAAACGCACAGACTTGCTTTGCGTGGGAAATCAGCCTGAGCCGCAGCTTTTCGGTCCGACCTGCGGCCGCGGGGAGGGACCCAGCCGGGGGCGGGGGGGCAAAGCACCGTACCCGCGGGCAGGCGGCACCGGCAGGCCGCTCACCACCCCGCGCGGAGCCTTCGCGACCCGTATTTCTCACATAAACCGCTTTCGTGTAACTCAAAGCGGCAGCCCCGGTCCCCCGGCACACGGCCGGCAGGCCCTGACCGCGCTCCCTCTCTCCTTCCCTCACCATCCCGACCCCGGCCCGCCTTCCCCCCGCAGCCCGGGGCGGCCGCCGGCGCTCCCCTACCTCTCTCGTCCTCGTCGATGCGCAGCGCCATGGAGATGCACTCGAAGGCCCGCTTGTGACAGGCCCGCACCGTCTCGGGCGCCCCGCCGGGCTCGGGCGCGTCGCCGGCCCCGGCCCTGCTGCCCTTGGCGGCCATGAGGGCGCCGCGGGAGAGGCGCTCGCAGAGCCAGGCGAAGAGCAGCCCGAGCTGGAAGGCGACGAAGCGGAGCAGGGCGAAGGCGGCGAAGAGCGGGTACGAGAAGTAGTACAGGTTCCGCTTGTGAGGGGACGCCGCTGCTGCCGCCGCCCCCGCCGGCGGCACGGAGGG
>VZSZ01009664.1:298660-312192 GCA_013398815.1 Ibidorhyncha struthersii
GCGCGACCCGCCCCGCCCAGCGAACCGCCTCCACGCGCCCACCCGCCAATGGGGAGGGGGGGGGAGACGGGAGAAGGCCCCGCCCAGGGATGACATCATCCACCGGGCCCCTCGAACCGCCCATGGGTTTTCCTCCTCTCCGCAGGCCGACTCCCAGGGGTGGGCGGGGCCCCCTCCTGCGCAGGCGCAGTTTGCCGGGCGGCGGCAGCGCGACTGTTTCACTTACGCCAAAACAATTTACGACAGCTCCGTTCAGCGCGCTTCTGGTTGCTGTGGGGAGGTTCTCAGTGCTCCGCCGCAGCGCCCGTCTCCCGCCCCCGCCGAGCACCGGACCCACCGGCGGGGGAGNGCATGGTCGGGGCTGCCGGGCGGGGGGTGGGGATGTCCCAGCTCGGCCTCGCGGGGCGGTGGAGGGGCCCGGGGCGCTGGCAGGCCTGCGGGTCCGGGATAGGGAGGAAGGGAGGAAGGGAGGAAGGAAGGAAGGGGGTGTCTACCTGTACAAGTTTGGCAAGGGGAGGGGGCGAGCTGAGCAACTCCGTTTGCTCTCTAGTAGTTGTGCCTTAGTAACGAAGTGATGCAGTATCAGTCAGCTAACGCTTGTCCTCGTCTCAGCCTGCTGACCAGTTCTTTTATTGCTTTCCAAGATCACTGTACGTCCAGCAAATTCCGCTTTTCAAATCATGGAGGCAGAACAGATTATGGAAGGACAGCCGCAGGTACTGCAAGACATGTTTTATGTGTGTCATGCTACGTGCATAAAAGGAGCTTTCCACTTTGCTGACCGTGTGGGTTTTTTTACAGGTTCCAGAAAATCCCCATTCTGAATACGGTCTCACTGAAAATGTAGAGGTAACAAAGATTTTGTTGCTGTAAAGTACAGTGGAAGTCACATTCCAGATCAAGGGGAAAAATTATATTGAGTTTTGGGTGTAACTTCAGCAGATGTATTGTTCCCAAGAAAGTCAGATGCAAACTGAACCACCAGATGCTAGTCCCTTGCATAATTTGCTGTTAATTAATACATTTTCTGTTGTGTTGCTTTCCTTATACTAAACGGTACTGAAGTAAATAGTGAACCTTTTAATGAGGTGGGCTTTTTGGAATTATTCTATGTTTGTTAATTATTCCATTAATATGTCATGGCATAAAAAGCCAGCCAGCCAGGGAGGGGAATAGGATGACTTGATGGCATTTCTATAGAAGTGTCAAAGGGAGGGATTCTTTTCATATTCACACAGAATAATCCAAGCTGGTTTTAATTACTTATGCTGAGAAAGAGCAGACACAATCCATTCTCTCCGCTGCTGGTAACAGTGTGGGTTAGAATAATTCTATGACGTTTATTTAGTCCTCCTCATTAAAGAAATGCCTTCAGTCTCCCTCCATTATAAGCTCCTACTCTATGCAAAGCTTTTGCAGAAACTTTTTTTAAACGTCCTCCGTGACTGATCTCCCTGATAACTGCCTGCCAGTATGTCTCAATTTCCACTACAGAACCTGTATTGGTAGATTAGCGTATGTTTCGTTTACGGACAGTGGCAGGGTATCTTTTTTTAACTACAGTCACTGGTGTAAAATGATGCAGCACTTTTTGACCTGGAAGCATTTAGTATATCTTTTCTTAAGTTACCCATCTATACTTTAGTAGAGCACGGTCTCAAAGTGCTTGACTTCAACAGGGTCCCCTTTGTCAGGCTTCACCTGAATTTCTCATGCTTTTAGCATTTTGTGTTAGAAGTGCGTGCATACAGGAACCATTTAATTGGGACCATTCCTCTTAGTTGTCATTCCTGGTTCAGTGGTGTAGAATTTAAATCTGAATACAAAAGCAGAAATAACAACAGCAGAGATTGGGTGTCTTCTGTTTTAGAAAACTTACTTCCTAACATTGTTTTCCTAAAACATAAGCATTTAACAGAAGACTTCCATGGATTAGATTTTTGTGCAAGGAAAAATACGCACTTAAATTTTCTTACAAGATGTAAAGAAGTTACTGCCAGTAAATTGCAGAGAGATGTGTACTTTGTTTAGCAGGGGCGTAGCTAGAAAGTAAAGTTACTGAACAGAAAATTGGTTGTTTTACCTGAAACCAGGACAGTTTACACTCATACTTCAAAGTAAATGTGGCTGCTATTACGAATGTTCATTCACCCTTTTTCTTTTCTACTTCAGAGGATAGTAGAAAATGAGAAAATAAATGCAGAGAAAACATCAAAGCAGAAAGTGGATCTTCAGTCGTTACCCACACGTGCCTATTTGGATCAGACAGTTGTACCTATCTTGCTACAGGGACTTGCTGTTCTTGCAAAAGAGAGGTAAGATGCTTCAATGTTCCCTCTGTTCTTATGAAAAAAAGTAGCTCTCAAACTTGGGCAGTATGTCACCCTTTCAGAGCTCGCACACCAGACATGGTTTTGCTAGTTTGCTAGTCGTAAGAAAGTAATTACGACAGGTTTATGAACCAATGAATTACTATGATTAACCATGCAAGATGTGTTCCTCGCTTTAGGTGCATATGATGTGGTAAGAGTTAATTTATTGAATTTGTGATCTCCCAATGAGGCATGCTACTGCAAAGATTTTGGAGGGAAACATGTATTTTTAATTAATTTTATCACATAATTGACCTTACAGAAGCAAGGCAAGAAGTTGTTCTAGTTTTGAACAAGATTTTTGTAGCGTGGAATTAGAGTTCTGCTTACCATTTAAGAGACAGACAAATTGGGCCTGATGTGCATCTTTGTTGGAGATTAAAAGACTTTCTAAAGGATGAGGCTGACCCTGCCGTATCAACACAGTAAGAAGCAAACTGATAGCTTATTCTTTGAGCCAAGATTATGCTGTCAAGGTGCCCCAAATCTCTTATTAGTCACTGTAGAAGGGTATTCTTCAATAATAGCAAACAGTTGTTCATCTTATCCAAATCAATTTCTAGCCTTTTGGTGTATTTGTACTATTGGCAAGTCATACTGCATGTAGCCATTTCTCAGTTTTGCTGAAATAACATTCTCAAAAGCTGGTATGGATGACCATAATCGCATCACGCGTACCTACAGCCAGAACAACCCTCAACCGTGTCTTAACCTGAAAAGGAGTTGTGAATTTGAACTTCATTGTACAGACAGCTAGTTAGGCTAAAGAGCACCTAGGAAGGTACACCCCATGTGTACACCTGAGCAGTGTGCAGATCTTCCGTTGACATCTGCGGGAGTTCTGACGCAGAATGAATGTCTAACACGGCCTGAAGTGGAAACACCAGGCTTACAGTCTGGATACTTGTGTTACAGGCAAACTTTTTTTTTTTTAATCTTTCTTCACTATGGAAGGAGCTGTTCTTTATGGGGACTAATCACAGGAGTGAAGTTGGAACATTGATAGAAGAGGCTGAGGAACATATATGAAAAAAAAAAGCTAGGAGTATCAAACTTCCAAGGTCAAATTGGCTAATCAGTCCAGCATATTAAAACCTTAGGTGTGAAAAAGCTGAACTACCAGCTCTGCTGTATTATCTTCTGCTTGAAGTTGAACTGGAAATTAACTAATGGATGCTAATTTCTTTTTCTAAGGAATATAGAGATGTTCAGGGAACAGCCCAGTGCATCTGATGACTATGCATGGAATTCAGTAGAAATTATCACCCAGGATAGTGAGCATATGGATAAATGACACATTTGGGAGGAGCCAACACAACTTTTGTCAGGTCTTCTAAGTCTCTTGGAGTTCATTGAAGGAGTCAGCAAGCACACGTAAACACGAATCCAGATAATAGTGCCTGGTTAAATTTCTGAAAGGTTTCTGGCACAGTCATTCACTAAAAGCTTTTAAAGAGTTAGCTGCTGCGGAATTAAAGGAAAAGCCTTTATATGGATGAGGAACTGATGGGAAGATACGAGACAGAGGGTAGAAGTAAACAGTGAATTTTCATGGTGAAATGAGCTAAACGCTAGCATCCTGGAGAGGATCCTTTATAACAATTTGAAGAAGTGGCTGACAATATTTGTTAATGATACTGAGTTTTACAGAATAGGATAGGGTTTTTTGTGTTATGTTTGTTTGTTTGTTTGTTTGTTTGTTTGTTTTTTAAGTTGATCGATTGTAAGTCATTGCACAGGAACTTCATAAACCTGATGTGAAACTATGGAAGACTGCTATAAAAATTGCAACTATGACAAAAAGTGAAAGATTGTATACAAATAAACAGAAAATGGTGCACCTAGGAGGGTAACAATTACCCTAATGCTAGTGACAAAATGATAGATTCCAAATTGATGATTACCCTTGTGAAAAAATTATCTTTAAACTGTTAAATGTATATGGCAATGCATTGCTCAATCAAAAATAAATTCTGAATGGTAGGACTTAGAAATTGAAGGGGTAAAAACAAGCATAGTATCACTATATAAATTTATAATGTTCTTGTATTTTTCATGTCGTGTTTAATTCCAATTCCCCTGTATTCTGGTAGAATGTGAGAAAGAAAGAAGAATGACAGGGTGGTCAGAAGTATGGAATGCTGTCTGTTACGGGGTGACTGAATAGATGATATCTAGAAAAGAGACTTCTGTGAGAGAATATACTAGGAATCTGTTAAATCACAAATAGCATAGAGATGATGAATTGGGATGGATTGTTATTATCTCCTCTGATACAGTAACCAAAGTAAGCGAAGCAGGTTGCAAATTCATAATTAACAAGAGGAGGTGATTCTTCACAGGTCACATAATTAAACTATATAATTTTTTGCCTCAGGTTGAGGACATCAACATTTTATTTGGGGTCAAGGGGCAACTGGTCAAAGTTGTAGAGGAATCCACCCAGGACTATTAAAGGTGCTAGCTCAGAAAGCTGGTACATGCTTGGAAGCCAAAAGGATGGTCCAAAGAAGTATCTCTGCGCACTTATTCCCTTTTTTCTTTTTTTTTTAATGCTTTTTATAGGTGCATTTGCTCACTGTCAGACTTCTGGTCTGACCCAGTGTGGAATAAGTAAGTTTGCAATTTATTCTGTGGATAAAATCCAGATTCATGCACTGTAGCTGGAGGAGCTTCATTAAAAAAACTTATGAACTAGGGCCAGTGATCAAAAGTGTTTATTATTGACTACTTGCAAGTTACAGCACTTCTGGAAGTTTTTGTTGAGGTTTCATTGTGTTCATTTCAGTTGCCAGAAACCATGAAAACAGCTCTAATGCACAAAGCTACACAATAACCATTTGAAGAAAATGAAGCAAGAAAGCACTGACAAGACTTTCACTTTATATAGCATGAGTTAAAAAAATAGGTGAATACATGTAACTTCCAATGATGTACATACAGTATTTATGCTTACAGTCTATAAGCATAAATATGTTCTATGTATGTAACTGTTCTAGCAGTTTAGTAACATCGAACCATCAGTGTCTAATATTCCTCATTAAAAAATTTTTCATCAGACATAAACTGGAAGTTTACAGTGTAACTCTAGGTAGTTGGTCATCCCTAAATCAAGGCTTTTAAGTGTTTGGGAGGAGTTATGTTGCTTTTAAGGGAAGGCGATTAGTTTCTCAGCTACCTAATTTCTTACAACAAAAAATAATTGCTTTTGATTTACTTTTTTCTTTACAGACCGCCAAATCCCATTGAATTTCTAGCAGCATATCTTTTAAAAAACAAGTCACAATTTGAGGACCGAAATTAACTCCATAAAAATGAGGACAATTTGGCTGCTAGACCGAAATGCTTATTTGCGGCTATTTGTTTTCTGCTGTAAAAATCCTTTGGAATTATGATGTTGTCTTTCTTAATCACACAATTTGCTTTACCTTCTGAGTTATTTAATAAAGAACACTTTACATGTAATTTGTTCACTTGTTTTAAACTAGCTATTAAGAGACTTTGAAATAAAGTACTGAAACATCACTGCTGGATGGAAGTCTGAACAACTTAATTCCATAGGGGCTACATCACCTTAACGCATGAAACAAAGGGGAACAATTTATTATGGGAATCACATGGGTGATAAGGTGTATAACTTAATTTTATTTTATATAGTAATCTCTACATGAAACATGCCTAAACAGAAAGCAAACAAATTAAGAGCAGTTAGAATTTATTTTGAGAAAGTATTGATTAAGTAGAGAGGAGAGAACTTGCTTCAGAACACTAGGAAATGGGTTTAGTTAAAATAAATAATTGGATTCAGCAGTTGAACAGATCACCTGCAGACAGTGTCCAACGTTTCAGATGTTTACATAATGAGGTGTGCTGTTCAGCATTTGTCATTGATCTCCTGTTGACTGGTGGGCTGGATTTAACTGAAACATGGAATAAGGTTTGAAGGGACTTACAAAGGTTCTGTAATTTGGTTCTCTGTACTGCTACCCCTAGTTGGACCTTGCTTTCTCTGTCAGACAGAATCATAGACTGTCTCCAGTTGGAATGGACCCATAAGGATCATAGAGTCCAACTCCCTGCAGGACTACCTAAAACTAAACCACATGACTAAGAGCATCATCCAGATGCTTGTTGCATTCTGACAGGCTTGGTGCCATGACCACTTCAGAGCCTGTTTGGGCAACTGACCACCCTATCACCTTTTCCTAATGTCCAAGGCAATGCTAATCTACCCAGTAAAATACCAAGTGTTCTGATTTTATTTTTTCCCCCTTGGGTTTACTAATAGCTCTTTTTTTGTTGTTTTTCCCATTCTTAACATCTTTTTCTGACACTTTGTTTATTTTTCCTGTAATCTCAGTAGGGGTAAAGGCCACAGATGTCAGGGTACAATATAAGAAGCTGCAACAGAAGACTGGGGATCAGAAGAAAAAGCTAGAATTAAGACAGTAAACAATATGTTGTGGGAAAATATTAGCAAATTATGAATATTGTAGCTGAACAACTGGCTCACTAAGTTATTGGCAATGGGTACAGGGACTAGACACAGCCCTCAGAATTCCTATTTTTGTTTTCTGAAACTCGTAACAAGGAGCATAATCAATGTTGTTGACTAGCGTTGGATACTGGAATCCAGATTAAGCATAGCCCAGTTTTTAACAGACTGGGAGAATTATCATAATTTGTTTCACAGTCACAGAATGGTAAACTTGGCTTCCAGCTGTTGCTCAATTAATCAAAATCCTCTATTTTTATTCAAATAAACTTCAATATTGCCATCTCCATTTTTCTTGGCTAACTGCTTTAACATAGCAAGCAGTTAAAACCTTGTAAATTAAATTCCTTGCTGCATGGGCTGGAGTTTTTTTTCTGTATGACATGAAAGACTGCATAATTTTTTTGGTCATTATGCATAAATTCACAAAAAGAGACTTAGGACTCTCATTTGACTTGTTCCTGCGATGACTTAAAGATATACACTGTAATTGTAGTATATTAGGTGGTCTACTGCACAAACAATATTTTCCCTTAGTTCTCTGACATCTAGATGACTTTCCTATGGTAATATGAAAATCTTTTGTTTTAACATAGCTTTTCTTCTTTAATAGCTTAGATACATGAGTGTAAGAGTAGCCAGAAGATAAATCCTCCAGAGGAAAAAACTTTTCAATTTTCTGCTAACTTGCAGGGGCTGGAATGAGATCTGGCTGTTACTCCTAGCAGGAAGGCTCTCACTCTTTTACATATTTCTTAATATGCTAAGAGGGAAATGTTGAATTAGTGTAGTCTAAGAGCAGTAAGACTGGGGAACAAAACAAACTGAAAGAAACCCGCAAACTCAAAACCAAGCCTAAAAGGTTCTGTTTTGCAAAATGTACAGAAATTGCAGAATGAGGTTACTAATTCTATTGCATTGTGGTGAACACAGTCTCCATCAAACACTGACACTTAAAAAAGACACTAAAAGGATTTTAACAACAGTGTTTTGACTTTCTGGAATGAATAATAACATTTAAGTGAAGACAAGGAGACACCATAAAGACTTGGTACTGCTATTTTTATTGCTAAAACAGCATTCCAAGGTTTCATCCCTAGGTGACAACATCTCAAGACTGTAAGAACTATTAAATGGAGGAAAAAAAAAAAAAAATCTATGCTGATCCCCAGTTTCTATGTTGAGAATTTGTGCAAGACCATACAAAAAGAAGCAGTTCAACTATTGATCTTCCCTGGACAGTGCAATTTTCTTAAAATAGATCACCATGCCTGAATTCAGAATACAATCAGATTTATTTCTCAGCTTAACAGTAACATCCGTTAAACAGCTGCACAAAACTTGTAAACACCCTGGCTTTCCACACAGCTTTTGCGTCAGCCCTGAATCTTAAAGCATCGGTACCAGTCTTAAGGTGAGCTGTCCCTGCCAGCAGCATGCCACCTACTCAGCTGTTGGAGACACTGTTTGGTACATGCTGTTGTCTTCCCATCTAGGCTAGTTCAAGAGAATGGAAAAGCCATGTTCACAAGGTGATGATGTTAGAAGACTTACTACAGCAGCTTTTCTGGGCAGCTTCCTCCACAAAAATAAATTGAAATGTTACTACCAGCAGTGAACTCACCACCTCTAAGAAACAAATTTTAGTGATTCTTGCAAAGGTATGACAAGTCAACAAGAAAAGCACAACCATATTCCTTTACTTGTTAAATTGGCTTCACTGATTAGGATCTGCTGCACAGAGGATGCTCTGTAACGGGAAGAAGATAGTAAGTTACTATCTGAATAATCAAGTAATATCCGAATAATCCAGTTCTCAAAGTTAGGGAAGTAATGATAAAGTCCAAATTTTCAAAGCATTTACTTGTTTTAAACTCTCCCCACTACAAAACAATGAAAATTCTGTGAACAGACTTGACAGATGCTTGCTATGCCAATTTAATCCAGAAAGAAAGAATTACTATTTTTCCACATGAAACACCAGTTCTGAAGGCTTCAAGATAAATGTATTTAATTTTGAAGTGCAAATTAAAACCCAAGTGATTTTACATTTATAAAAATGAGGAACTCATCAATAAAATGGAGAATAGATGTATGGGGCTACACGTTATTAATAGATGTAGAATAAAAGCTTGAAGAAATAACTGAAAACGTCAACTTTAGACATATGACAGACCACTGCTAAGTAGCTGAAAGCCATTATCTCCTGATTCTTGAACAATTATTTTTCAGTTTTCTCCACACTACCCTAGGTAACTGAGTCAGTATATGCTCCGAAGGGCAGTAAAATTAAGCAGTAAATAAAACAGAATACCTGGTTAACACCATAGCACACCTTCCAAGATGACAATTTTAGATCAAATATTCAGAAGTTACTATTCAGTAACTGTGAAAGAATTATATATGACTCATATGCAGTATTTTGAAGTCTACCTTTTTAAATGCTTCCACTGAGAACATTATCTTTTACCTTGAAAGGGACGGTGACAGAAGAAAGGATTTCCCACTAAAAGCAATTCTGATCAAAGGGTTCTACATCCTCATATTCTGAAGCTTGTTACCACCTAAAATTAAAGTTTGACTTGCCAAATCTTTTTTTTTTTTTTTTTTCCCTGCGTCTTCGATTTATCAAGGACTTTCTTCCAAATCAGTTCAGGTCTCTGATCTATCCATTTTATTTTCTGAAGCGCTGTCGCTATTGTAAATGCAGTCTGATCAAAAGAAGTTCTCTCTCCCCATCCGACTTTCTAGAAATAAAACAGCTGCTTTCAAACAAATGAAAAATCCGAAAAATTCTCAGATACACGCAGTTGAAACCAGTAGGTTGGAAAGGAAACACTTGAGAAGAATCCCTATGCCTACCATGCTTGACAGAACACAGGTTTTGATTTATTCTTATCGTTGTACTAATTACGTAACAAATTATTCTTAGCCAAGCCTTAGCTTGTGTTCCTTATTCTATTTCATAGTCAGAATTCATTTTAAGAATGGATAGCCTAGATCACAGAAGTACAGAATGCCAGCTGTTACAGAAAGAGGCATTTTACCATGATGAAAAAAGCATCAGCACTGCTTCTCCTAATGTTCACTATTCAAATGCAGTTTTAAGTGAGGACTTAAAATGTAAATGCTGTGTGAATAACTATGAGGCAGTTTACAGCAGTGTTAGTGCAACACTGACTAGGAATGTGTCATATTCTTCCCAATGTGTTTTTATCTCTCTTCTCAAAGTTTGCTTTGCCATTGTGCATAACAAACCAGTTTTCTCTGAGGACACTAAATTGATAAAAGGCTGCTGGATGGTTGAGAAATATCTCCTGGAGAGCATACGGCTTTCTTTTTTCTCTGGTGTACATTGAGGTATTTACAAGATGAATAATTACCCACTGATACTATCTCAGATGCTACTATGTTATACAGGAAGTGGAGATATTTCCCGTGTAAGGACTATGAAGCCTGGGGGGGGGCTGCTTTCAACAGTAGAAGGCAGGACTGCTAGGAACAGCAGGTTCTTCCAATGGAGAATGACAGTTTGTAAAGAGGAAAAACCTAGAGTAACAGTGCCAGCGAACAGCTTCCTGAGAAGGGAGGAGACAGGAAGTGGAAAGTGTGAAAAGCATCATAGGAAAGAAGGTAAGATAAACCACGTGCAAGAGGACAACGAGAGCAAAAACCAAGACAGCATCAGACCTTGAAAGCTGGGCCAGCTGAAGACATGTGCCACCCAAACTGGGCACAGGATGTCACTCAAGGAAAACCCTGCATGCTAAGGGCATACTAACTGGCAAATCACTCTTGCCACAATCCGCCTTCATGCTTTTCTTCCAGGAAAGGAACAAACTCAGCAGACATACACATGTAGCTGTGGTCTGTGCTTCAAGGGTATGCTGACTTGGGGGATCTGTCCAGGCATTGTGTCAACCCTCCCCTGCACCTCAGGGAAAAAATGACTAAAATAGCTCTGAACCTGTTACTTCTCCCTGTACAAAAAGTGCTCAGAATTACAGACAAAGCAGGAGGATCTCCCAACCTAACCCATGTTTCACAGCATTCACTGAAAGCTGAGCCCAATTTCTCAGCCTGTGGCTAGAACACTGTCATACCTCCATGTTCTGAGCACCAGGAAGCCCAGCACCGCCATCTTCTATTTAACTGAAGAGCTGCCTGCTTTTGTTTCTGCCTTTTTCATTTACGATCTGTGGTAATGAGGGAGTACATCACCAGCAAGACACCAGCAAGACTGAGGGAGTGCATCACCACCTTAAACAAAGAAACAATCCATGATCAGGATGTAATAGAAGTTTAAAAAGAGGAACCCACAAATCACTAAACATTGCTCAGTGGTATTACATATACCTGTGACAACAAAGAAAAAAATCCTGCTGTAACCCTTGCCAGTGGAAACAGCAGAAATTCCTCCTGTAGTACTGTGAATGACAAGCTTTGGCAGGAACAGGCTGAAACTGAGGAGGATATCCTCCTGCTTTACTGGGCTCTGGATTGAGAGTGCTAGTGGATAACAGAGGACAGAGATTCACCAGAAAACAGGCTGTCACGGTGTTTGTGGCATATGCCACAGCCTAAGGATTAGCAAAAAAAGCCTGTGTTTTCTATGACCTGCGAGCACTGAGCTGCAGTTGTTCCTCTGCATCTATACACATATTATGTTCACATTACATAAAGTAAAACCTTCATCCTAGTCTACACCTAATCTAGGTGAGAAAAAACTACACACAAGGAAAGAAAGATTAATAAGGAAAGCAAGGGAGAAGGGAATTTATTTAAGAGATTTTAAAAGGCAAGCTGAAGAGGAAAAAATACACTAAAGAGATAGTAAACCCAGAAGAAAATACTTAGAAAATGTTTTTACTTATTAAAAACACTACTCATTAGAACTAGATTACCACTTGGAAGTTCCTATATTTTCAGTGGAGGGGAAGTGCTTAGAGATGAAAGCTCTTCCGCTAAATGGCAGAAAGGAACACCAGATAATTAAAAATTATTTTAACCTCCAATTCCCCTACGATGTTCCTCCTAGAAGCCTCCTCTAGCTGTTCTTGGTGGATTGTGGGACAATAGTGCATCAAAAACTTGAACGATATCCTGGTACGACCTTTTTTGTAAGTATATAATCACAACATTTCTTCTTCCCCATGGAGTGAGATTTATCCTCTGCTGCATTTAGTTGACTTTACTGAGGGATTAGCAGTTGGTTCAGGAACTACTCCCTGTACTGAAGTTTATGTAAAAGATTTGAGGGTTATAAATGGGTATCACGACTGCTAATACAGTTTTGTGTTAAATCAGTCAGCCAGAATAGTTCTTCCAGTCTAAGCAGCAGTTATAATCCACATTAACCTTTTCCAACACACTATTTGTAAAATAACGACTGAATACCATAAGGATTGATAGAGCAGTGAAGGCTATATAAAACGTTAGACATTTGCTGGGATAGTCGGGTCCCATTTCCTCATGACAACCTATTACAAATATTATTAATTGGAGACCCCAGTCCTTATTGCCTCTCCGCTGCATTGGGAGGCTGGTGTCATGGGTGCAGAGGAGGATCCTCACTGATAAAAATGACATCAGCCATTTCTATGCAGCACGAGCCTTTTTGATCTTCAAGACACTGCAAACAGTGCCTTTGTCGTCCGTCCCCCCCCCCTTTGTTCTACTATTAAAAAAAAAACACCAAAACAAAGACCAAGCCAAAAGCTCTGTATTTTGCATGCATTTGTAACTGGCTGGAGGACTTTTCAAAGAATTAAATGACATCAGGGGGAGAAGGAGAGTGTTTCCTGACCTGGCCCATACATTCTCCACCTCACAAAGCATCAGTCTGCCTCAATACCTTAATGGCTGCAGCCCCTCATCTCTCCTGTTGTGACTTCGCTCTCTCCTGGTTGCATCTCATACGTCAGTGCCTAAAATTGCCTTTTCCCTTCCCCCCTTTTGCACTGGCCACACTCCTCTTCCCAGTTCTGCCTTATTAGCTACTCCGAGTTATAACGTCGCCATGGCAGAGGTCCATTCACCAAGCTAACAAACAAATTAACGGGGTGGGGAAGGATTAAGCCGAGGAGAACTGGGAGACTTCTACACAAACGCGCTCCCCGCGGCCCTCGCTGCACGCCACGCTACCAAAGCCGCACCGCTACGGGCGGGGAGGCGCAGGAAAGGAACGGCACGGAGCTTCAGCCCGACAGACTCCCTCTGCTCTCGGCCCGAAACCGCTGCCCTGCGACGGGAAACGATGCTCTGTCCATCGAGCCCTCCAAATCCCAACTGCTCCCACAGCCCGTACCGGGGACGGGGACGAGCAGCGGCGGCACCGGAGGCTGCACCGTGTTCTCCTCACAGCAAGGGGGCAACCCCCGGCACCAGAAAGCGCCTGCGAACACCGCCCACCCTCACCTCCGGCCCCGGCCCGTGAGGCTGGGGGGGGCTCCCGCAGCCTCCGCGCTCCGAGGCCGCTCCCTGACCCGCCGGGGCGGAGGGGGGCCCGGCGGCCGCGCGCCCCCAACGGCGGCGCCGCGTGAGGGTAACGGCCACCACGGCCCGAAGGGGGGGGGAAGGAGGGGGGAAAGAAGGCGGAGCTCCCCTCGGCCCCCGCTCGCCCTCCCCCCGGATCGGCCTCCCCTCATCTGACCTGCGCTCGTAAT
>VZSZ01009664.1:313110-346688 GCA_013398815.1 Ibidorhyncha struthersii
CCCCCCCCAGGCCCGGGCTGTTCCCGGGGCAGCGGCGCCTCTCGGTGGAAAGCCGGTGCTTGAGCGTGTCCAGGGCTGGATGAGCCCCCCCGGGTGTTCCCGGTGTGCCCCTGCCCCCGCCTCAGGGACGCGCATGGCTGCGACTTCGCGTCTCCAGGCGGTGGAGGTAGCGCCAGCCTGTGCGCTCTGCTTCGTACCCAATACTGCACTTAATCCATGGAAGAGCATCCGAACGCATTTCGGTATTTTGGAGTGCTCTTGTGTTTTGGGGTGGGGTTTTTTTGGTTTGTTTTTTTTTTGGTGTGTTCCCCCCCCCGAGAGAATACAGGATGTCTGGGGTGTTTTGCAGGGTTAGAAGGCAGGTGGTGAGGTGGGGTGGAGGAAATAGAGAGGTTTATTTCACTCCTTGTAGTCCAAGGTGAGCTTCTGTCTTTTCTTCCAGAGCGCTTTCTCTAATAGAAGTGGGAAAAAAAATTAAAAAAAAAGTTACAGAGCAGTAGCACAGAGTGAGCTCTGTCCATTTTTTTAAAAAATAAATATTTGCAGAAAAAGAATAGAAGAAAGAATTGGCGCATCGGGGTCGGATCACTGCTGCCCTTGCCCTCACAAAAAAAAAAAAAAAGACCAAAACCTTTAATAATGGCTGAGTAACACTGGAAATAAGCTTTGTTGGTTTTGGGGGAAGAGCTCTGCTGTTGTGGGTAAGATGTGTGTTTGTAGTTTTGCAGCTGTTATTAGGGAAATTTGTAAAGGATGGTCTTCTACTGTTCTCAGGAGTAAAGATCATCACAAAACTGTGGGTGAACAAGGTTGGATGAACAAGAGGCTGTCATAAAGAATAGTTTAGAGGGAGAGGAGTGGTACAATTAAAAAAAAAAAAAAGAGTATTCAGGATCCTAAACTGACATTTAAGAAGAACTAGATGTGAAAAGTCATCTGCTTCCCTTGTCTATAATAGCTGCAGTTTCCCCCCTCCTTCACAAATTAATCAGAAAGTATGAGGCAAAAATTGAAAGGGAAGAAAAGAAATATAGCAGGGAGGGTAACACAGGAAGAGGCAGATTGTGAGATAAGTAGCTGCGCTTCAAATGGCGAGTAGGCAGTTTCGAGACAACAATAGAGGATGATTGTTTTCCTTCCGAGTTTAATATTCCAAACATAACTGTTTTGACCATAACAAAACTGGTCTCAAGTCTTCATCCAGTGTAGATAGCTTGCAATTACAGGTTTTTCCAGTGGGCTAGAAAGGTAGGTAATACTCTTTAGAAAGCAAACAAAAATCATGTTGAAGGTATAGATTTGAACACGTGCAAAGACATCAAAACATTGAAGCTTTGTGGTGATACTTCCCAACTTGCTTCTGCTATTTATATTTTAATTTATGAATAAGGCAGAAAACTGATTTGTGATGTGGAATACCTTACACATAAAGTCTGTCGTTTGTTTGGTGTCGGGCTTCATACCACGTTGCTGCTGGATACTTGCAAATAAATTAATTATGAAAAAAAATGAAGGGGCATGGACGCTGTGTTTGGCTGTTTTCTTTTCGATGCAAATGCAGTGCGTAATTTTGTTGGACTACACAGGCTGGTAAGCCTGTGTGACTAGTTGGACCAGCACTACTTGTCTGTAATGGGAGGTCCCAAAGCATGTTGCTCCCAGTTGCTTTTGGGCAGCCCGCTGGGTATTGCTTATTGAGGAGGTGTGGGATGGTTGCCCAGACACTTTGCGCTGCATGAAGGAAAACAAACTGAATCATGTTGTAATGAGTTATGGTGACTGTACTTCTGAGGACTTAAGTTGTAACTGTTACAGTGTGTGTGGTGGGGGTGGGTGGCTGATGTTGCACAGGCTGGAGTTCTGGGAATTGGGTTTTGTTTTCCCATGTAGGGTTTTCCATAAACAAAAGAGCATGATTTGTGTCTCTTCCTATAGAGCTATCTTGTGCTGTTTACCATAGGGTTTGTGAGAGCAGGAATTCTTCCAGTTCAGCAACGGACTACCTGTTATTTGCTGCTTGGAAGCTTAATTTTTGTGTGCCATTTAGGAGGGTCCATCCAAACTCAAGAGGAAGCAAATAGGGACCGAGAGGGGATGTGTTCACTGTAGACTTAACCTAAATTTTTCCTGTATTATAGGCCAAGCTCATGTCAGCTGCTTTTTCAGACTTGTAACATAGTCTCGTTTCCTCAGTCTTACTATTTGAAGAAAGTCTGGTTTTTACCACATGGTTTCAACCTGCATAGCTTCAAGGATGAAGCTAAGGCATGGATTAGAGTTTGAATTGTGATAATTCTTCAGTGCGTTCCCGCGATTCTCCAGGGATTGTGTTGTCAAGTCCTCCTACCCACTGTCTTTGTGCTTACTGTCTTGGCCCAGAAGCGATTTGCTGGGTTATGTGTATATATATATAAACTGAATAGCGTTTAAGCTTCCCATTTCCTGAAAACGGCTGTTTTTCTACAGAGCTGAGTTTGGTTACACAGAGCAAGCGGATGCCCTGGAAACCCTCATCCTGCTCCACAATTAAGATGACTGCGTTAATATTCTCTACCTGTCTGAAAGGGTAATGAGAAGCAAGATTTTTGAAAGACGTGTTCAGATTCATTACGTTTGAAAGCATTTTAAAGAGGCTGTGTGAGGATGACCTCAGTTAAATGGCAGTTTATCCTCAGGTTCCTGGTACCTAAGGGTAAAACATCAACAAAACATCCAGGATGATGCATGGAGTCCTGGGTCGGGGAGGGGGGTTTGACTGCAAAAGCAGAGCACCCATTGCTATGCTTAAAAAAAAATTGTATCCGCAAGATCTGGCTGTAGAAGATGACTCTGGAAAAGAAGGGCTGAAGGAGCTGAGGGAGAAGAGGGCAAAGGGTGGATCCGAAATGTGAAACAGCTTTTATGGCCAAAGGATATTCTTGAACTGCAGTAGCTGGCTTCTCTGCGGAGTGGAAGCAGTATCAGAGGTGGAGCTACTATTCACGGAGGGTGAATATAATGTATGTAGGAGGGTTTAGAAGAAATACCACTTCTTGTCTTTTGAGACTGCCCATTTTTTTTCTCCAGCTGTGGGATATGCACTGCTTAGGTTCTGCCTTGGAAAACGGAAACATGTGCTACTTACTAGTGTGAATACATCACCTAATTGTATGATGCTAATTAACTTTTTAGAGCATGTGAGACTGGCTGTGCAAGTATGCACATCCAGGCATGTTCACATGTTAGAATGTCACATCTAACTATAAGTAAACAAGTTTGTTGTTATTGGAGGGAAAGTGAGGTCCCAGGCAGAAAACTCACTACTTCCTACTTACTTGATGAAGCTGAGAAGGGGGCTGGAGACAGGAAGATGGGCTTCACGATGGTGTTAGCATTTAACTTCCCCTGTGTTCTTCATCCCTAATGTGCTGTTGTAAAGAAAAATTTAAAAACCAAGTTCCTTAATAAGTTTCTGCAGTTGAATTCAGTATGAAAAGCTTGACAAAAATTTTCGTCGTATCTTCTAGTCTGGAATTCTTGGTGTGGGGAAGTTCATGTTTGTTCCATGTCAGTCTGTGTAGCATCTTAATGGACTTTGGTTGTGGACCTGTGGAGTATTTGTCTGGCAGCAAACTAACAATGAGGTCTATTTGGTCAGTTGTTCCTCCTCCTCCACTGAATATGGGAAGCTTTACAGCTGAGCTTCCAAACTGAAATAGTGCTGTGATCATTGCTGCTAATAGGCCACTGGTCTAAAAATCCTATTTTTTAACTTGCAGACCTTGTTCTATATGTCTGCTTTTAAAAAAATTAAAAGTGGTATGTGGCATGCCATTGCTTCTGTGGATTGGCAGCCACTAAAAACACTTGCAAAAATGAGATAAAGGCATAACCATGTAAATAAAAGTATCAACCTGTTGCACTGCTGTCATGTAGATTGTCAAAAAAAGTATTGTTGTGTGGTGAAAAATATTACACTGATTTATTTTTGGAAGAAAGTCCCACTCCTGCTGGGTTAATTCAACCACCTAGCGTTCAGACCTTTTTAGAAATTGATTTTGACCAGCAGGGGGAAGAGGAAGATTAAGGACAACTTGAAACAAAAATGGCATAATTTTCCATGACTTTGAATGCAGGACAGATACATTCCTAGATACAAATGGGGCAGCTGAAATATAATGGGAATGACACGCTATCCTGAGCATGGACTATTTGCAGGACAGGGTGTGGATGCTCTCTCCTGATTTATTCCTCTATGCGAGTAGATTCTGTAAGCATTGGGCAGTTCTGGGGGGGAATCAATCCTGAAATGAAAGTAAACATTAGCGTATGTGCGTCTTTTTTCCTGTAGAGCGTGCCATTACAAGTGAGATGTCACACATTAGGGCAGTTAACATGGCTTACTCACTGGCAGCTGATCTGCCTTGCCTGGATCCTGGAAGTGCTAATTGAATACTGTACCACTCTTTATTAAAGCATTTGCTAAGACTTCTTGTCTCAACTTTTCCTCAGTCAGTGGCGTGCTGATACAGACAAAACACAAACGTTTTCAATAGACTATTCCAAATCACAGGAGTAAAATTGAATCAAGAGTGTGTGTGAATAACAATACTACATGAGCTGTCTCTTGCCCTGCAAAATGAGTTTGTCATTGTATTAGGTGTGGCTTATCTCTCTGTTTTCCTTGACCAAGCCATAGTGGTCAGAGGTGTGCTTTCTGGTAGCTTATGCCAATTTGTTTGAACTAGGAGAACCTTAATTTCCATACGCTTATTGATGCAAATGTGAGTTGGCAGAGTAATTGCTGTGTTGACTTGAAAGGCCATTGCGCTTTTTGTCTTCAAAGCTATTTTTTATGATGAGCCACCTAAATGGTCTGTCTCCACACAAATATTTGAAGAGAGTTTAAACCTCATGGTACTGTTGTGCTCAGAGTTGGTTTTCTGCTGCCCTGGCTTGTAAGTAAAAAGATCCCCAAAGGAGGTAGGCAGTGACATCTTGTTGCTAGTGTTTGTCAGGATCAAGCTTCTAACTTGTTTGGACAAGAAATGCCAGAACTTCTGAATAACTGGCTGTCATGCAGCTGGGGATGTTCAGACCTTGCCTTTCGGGCTGAGGTCTGCACGATGGCATCTAGGTCAGCTGGAAAGGATAATACTTCGAAGAACTTCTGCACATCAGAAAATAAATGAACAGACAGTTGCGTGCCATGAGTGATCTGTTTAGAAATGATGTGTCTCTCAAAGCTGGTCACAACTTTAGCATGTTTGCAGTCTCTTCTACTCCTTTATAAACCCCAGTGAGACCTGCATTAATGCTTTTTTACTGCCTTTGTACCAAGTACTGTTTTTTCTGATGCCAAAACCCACTAATTCTCTGTTAATAGCTCTTTGAGGTAGCCAGCTTCAACATGCAGTAGCAACGTGATTCTGAGGTAGCACAGCTTTTGTCACTTCTACCTTCTGGGGCTTTGGGGGCACTGGAGAGTGACATGAAAGTGCCCATTTTAATGAATAGTGATGTAATCCTAGTGTTTGTGTACTTGTTGGCATGAGCTGGAACTTCTCATCGGCATCAGAGAGAGTATGTACATGGGTTACAGCTGTTCCTGCTCTGCCATGATGTTGCTGAACATGTGTAATCTGTTCACCAGGCCTGCAGCCCATGGTTTCTGAGGGCAAACACTGCTGCTGGCATGTCTTTCACTGACCCACAGAGTGGCTGCATCCTACCTTAACACAGAGCAGAAACCCTTCTCTGTAGCATGTTGGATCTGAGTCCCTGCAGCAGCTGAAGTGGCTGGAAGGAAATTATGTGTGCAGTCTTGTGTGTTGTTGGACTATGAATGCAGATGATACGTTGAGGAAGATGTTGGCTGTATCCTAAAAGAATCTTTTTATGAAAGTGCTTAAGTCTGGTGTGCCAAGAACCCTGGCATGTTCCCCAAAATTGGAATAACTCATCACAGCTCATTGACAAATGTAATGTACAAGTAATGAGCCACCGTGTTGTTTGTAGATGGTCACAGACAAATGGATCCAGGAAAAAATGTAATAAGTGAGTGAGGGTCACTAAAATGAGAGAAAGTTTTCACCTGATCTCTGCAGTGAAAGGAGCTTTCTGCAGTAGCAGGATAATTAAGGTACTGATCGTGAAAGCTTGGTGTTGTGACATTAGCTGGAGCATTGCAAATACAGCTATTAACTTAAGTTCTTACCTTGCAATCTGTGAACAACTAATCATTGTGCCTTGCAAATTTATAAAGTATTTAGTTTGCAATGTTAAATACTAAATGTAATGTTTCTCTCCCTTTGGTCTTCTATCTTTTTTAGACATTTTATGGGGAAAGTGGATGTGTCACTGCTGGCTCTTCTGTGAATTCATCATGGAACACAGTATTAATATGCGGACTGTATTATTTAACATTGTACACTGCAAAAGTACACTGGAATAATTTAAAATACAATTTCCAGACTGTTATTTCTAGCTGAATCATTTAAGTGCAGTCATAATCAAGATGCTTCAAGTAAAGTACGTAGATTCAACTTTTACTGTACAACAGGAATTGAAAAAGAGCTTTACATTTGGTACAGTCCTGGTATTATTAAAATAGGCCTGCAATTATCACTTCATGAATACTTTCACAAATTCACGTTATATTTAGCATACATTAGAGCCAAAATCACTTTCTCAGACCTATAAAACAGAAAGTAATTTGTTTGGATCGCTGAATGACCTAACTGCTAAGGTATTTTATAAAGCTAGGTATGTGCATGTTGGTTGATATTCTTAATGAGTGGTATTATAGTTTGATTATTTATTTCCTAATAACTTTCAGTAAAGAAAATTTAAAGAGCTAGGGGAATACTGGAAGACTGGGACATGTGAGTGAGAACTGCCGCCAAAGCAGATTTCAGCATTTCTGTTATGGCTTCAGTTTTATTTTCCCCCATTGAAACCTGCTGTTTAATGTTCGTCTTACAATGTGTATAATAGGAGTTTATGTAGCATCAGTGTAATCTTTATTTGTATCTTAATTTTTTTCCCCCAGTCCTATAGTTTGCATAAGTAAATTTCTGTCTTGCTTATAGGCCGATTTCACTGTTTTGTCAGTATTCAGTGTTGGAAGAGAGTATATATGCCAGCAGTAGAGAATGTGCCCGTCAGCAGGAGTTGTTGGAAATCACCTTCTGTTCCTGACAAGTCCTAGTCTTTGCATAGGTAAAACTTGTTCTTTATTCAAGAATTTGGCTTTTGTTGCAGTGAGAAATAGAGATTTTTATTTTTTTTTTTTAAAGTGGGGCCTGTGTTCTCTAAGACAATCCTTATACTTCCTGCAGTTTTCACTAAGAGAAGAAACTAGTTAGTTCATTTGTCATGTTTCAGATTGGAGTTTGCCTGACAATTGAATTGTACGTTTTGGGTTCGCCTTCAAAATTGTGGAGAGAGGAGTTCCCGTAGTTTCAATTATTAAACTAATTGTATGCCAGCCCCCAAAGTTTCACTGTTACCTTGATTTTTTTTTTTCTAACACCCTACAAGAATAAAGACTTATTTACTACTTAGTACGTACGCTGTAATATTTATTAGAAGTATTTTCAAGGTGTAGACTTTCATCAATAGGTAAAGGTAGATAAAAGATGCAAGGGGTAAGGCTCCAAAAAAAATGTTGGCTCCTGTCGGGTAGGAGACATGCTTAGACAAGTAAAAGCTGTCAAGTAGAAGTGTGAAAGCTGAGGGCTGCAGTGTTACTGTCATTGTGCTCCAGCATCACTGGCATTGCTACAAGTGCCATACACATGCAGCCAAGGGAGACCTGGGCAGTTTTCCCTGGTGCTGCTTTGAATTTTGGTTGAGGCTTACGTTCTTCCAGTAAAAAAAAAAAAAAAACATTCACTGAGACTGAGGATTCAGAGCAAGCACTGCATCTTCCCTACCAATCGTAAAAGGCAGGTTTTGCACTAGTGGTGGTGGCTGCTGGGACAGGAGCAAGTTGCCATTATACTGTGTTGACACTTGGCATATATGCACTTCAGCCTCATGCCACGAGGTGAGCTTGGCTGTGGAAAGAATGTGCTGGTTTGGCTTAACCCACAAAGCCTGGACCATGACAGCTGTAAATTGAGGTGATGAACCGAAGCGTATGACTACCAGATGTCTTTGTGTTATTATTCATTGGGTAACACCAGCACACGTTTAAGGTCGAAGGATTCCTTCTTATTTACTCTAGTGCTTTGTGAGGGGATAACGATTGTAAAAATAATTTATCCTTTTAGGCAAGATATTTGAATAAATGCTGCCTGTAGCTGTATCCATATATTTGTCTGGTGGAGACTTGGTCTGTGCTTGCAATTATTTTTAATTTGGCGTAACTTCTGCCGGTTTCCAAAACAAAACAGGATGTGAAATATCCACAGATAATGTCAGCGTTCTTTCGTTTCATACCTATATTTATACCTTACTTCATAGGACTGAAATGCAGATCTTAATGTTACGTGCTTCAGCGAAGCTCATATTTTGCCGCCTAATCTTCCTTTAATCAATAAAAAGGTCTGATCTTACAGTATTAGTGCTAAAGTGTATCGATTGTTGCATCCAGAAGTTGCACCCGTAAGGCTTTCTGTCCTTCTGTCTGGCTTAGCCTTGAAAACCTCAAGGTGTGTGCTCACCCTGCTGGCTTTCTCACGCTGGGCTTTCCACCTGTGGCTCGAGGAGCAGGGACCTCTCCTACTTGCAACTGCTGCGGCAGGAGGATACATAGGCAGCAGCGCTATTCCTCGCCCATGCTTGTCAGCTTCAGAGATGGGTATTTGTCGCAGTTATCTCAGTGGCTGTTTGCAAAGACTCTTTTCTAGTTTTACTTAATTTACATATGAACAAGGTTTACTTATAGAGCTCTTCATGAAGAAGCTATTCATCTGCTATAATACAATTCCATATGGCAGCGCATATCTACTGTGATGATGTGGGTTTATTTATATTTTGTATATCTAATTCAAATATTTTGACTTTAGCCTTAAGCATTGTCATGTTTGAGAAACTGGAAGAAAAACTTCACTGAACACTTAAAACAAAAAAAAGAGTTGATGCTAATGTGGTAACAAGAAAATGACAGTTTTAGAATATCTCTGTTAAAGTATTTGTAAACATAGAAAGTTGCAGGTAGGCTCTACTCCTGTGAGTTCATGTGGGTGCTGTGTGATTTTTTTCTTTTTTTTTTTCTTTAGCTAAAAGGTCAGGTGGATATGTTGTACTCTCCATTCTCTCTTTCCCTTAGTCCTTTGGAGAGAGAGATTTGAGTACGTGTTTTATTAAGAGAGTACAAATAAGTATCAGTTGATGTGGAAACTTACATTAGGTCAGAGTTAATGATTTAAAAAGACACCTTGCAGTTACATTAAAGGGGAAGAAATTGAAAGCAGATGTGTTACCTGGTCCTTAAGTAAACACTGACAAAAATTTGATCCCTTGGGTCACACAGGTCTCTGGGGAAAAAAAAAGTTTGTTACTTTGTCAGCGTTATGTCTGTAATAGCAGAGTAAGCAAACCCGGGCATCTTACTTGGCTATCACAATGTGAGAGCAGAAGTTTTGGCCAGATTTTTACAACCATATGGAATTTTAGGAAATTACCAGAGATTCTGAACTTTGTCTTTAAACTGTTGAGCAAGTTACCTTATTTGTCTCAACCAAACATAAATCGCCTTAACCACCACCTTAATCAAAAATCCTTGCTAAAGAAGGGCTGGAGGAAGGCCAAGCACTGTGCCTTGTTGGGGAAGAGAGTCCCAAGGCTGTCTCGCTTTGCTTGAGAGGTTCTGGCCCTTCTGCTGTTGTGCTGCTGCCTGTGGATGGTCATCTTTGAGGAGAAGAAGAAGGTCAGGTGGGGCAGAGTCGTATTTAAGTCTCTGGGCAGTAGGCATTTGGAAAAAAAAAAAAAACAAAAAAAAAAACCCAAAACAACCAAAAAAATAACCCCAACCCAGAACAACTGTGTCCTTGTAAAGAGCTTCATTCAGAAAGTATTTTATCCTTCTACGTACTTTTGGAGAATTAGGAAGTAAATTTTTTTTTTAAAGTTATTTGTGTCTTCACTCTTAAGTATATAAAAAATAAAAGTGACAAGACTGTAATAGAGCACTGTTAGTCTCCTAGTAGCTTAGAAAGAGGATGGAAATAGCAAAGTATTTATTTTTACTTGGTTTCCCCAACAGCCTCCACTTTCTAAGATGTCATTATCCTTATCTCTATTGCATGTGTCTGCTGCTTTTAATTTCCCCGAGCAACAGAAGCAGCAGAACAAAATTGGTGTGGGTTTTTCTTTTTTTTTTTTTTTTTTTTTTACAATTTCATCATTTCACAAAGTCACTGTATTACAGGAGTGACAGTGGGTAATCAATGTCACTCTCTTGCCTTGTTAGAGCTGTGGACAGCATCTAAGGCATCCAAGGTGATTGTAGGCTTAGGGAAACGATGTTGCACTGGTTAACTTTCTTCATGTAAGAAGGCAGGGTTCTTTACAACCACAGAAATCATCCTTTTTTTCATGAAACATGTGAATTTAAATTTTGTATAATGCCCCGCAGGTTTTCTAGAGAAAGCTTTTTGGCTATCACTGGTGAATGACTGATTGGATTCTGCAAAAGTTGACATCTTTGCTCTGATTCTCTGTAGTTCTTGTCAGCTTTTTGAAGAGCTGTCAACTTGAGGTCTGGGCTGTTTGGAACATAGCTGGGAGATAGTTTCAGGTATTTAATTTGGTTTTTATTTCCCTGGAAATTGGTGGTTTTACACCTGCATGGGGAAGATACAAAAAGTCTACAATGTGCGCGGTAGAAGAAAGCAGCTTACTGCACCATACTTTACAGATAAGCTCTGCTGACATACAGTTCTGTCAAAAGCATAGTGTCAAGTGAAAAAAGTGCATCTATTTTTCTCTTTGTTAATGATATGTTTAACAACAGCAGCTGAACAAGTTTTACTTGAAAGTTTGGTTTGTGTTCTTTAATATAAAGAATATTGCACTGTATTTGCAGGCTTCCTTCTTCAGGAACAGCTTATGTAAAAAGTTTTCTTTGTGATGGGAAACAATCAAAATGTGGGTTTTTTAATGTTTTATTTCTAGAAGGCATTTGTATCACCTAATTGAATTGAGAGTGTTTGCCACTTGTTGACGTACAGAATTTAGTTTAAAAAAACCCAAAATATTGGATTGACCAATTATTGAAGTTAATGTGGCCAAGAAGTTTATGTACTTGTAGTATATGTTGTTTGAGCAGAAGTTGTTACAGCATTGGTATAAGTGTGGTGTCTTCTCACTTTTAGCTTTTTCCTGTGTATTTACAGTTTTTCCAGGTTACAGTGTGCTTTGTATTCTGCTCTTATGCTTGCTTGATAATAATAAAGGACTAAATACCATAGCCATTGGCTATTATGTCAGTATGTAAGGTCTTTGTCTTGTATCATCTCTTCATACCGGGTTTTTAAATCTGTTGGACTTTATTTGTTAATTCATGAGGTATTTTAGATTCTTCTATGGCTTCAGTATTTCCTTGTCTCTTCATAGGACCCCAGCTGAATGCACAACTAGAAGGCTGGCTTTCTCAAGTACAGTCCACAAAAAGACCTGCTAGAGCCATTATTGCACCGTAAGTTTGAAATCTGTTTTTAGTATGTATAATACTTGATTGGTTAAGTGCTTCTTTATTTTGAGTGATTTTGAAAACTGGTAAAAGCTAGTATTTAGCTGAAAGGTATGTTGTGTGGTTTCTAAATAAGTATTTTGGATATGACATAGAATGGAAGAAATCTGAGCGCATTTTGGTATATGATGAGTTTCCTTTTGCTGATGCGCTGCAGACATAGCATTCACTTATGATCATAGAATCATAGAATGGTTTGGATTGGAAGGGACTTGTAGGTCATCTTGTTCCAACCCCCCTGCCACGGGCAGGGACGAGTAAGATCCAGTAAGACAGATAAGAGCTGCATTAGTGGAGTGGTAGTCTAAGGTGACAGCTCTTTCAGTATACTTTTAGTATAGAACAGCTACACCTATTAAAAAAAACAACAAACCAACCAAACAAAAAAACCCTCCAAAACTCCAGCATCCTACCCCAAATCAGAACTTAGCAACACTTAAAACAAAAAGTAGTGAAAATATTCAGCTATCCAAAATGGTTTACTTTTGTTATTTTAGTTTGGTTTTGTTTGTGGTTTGGTTTTGTTGTGGGTTTTGTTTTTTTTTTTTTTTTTGTCCACAGCAGAAATAGGGATCATTTAAACTATTTAGGTAGAATTCAATTTCCTGAAGATAGTTGAGACACATAATAGAAGTATGTTGGTCATTCCAATTTATTATGAGTTGGAAGGAAACACTAGAAAAAGCACCTTAAATATGATGGTTTTCCTGTGCTAACATAGCATTGACATAATGTTTGAAGTATTCCATAACAGTACTGAATGTGCAGAAGAAAATGTCCCAAATCTGCCTTAGTCTTTCTTGCAGGAATGTCAGGAAAGAGGCCTTTCAGCTGCAGATTAGGTAACCTGGGTTCTTTTTCCAAAACCGCTGGAGGTCTTCCTGTGGTCTCACCAAATTGTTTCATTAATAATACCTAACGGTGCCTTTGATTTCCCACCTGTAAAGTGGGATATGGCTAATAATGTTTTTGTGAAGGACTGAAACAGCCTGTAGCAGAGGGAACCTTTCAGAAGGCTCTTTTGACATTGTCAAATAACATACCTTCACTAGGTCTCAGTCTACTGTTTATCCCCTTAGCGTGTATGTTAGTACCTTTCTGAGCTCTTCAGAATGAGTGAGGTAAGTGATGCTGAAGTAAAACCCTAGGGTAATTTTGAGGATAACTCGCTCCAGGTATCACTCTGTGGATTACATGCATGCAAGCATATACACATATAAATAAATATAAAATCCTTCAGTTCTGTCAATGGGGAACTTGTATCTTCAAATGTCCTGTATGTCCCATGACTTGCAGCACATATCATTCTCAGTATCACTGTATAAAAAGACCATCTGGACAGCTGTAGTTGTATTTGTTGCACATACTTGAATCAAAATAAATGATAACTATTGACCCAGGGTCACAGGTGCTCCGGATGAGCTCCAGAGGTGATGTGGGCCAAGCGCTGTGCTGTGTGGGCATGGCCTTCTGCTGTGGACATGCTGCTGAGTGACTGTGAACTGTTCTGCACCACTTGGCCTGGGCCCCTGGGGAATGAACGTTCTCTGGAATTAACGCTTTTAGCAGTGTAAACTGAATCTTCTCCTGTTTTTAACAGTCTTGAAGGGAATGGGTCTTAAGATTTGGATATTTGAAACAAGTAGTCAGAATAATTATGAACGTTTCTGGAACACACACAGAAACGCAGGTCGAGAAAGACTCCAGCCCAGAGTGACAGGAAATAAAGCATGTATCGCATTCTCTGCGGTAAAAGCTACCATGCTGTGTTCCACTCCTTTCCTTGTGCCCGTTTGTTCTGTTGCTGAGGTATTCTTCTTCAATGACAGAACGTTTTTGCTCTCTGTTTATCTGCTGTAATGTGTAGTCTCTATTTGCCAGACCCCTCCACTCTCATCATGCTCAGTTACTGGAGTACGGTTGGAAGAGCTTTCTCCAGCAGCTTGCTATTCACTGGCTGCACTCTTCAGCATTTTCATGACCTTCTGATACTATGCAGTTGTGTAGTCTGCCTATTAGTATTTTCTAGATGAATGGTGCTTTGATCTGGAGGCTTCCTTACTAACTTTCAAGTAAATGGTCACTGATAGTTCTTTAACAAATGAGTCTCACCTAGATTCAGTACTGCAACAGTACTCTCCAGCTCTTTCAGGAGTTGATTTTTTGATCGCTTTTACTATTTCTAGCTCATTGGGGACAATTAATATATAAGATGTTAACATTTAATAGCAATATCAACATATTTAAGGTGTTAAATGGTATTTAACGTGTTAACATTTTGTACACCTTGATTTGCAGCCATGCAGGATATACCTATTGTGGATCTTGTGCCGCCCATGCTTACAAACAAGTGGATCCTAATATTACGTAAGTATTAAAGTTTTCCTTTACAAAGCGTAGGACAATGCCATTGCAATTCTGTGAGAAGCTGAATGTTTTCATATTCTTTTACCTTGAAGTACTCAAATATTAATTTTGTACTCTTTTTAGTCTTTTTTGCATACCTTCTGTTTTCACATTGTAAATGTTCAAATTGTTTGGATGTTACAAAATAAAAAATTAATGTTGTATTGTTGAAATTGAAAAGGTAAAGCAGTATTCTCAAAAATTACTGAGAATTATTGATAACTAAATTTTTTAGAAGGGAGGGGTTAAAGGTGGAGGGGGGGTTTGCAGGTAATATTTAATTTACTTTATTGCTTGATGTTCCAGTGATTTTACAAAAGCCCAAGCTGTTTGGTTGTGGGTTTTTTTTTACTGGTCTTTTTGTTTCTTTTTTGTTGGGAGCTTTTGTTTGTTTTTTAAGTATGTTAAAATATTTTATCATGATTCTGCATTGGTTTTTCAGTGCAGGATTATGGGCTGAATGCTACCAGGATTCTCTTCTGCTGTGGAGAAAGTGACCAGTGTGTGTATATAATATTTGAAGTCAGTGAAAGTTACTTGCTGTAATGATTTTAAATGGACTTGTGTTTCTAAGAGCACAACAGTTTAAAAAAAGAAAAATTAAAAAAACCCTACATACTACTGTAGTCTGTGCCTGCCTCTGAAAATATGAATCCAGTTATTCGAGATTAAAGGAGTATAGTTCTTATGTGTTCTGCTGACTGCAATGTTTTCCTTAAATGACAAAACTTTAAAACATCTCCAGTATTTAATTAAAGTATGTATTTTGCAATGTTAATATAAAAACTGTCTATGTCTGTCAGTTGCTTATGAGATAACATGTTGTAATGCTCTCCAAAGACAATAGTTTTGATTCTTTCTAAACTATTGTAAACAAAGTGAAGCTAACTTACAGTGTAACAGATAACTGGTTTATCTAAAACTTCTAGAACAAGTTGCATTCCCTGGGTTCAGTGACATGGAGTTGATTGAACTTTCTGGATCATTTGCTGTTTTACCACATGGGATGTTTAGAATTCATCTTTCAGCAGAAGTATTGCACGTTTGGATATTTTGGTTTTATGAACTCTGTAAAAGGTTTTAATATTTTAGTATAGCTTGCTATAGCACTCCACATGTAAGGAAAAAAAAATAAAATCTTTACATGTCTCCTACCTTTTTAGTTCAGATCCTGATTCTGAAAAGCTGAATTTCCTATAGTTTTTTGTTATTATTTTATTTAAATCCTGTGGCAGGAGACCCTTAACATCTAGAACTGAGGACTTGATGAAATAACATCATGATGACATGTGAAAACTTGCAGTATCAGCTAAAGCTACGAGTATGCAGGCCCAGGTCCCTGTTGTTGATGCAATAGGTGGATAAAAACAGCATTTGAGAATGACTTAAATTTGAATTTGGTGAAATCTGAAGTGAGGCTAATCAACTAAATAAGCGAAAAGCTCTGAATAAGTGATAAATCCATGATCATGATTTAAGGGCACAACCTGTGGCTTTTGAAGGTGGTATGTGACTGAAGCTTGTGTTGTTCTAAGGAGAGAATCCAGAAATCTGTTCTCAGGGGCTATATAGCACATCATTCAGTCTCCAAATTAGTCCAGACAGATTTCTATCTGATGAGTGTCCTCTGATATATAACCTGCTTAAGAGGTTTAAGGCTACGGGAAGCGTTATTGAACAGATCTTATGATCATTTCTGAGATACCGCGCAAGGCTAGGCCATGGGTTGAGCTGTGGTCTTGTACGCAGCAGAGTAAAACTCTATTGGTAACCACCAGAAAGTATCACTTTGTACATTTTTATTAAACTTGTTACTCTAAACCAAGTCTCTGTACAATTGCAGTTGTCTAAATTGTGGGCTTTTGTGTTAATTGTTGTAGCCGAAAAATTTTCATTCTTGGGCCTTCCCATCATGTGCCCCTTTCCCGATGTGCACTTTCCAGTGTGGACATTTATAGAACACCTCTGTATGATCTCCGAATTGACCAAAAGAGTAAGTGTATGATAAAGCTTACATCTTGAAGATTACTGAGGCTTGAGTATTAACTGTGGTACTGCAGTGCTGAGGATGCTCTTGTTGTTGGGAACTTCGTTGCTTTTAAGTGGCATACAAGTATAAATCTGTTTTACTGCAATGAAAAGCTAACTTCTGAAAGATCCTGGTGGTTGCAGGCATTGCTGTATTGTAACCTTAAAGTCTCTCTTGCTCCTGCAAGTAAAGAATTCTCAACATTTGCTTATCTTTTCCATTATGAGTGTGTGCCTCTTGACAAGTGATCTTTAAAAGGGATCTCAAAAAAGTGTTACATTTGAATAATAGCCTACTGCACACCTGCTCCATTATTCTGCAAAGTATTCTGTCTGCAAAAGAATAGTGCTTTAGTTGTTTGAGTTTATTTCCGATAGAGGAACAGAAAGCTGCTTTTATTTGGACGCATTATTGCATGTGACTTTTTTTAACTGGCAGAGTACCTACAGAACTTAAAAACTGCTAGTCCATGAAATACCAGTCTCTCAGACTAAACTTAAAGGTATGATGAAGATAAATTTGATATTTTGACTTTCATGTGTTTTGAGGTATACCTAAATAATACAGTATCTTTTTCAGAAGGGCTAATTAGCACAGATGTATTGCACTTTCCTCATGACTGTGATTAAGCAACCTAATTCAGGCTTTCTACATAGTGCCTGCAGAAATTTCCTAAGGTAACAAATGTTTCGGTTTGTGTAGAACTCCTTTATGGAGTGAAGAAGGAGGCACAGCCCTACATCAAATTCTCCATCCAGTGGAGAATTTTCAAAATGTAGAGATGACTCTGCATACCACCAAGTGCACTTGAGAGCAGAAAAGATAATTTATAAATGTGGATTACTTAATCAGTTTTCACTGTCTCTAGGTTTCATGATTCAGTTAACAATAAATTGTATTAAATAGTAACACATCCAGCAATGGCTCAGCTGATCAGCAATTTTTATTTTTTTTTTTTTAAACATATGATGGTGCAGTTTGTGAAAATATCAATTTGATGACTGGGCGAATGCATGCTTATTTTCAAATGTGATTTATTTGTGTTCAATTTTGTATCATAATTGAAGATCTTTCTCAATATACTAGCAAGGTCACTGATTTAACACACGTATTTTGTAAACTGAATCCATTATGTTTGTATTTTAATGACTTGAACATAATTTTAATCCTGAATTGATTTAAAATCAAGTGGTTTATGATGACAGCCCTTGAAGGCAAGCAATTTGTTTATAGTGGGCTAGTTCTGATAAAGATGCACTGTAGCTTGCTTTACGGTGGGTTTTTTGTGTTTTTTTTTTTTTTTTTAATTTTAACGTATTAAAAATTAATGTTTAATTCATTTCAGTTTATGGAGAATTGTGGAAGACTGGAATGTTTGAGCGTATGTCCCTACAGACAGATGAAGATGAACACAGTATTGAAATGCATTTGCCTTATACTGCTAAAGCCATGGAAAGGTACTCCGGCTAATTAATTCTACAAGAATGACCATGATGTGCATTAAATGTTTGAACTACATGTGAAGTGCAGTAGGAAGTAATAATGCCCTTTATGGTATATAATACCCTATATGGTGTATAATACTCACACTCCCTCAACCCTCAATAAAAAGTTGAGGGAGGAGAGGGTCAGAGACTAGGATTAGTTGCTGTAATAGAAACTGAGTGGAGCAAACACCTGAATGATGAAATTGGAACAGCCCTTATAAACAAGTTGATATGTTTATATTGACTTAATAGAGTTGATATTAGACATGCTTTCATGAATCTTTTTCAATAGCTGATTTTATATTTTTTTTGTTTTTGTTTTTGCAAGGCATGTCTGAAGGAAGTTCAAATACTAATAAGTGTTTTCTGTGGGATTTTGAGTTTGTTTGGAGCTGTAATACTAATTTTGAAATCAGGGTTCTGTTTATACCTGCAATTTCAGATGAATACTTTGAACATTTTTTCTTTAAAGGTGATAATTTTTGTCAATTTGTGTTTTTTTCCCCCCTCTCTTTTTTTTTTTTTTTAATTTTCTTCCATAGTATTTTTAACTTTTCCTGGAGTATCAGTATACACCTGGGTGCTCTCTTGAGCATTTTCATAGATGTTGGAAAATTACCCAACATTTGTGCAGTGTCTATACAGGGAGAACTTAATTCTTACTTTATTGCTGGTGTCATTGTGTGTTTTCTTTTATTTGCCTGGTGTTTTCACTTTGCAGCAAAGATAAATATTGTTTTTTGGAGGGGAATTTGTTTTCTGAAATTGAAGTAGTTTCAGGTTCTAAAACAACTTTCTAGTATCACATAACCAAATTAACTGTATCTTCAATTCAGTAGTGCCCTTTTAAAACATTCTGCAATTTCAGTTAGCAAGCCCTGAGAAAACTTCAGATGTTACTTGAATTACAACCTCTTTTCTTTTGCTTATAAGCCATAAGGATGAGTTTACTATTATTCCTGTATTGGTCGGAGCACTGAGTGAGTCAAAAGAGCAGGAATTTGGAAAACTCTTCAGTAAATACCTAGCTGATCCTAGTAACCTCTTTGTGGTTTCTTCTGACTTTTGCCATTGGGGTAAGTTTCACATCTCTTCATTATAACAGTACGATGAATATTTTGTAGTGATTTTCAAAGAATGTGTTTTATTAAACATTGAATGTTTTAACTTCTGGTAAACGTATCTTTGAAACTTAAATGCTTTTGTAAAGCTAAAAAAAGGATTTTTTCTTTTTTGAATCTGGGACAATAGATGAAAAGTATTAATGCATTAATGTGGTTTCAGTGTAGTGGAGGCAATAAGTGGTGAAGGTGTATGGGTTTATATGCATCTCTTCACGGTTGCATTGAAATAAGCGTCTGAAGTTTCTTGCACTTTTTACTCTTAAGCACCTCAAAGCAACTTGCAAAACTAATTAGCTAAAAATTCACTGGACATGGCAACATCCCTCTGACGGAAATAAGTTTTGTACATTTTACTGCTGGGTAAGATAGCAGATGGAGTATTTATGCCAATTCACCAGAGCTATACCAGTTCATCTTGGTGGCAGAGCTATAAAGACTGCAGAAGCCTAGACTTCTGTCCTGCTTTAACACTTTATTTTTCTTTTAAGTGTGACAATAACTGGAAAAGGGACTGCTTCAGAAAGATATGTTTTATGTTACACAACAGACCACCTTCCCTTTTTTTCATTGTCATCTTTGGTCAACTTATGTAATTAAGTGCATATACTGCTTGTCTTTGAATTGTGGAGGAGGTATATGAATGACCTGGGTTCTGGCTAAAGAACCATCTAGAACTGTTCACTGAACTTATCACGAACTTTTTCTTTTAACCTTCATTTACTGTGGGTATTGTGCAAGCCTGACAAGTAGCCTAACTCCAGGGTTGACTTTGTCAAGAGGGATAGTGAAATGAAATGTTGCTTTACTTTTTAATTTATAGAATTGGATTCCGAGGCAATAACAGGCAATTAATAAGTGACACTGCAGTGTCAGTTCTACATAGTAGGTTTTTCTTTAGGAATATAGCTGCCCATCATGGTTGGTTGTTTTTTTTGTTTGTTTGTTTTGTTTTTTTTTTGTTTTTTTTTTTTTTACTTTGCTTCTGGGCTGCTACTTTGATTGCCCTAGAATTTCCTCAGTGGAGCTAAAAAGTATAAAATAAATGAAGATTATTACTTTACAAATATTATAATTTCAATTATTTAGTAAGTACTAGGGAGTGCTTTAGCTACGACTTTTCCCTTTTTTATTTTATACATGATTTTTGTTTTAAGGTCAGAGGTTCCGTTACAGTTACTATGATGAATCCCAAGGAGAAATTTATAGATCCATTGAGCACCTAGATAAAATGGTAAGTTTTCAGATTTGGTGGAACTAACTAACAAATTTCTCCTTTACATTACATTTCTTTGAACACTTTAGAAATTTCTCTAACAAAATATTATAGATTAGCTATTTTATTGAATGTATACTTTTCCTTTGTTTACCACAATAAGAACTTAGCTGTTGTTTTTAGCTAGTATCCTCCATTTTAATGACTGCACACAATATATTGTGGGTATAATCTAGTAAGCATAATTTATGAGAATAAATGCATGTTTGCCTACCTAAAATGCCCTAGTGTAATGTAATTCCTGTCCACATACCCTCTTATGTTTCTGAGCAGCAATAAGAATTATGAATCGAGTATTGTGGTAGTTTGGGCTTGATAGCTGTGATACCTGCATATTGAAAAAGCATTGTAATTATGCAACTGGTTTCAGCGACATCCATTTTGAGGAGGAAAGGCTGTAGGGGATTGTGCTGGTCAGGAAAACTGAAGTCACCTTTTCTTTGGGAGTAGTCTTCCCCGCGCCCTTTACTCTGTAGTATAGGTGGTGGGGAAAAGCAGTAAACCATACTTCGTTCTGGGTTTGGCAAACAGCTGAAAGGAATGCTAAATACATAAAGATCATGATGCCAACGATGTCGCATTTTCTTTGCAGTCACAGGAGCCAAGGATTTCTTTTTAAATGCAAATATTGTGTTAACGTTCAAGACTATACTTCAGGCACAGGATAGAAGTAATTCTTCTGGAAATACGTAACCTTAAAATTTGTTTTAAAACTGTTTGGATAATTTATGTAACTTCTGTAAAATCTGTTAGAAGAGAGAACTGTTGTTATTCAGGGCATTTTAATTTTTTTCCTTGTCTTGAAGGAATAAATCCTGTCTGCTGGAGGGTTCTCCAGAGTTTTTTTGCTTTGTGTATCCATATTAACCTCTTCGTTTTTCCACTATTCATCGCTGGAATGGAAACAGTAAATAATTTGCCTTCATTCTATTTATCCCATTTTTGATTATTCTTGTTGTCAGTTGAGAGGTTTCTCAGTAAAGACACGTGTTTTTCTAGAGTCCCAGAATTTGCAGCTCTGAATGTTTTTGCAGGAGAGCAGATTAAGCTGTATTAGCAAACATTTGTTTCCCCTTGTTAATTTCTGTGGTGAAAGCTTGTAGAAAAACTGGACTTTGGCATTTAATTACTTGAGTGAATACATTGCCGCACCAACTCTTTCTTTCGGTAGTTTTTCAGCCAAAAGGAGATTACATTTTTTGTAACACTGAAAATGATGTCTACTGTTTAATAACTATGAAAATATCTTTCTATCTTAACTGGATAACTAAACATGCAGTATACTGTGGTTATTTTTTGCCTGTTTATATTACGCTGTACGTGAACACATGACTCTGTATTCAGACTCTGTACAGAGGAGGTTTTGCTTTTGGTGAATTTCAGAAATTTCGTTTTAGCGCTACTGTGGGTACACTTGGGACGCTATCCACAATACCACAAAGATCTCCCTGTCATGTTTCTCCAGCTTTTGGAAGGAGTTTCTTCAATTTTGTATGCCCCACTTAGCTACTTCTTGTTTGTTTAAATAAGTATTGAATTTTTTAATGTTATTTGGCATGCTAAAGAAACTTGTATTGTTATAAACACTAGGCCTCTCCACAGAGAAAATAGCATTAAGACAGAGACAAAACTGTACTAAAACCATCAGGGGTTTTAACCTCTGCTATTACTGGCCTAATAATTTTATTGGATCTAACTAGGAAAGCAGTTGGCTGAGCACTTTGTAAGTAGGAAGATATTCTGGGTTAAGATGAAATTACTTTTCCTTAGAAATACCCTTGTGGGAGGACAATGGTCTCTTCCTTATTTAGATGGGACCTTAAGTACGGATGCATGGTGATTTTCCTGGCTTGTGCATAAACAACGCTAAATGCTTTGGGCATTGAAGATTTACTAACCTGGTAACCACTGTGAGAAACGTTATCTGCCGTGATTTTAAGTTAGAGCGCTTAGACTCCAGCATAAAAAAAATACAGAGTAGTAACTATTGCTGGGCAGACATCGTTTTCTCTGTGGTATGTGACCATGCTGTTACCCTCGGGGTACCACAGTGCGCCTTGTGAAGTGATGGTGAAAGGAGTAAACGGCCCCATGGTTAATAGGGGTACCTTAGAGAAGAATCCTCAAGTGAAGAGAGATAATTGAGCAGCTGATGTGCAATAATTTGTATATCATAACCTGGTACCTACCATCTTTTTAATTAAAAGTGGGGGAGCATTCTGTAAGAGTAATTATTTTTTTGATTATGGCTGGCCAAAAAACACAAATGCTCGCTTCAATCTTCACTGCCAGATTGTTCATTTTATAACTATTTGTGAAACCTTATGCCTCACTTCAGTCAATAGGAGGATTCTGTTACCCTGAATGCTGAAGGGGGCGGATAGGGCAGGCGCTGAGGAGAGCTGTGCAGGAACAGCCAGCAGTTGTTGTGCAGGAGCTGTGCACAGCATGGGTGGCTTCTCAGGTGGCTCTAATAAACTGCTGAATTCTGGTGGCTTCTGCAGTGCTGCTACAGTGTGCCAGCACCTTCCACAGCGCTCCAGCCTGGGAAGGCTTCTTAGTTTGGGCATAAGAAGCATACGAGGAGGGCCACAAAGATGATCAGAGGGTTAGAGCTCCTCTCCTATGAAGACAGGCTGAGAAAGTTAGGGGTGTTCAGCCTGGAGAAGAGAAGGCTCTGGGGAGACCTCATAGCAGCATTCCAGTATCTGAAGGGGGCCTACAGGAAAGCTGGGGAGGGACTTTTTACAAGGGCATGTAGTGACAGCACGAGGGGTAATGGCTTCAAACTGGAGGAGGGTAGATTTAGAATAGATGTTAGGAAGAAATTTTTCACTTGGAGGGTGGTGAGGCACTGGAACAGGTTGCCCAGAGAACTTGCAGATGCCCCATCCCTGGAGGTGTTCAAGGCCAGGCTGGATGGGGCTTTGAGCAACGTGGTCTCATGGGAGGTGTCCCTGCCCATGGCAGGGGGGTTGGAACTAGATGATCTTCAAGATCCCTTTGAACCTAAACCATTCTATGATTCTATGATAATGCAAGACCGGGACTCTATATGTGGGTGCCCAGCTGGCCGCTTGCTATGCTGTGCCCAGCCAGTAATTTTCCTGTTGGTTGTTTATATTCTAGTCTGAGTGACTCACGTAGGTGAAGATAGTTGGACTGGCTAGTGCTAAGACCAAGCTTGTTTGTACTTCTGTAAGCCTGCTACTAGTTTATATTTTTTTAAGTGTAGAGAAGCAGCTGAAGTAACTGATTACAAACTTAGACTTGACGAGCCAAAGCATTATTGGAGTATAGTATAAAATAAGCCAGTGAACGGTGTGTTTTGTTTTGGGTTTTTTTCTTTTTTTGTAAGCTTGTAGATACATGATCCTATAGGGGATGATACTTAAGAATGTAACTGCTTTTAGTCATATTAAGTGCACTGTGCTAGGATATTGTAGAAGCCATTTACAGTGTCTGGTTAATATGCAGTTTCTACGTGGTGCCATAATAACCTGTGATAAAGCAGAACTGTGTGATGGTTTGCATTTTTATCATGTGGGTTTTGTTGTGTGTTTTAATTCTGTTATAAACCATGCCTGGCTGAGTTATTTTGAATACAGAAAATTATTAGCTTCATACTTCTGCTTTTTAGAAAAATAGAACGCAACCTGACAAAAAGGTTTCCTTTGCTCCTCAACACCATTTTAGGCGGAGAAAGAAGCTTGGTAGTCTTTGCTCCTCTGCCACAACAATTTTTAAAAGGATTTAAAAGATTGAAAAGTTCAGTACAGCTGAATGCTTATAGGATAATACCTGTTTCCCATGGATTTTCTCCAATCTGTGATTTATGGAGCTCGGTTAGCATTTGCTGGGATGAACTGCATAGCTCTAAATGTTTTGCAGTGCTGAACTGTGCATTGAAATAAGCTTACCAGGCATTCTGATAAATCCATGTCCATTTGAGACAAATGCTCAAATGCCTCTGCCCAGTATGTTCCAGTGACTTACAGCTATAAAATAAGTCTATCAACTGAGCATTTTCTTTTTTAAAAATATCATGAAAGGGTTTACAAATGGATAAAATATTTTCTTACGAGCTGTTCAGTATCTGTGTAAGTGCCTTATGCATGTTTAGTTTCACCTGAGTATAAGTTTGGTTCTGCTTTCTTTAGCTGTGTATTGGCACGTACAATTTACAAGTAAATAGATGGTTCAAAGACATGCTGCTTAAACTTTAGAAATGCAGTGGTATTTATGTATAATCACGGCTAGTTAGAGAATAGCTACCTTTATTTTTTTGGCACTCATTTAGGTTCTGTAGGTCTGGAGTGACTAACAGCTGTAATTACTGGCCAGGGGTCCAAACACCCTCTCCATGACCCTGGAAGAACTGAGCTCTTGCCAGCAATTGGTCAGCATAGTTTGGTTTTATTTTTCTGTAAAATTTATCTCTTTATGAATTCATCTTATGTCTGTTTTTAATTAAAAGTACACAAAGGTGGTGATTATGGTTGCTGTTTGCTAATCCTTCCTGACTCCCCTGGGAATCTACAGCTCCTCCATTGTAAGCTGTGATGCAGTCTGAATAATTAGCGTATCTGCCAGATCGGCCAACGCCCTTGCAGAATATTCAAGAGGTTTCACTCTTGAGGTGGAGACTCCAGACAGACTGACTGCTTCCTGCATCGTGATTTCTCCTTTTATCACCCCCACTTTCCCAAAAGCAGGGGAAAGGGATAGGACAATTATAGAAACCTTAGGAGGAATTCTCTCCCTTTCTGATACCAACGTTCCATTATTCCCATGCAAAGTGTATGGGGTTTTTCCAGTCTCTAAGTTTCATTAGCTACATGTAAGAAGCACGGCTATGTGTCTTCCTGAATTAGTGTCTGGAGCTCATTTACCTGGTAAAGGGAATTAATCATTTTCAGAGGAGGGAAGAACATAAGAGGATGGACTCTTAACGCAGGCAAAATAGCAAAGCCATGATAAAACTCAGACAATAATCGATTTAGACTTGCTTTAAACTATTTTCATTGTATTTGATCTGCTCTGTGGGATGGGGTAAGAGTAGGCCATATCTGGAGTTGTAGGATTCTTTTTGCTTTTAAGAATGCAAATGTTTGTGTATGTGGAAGGCTTTGGTGTGGTGTGCTGGTTTTCATAGTATGACTCCATGGGATCATGGGTCTAACTGTAGATGGAGAAAAGGACGTATGTATGTGACTGCCTCATATGAAGTGAAAGCATCATCTCCTGGCTCTTATGTTTCTGTCATGCACCAACTTTCCAGTGCTTTAGAGATGTTATGGATCTGCTGTATATGCTCTGAGCAGATGGCCAGCCTGTGCCCAGATCAACTGCCTTGCATGCCTGACGTGTCTAGGATACGTTACGCTTGCTACGTGCTTGAATTGCATGTGTGTATATTGATGATTTGTCTTGGGTTTTTGGGTATCCAGAAGTCCCAGACAAGTGCTCAGCCCTGAGCCCTGTTACCAGGAAGAGGAGATGGAGGCAAAACTTCCTGCTTTGCCCTATTTACAATAGTAAATTTGTCTGGTTATTGCTGTACAAAATCCTATGGAAGTAGAGCACCCTTGGAGGTAGGAAGTACCAGGTAGATGGGAACAGTCTGTTTCTCAGTGGTGCCCAATGATAGAACAAGAGGTAATGGGCACAAACTTGAACATAGGAAGTTCCGTCTTAACATGATGAGGAACTTTGTTACTTTGAGAGTGGCAGAGCACTGGAACAGACTGCCCAGAGAGGTTGTGGAGTCTCCCACTCTGGAGACATCCAAAACCCACCTGGACACCGTCCTGTGCAACCTGCTGCAGATGACCCTGCTCTGGCAGGGGGCTTGGACTAGATGATCTCCAGAGGCCTCTTCCAACCCTGACCATTCTGTGATTCTGTGAATCAGCTAGACTGTGGGAGGAGCTTTTTTAGCATGAGCTTCACTGGTATCTGCAAAGATAGCTTCACAGATCTGTGGATCATTTACAGCTTTGGAAGAGCTCTGGCACTTTTAGTTTGGCAAGGGATGGCAACAAGATGACTACAAGCTAGAGCTCATGTGCTGAGATTCCCTTGATATAAAATAGAGGTTTTTTTCCTCCTGAAGTTATTTTGTGTTGTCAATAAATAGGTGATGTATAAACACCTGCTTATGAATGTGTAAAGTAATCACTGCTATCGATTCTTTTTCAGGGTATGAGCATTATAGAGCAGCTAGACCCTGTATCTTTTAGCAATTACTTGAAGAAATACCATAATACAATATGTGGAAGACATCCTATTGGAGTATTATTAAATGTAAGTAACTGATTTGTTGGAAAATGTAACTTTTAGCAAAATGCTTACATTTGTTTTAAACACAATATTGGTGGAGTATTCCTTAGTTCTAAAATGTCAAGTCTTGAATTAATTTATTTTTCCAAGTGTTGTCAATTTGGTCTGCAATTTCCATGTCTTGCATATAGACAAATGTAAGCTCTTACAAGGGCTGAGGGGTTTCCGTTCCCTAAAGGAGATGAGGTACCATGTTCCTTTTGAATTTCAATGAAATACAATCATTCACTTTCTCTTGGCCCTAAACGACCAACCAAATAATCCATCTCCCTGAAGAAGTGCACGCTTAACGTTTTGAATCAGTGCTTACAAAAATGTATATATTTCTTCTGTATTGCTATTAGCTAGCTATTGTGAGTGTCTCGTGATGTCTGGCAGCATTTTTGAGTTTTGCAAATATGATGAGAGATTGCCTCTAAGTATTAGTGCAATGCTCCATTAACACATAAATTAATGGCAACTAGAATTCAGATTAACCGGTACTTTCTAGTTACCGTATTCTGCTTTGGTGATGCAGTGCAGACGTAAACCTGGCTTAACTTAGGTGTCTAAATTGGGTCACAGCTGCTTTAGAGCACTGCTGGAGTGCTGCAGATTTGTCATATTGCTTGAGCGAATCTCCCTGTATTTTTACTGTAATTCAAATCTGAAACGGGAAGCATGTTAACCTTTTTAAAAGGAAAAACTTAATTCATTGGGAATGTAGTCTATATGGAGAACATGGAGGAGCCTTTTAAAGTGGAGTCTCTAAAAGTTTGTATGACCAATATCAAAATTGGGAATGCATATAGCAAAAGTCAGTGCTGTGACAACTCTGCAAAAATATCCAACTCTTAACCTCAGGTAATGATAAGTTTTGCAGTGAATCTGAGCTAAATTCTGTTCATTCACTTTTCCCAATTGTCACACTTGAATAAATTATCTTGGTACATTAATATGATCTAAAAAAGTGTCTGTTTTGAAAGGTTGTTTAGTATTGCTTTATAGAACTGCATGGTTGTATATAGTGCAGTGGGGGGGAGTGTCAGTGAATTAAAAAGCACAGAAATGGGTTGGGTCCACAGATTACTTGGGGGTGTTTTGTATTATTGTGAGAGATGGTACAAGAATCCCCGGGGGGAGGGGAGAGGAGAGGACTGAGATCTAGAAAATTTCATAATTTCAGTGATACCTTTTTTTAAACAGCTTTTTTGTCCCCCCTCTCTTTAGGCTATCAACGAGCTCCAGAAGAATGGAATGAATATGAGCTTTTCGTTTTTGAATTATGCTCAGTCAAGCCAGTGTCGAAACTGGCAAGACAGCTCAGTGAGTTACGCAGCTGGAGCACTTATGGTCCACTGAACCACTGAATGCTCAGGGATGGCACCTGCACACACTCTGTATACGGGGTCCCAGCCTAGCCCTTACAAAGATACAGTCCCTGGTCTTTGGGTATACTGAAACCTCAAACTAATAGAACTCTCTTCTTTTCTAGTAGGTGTAGTCCTTCCTTAGTTTCAACTCATTTTAAAATGCTTTCTTGTTTAGGACAACGGAAGGAAGGCTGGTATTGAAACATTTTGTGATTTGATTTTTTTTTTTTTTTTTAAAGATAATGGCTATGATGGCATGGTGGCAGACAGTCCTTACAAATACAACATGTAAAGCATTTACCATATCCTAAAATTGCACTCTCTGCAGACCTGTGCACATGTACTCAGCTTTCAGAATAGTTTTGCAAGTTGTAAACGGAAAAAGGGGTGGAAGCTTTTTAATAAAAGAAAAAAAAAAAGGAAAACAACGCCTTTATAAATGATCCTGTATTAGAATATAATAAAACTCCAGTATAGTCAGTTACTACCCGTGATGTACAACAGATATCTTCTATTTTAGTTGCTAATAAAGGGCTACACAAACCAAAATAGTCTGATCTAAACTTATTGCTTTGTGTTCTGTATGTGGCTGCTTGTTATTAACATCTTTTATCCTCAGTTCTTACGCTTGATAATTTAGCCATTCTGTAAAGTACTTTAGAATGTATTTTATATTCAGCATTTGTTATGACTACTTCATTTGCAGATTTTTTTATCTTAAACCTCCACTATGAGTTCAGCTGTGCAAAAGAATTTTAAAAAGCTTTTGTATATTGTAATCCTTTCTGGTTTACAATTATCTATAAAATAGTATCTTTTAGTATGTGATACAAATTTGTATCAGAAATACACTTTTAATGATTTTTATGCTCAGTTTGATTATTAAACTGAAAGAGATGCAGTATTTTTATTTGAAGTTACTTAAACAGTAGCTTGGAAATTATAATTCTTAGAGTATCTGTTGAGCATTCTTAGGCCACAGAAGCCATACAGTGCTAAGCTCAAGCAATTATTTGTCAAAGATTTAATTGAGAGGGGAAAGTAAGGCTTCTGGGGTTTGGTGGTTTTTGTTTTGTTTTTTTTTTTTTTTTTTGTTTTTTTTTTTTTTTTTTTTTTTTTTTTGTTTTTTTTTTATTTCTTATTCTTTATTCTTTGACTATGGCTAGAATTGTTTCCTGTTCTTTAAACATCATCACATCTTAGGAGTTCTTGAACTTCCTTCCAGCCAAAATAATGGTGTAATTATTTGAGTTGTCATTCCTGAAGACTTCCTTTCGTTCTAATAAGAAATGCAAAGTAGGATGGCAGTACTGGCTCATTATCTAAATGGAGATTTCATTCCCTGATACTTCATCTGCTGTCAAGCGACCTCCTGGTACATTCAGCTTTTCTGAGTGGCAGAGGGGAATTTCAGAACTCAATTTAGATTATCTTTGAAAGTTGTGGGAATTGCTGCATGCAAAGTCTTCACCTGAAAGCGTACCCGACATCTTGTTTATTCCTGTTAGAATACCCTTCTGCAAACAGACACTGCTTGCACCACTTCTATTTCCCTTATCACAGTTGGCCACCATTTTAATAACAGGTGAATGCTCCATTTACAAAATGAACTACTTTGCAGATGTTCAGAATCCATCCCAAATGCCAAACTCCTTTGCATGTCCGTTCTTTTAGTTGCCTTATTGCTCTGCCTTGTTCTTGAAAGGTCTCAGCAGCAGACAGGGAAAACGACTTTCGGATTACTTTTCACAGACCAGCAGAAAGGCTGTGTAGGTAAAACTGAATTGGTAGCCAGTCTTTATAAATGCTTGTCTGACTGTGCCTTATTAAAAAAAGTATTTTGATCATGAAGATTAAGTTTCTTTTTAATCTTTGGTGAATACAAGTTTAATTAGGACTCAGGTTTCTTTCCGTCTTATGCCAAATGCTTAAGGTCATTATTGAAACACATGGTTAATTGAAACAGTTAAGTATATACTTTCTCCCTAAGGTAAACATAGTAATTAGCTTCTGAATACAAATGCCTAAGTTGCATCTTAGTTCTGTAAGACAGTTTTAATAAAAACAAAACATAACTGGAAGAGCTTCAAGGAAATCGGTCAGCCATTTTGCTCAGCGCAATGTTATCAAATATCTTACAGTGAAAGCACTTCACATGTAAACTGTGTAATGTATTTCAAAATAAAGTTTCTAATTAAAATGGGAATTTCTGTGCCTACTAATAATAACCAGCAATGGCAGTTCAGAAGCCCACTCAGAGAGAAATTTAAAGCTTTGTGAAATCTGCTCTAACTTAGAAGGATTTGTTGTAAAACCCATGTTTGTTTGAAAGCAGAAAATACCTGAGTTCAAAGAACTCTACTTTTTTTTTTTTTTCCCCCCTCTTCTGGTGGGGTTGGAGAGAGTTGACTTCAGTGCTCAGTTTCCTTGTGTGTCAGTTTAACATGTGTCAGAAGGAAAAGCAAATTATCTCCTGAAAAGAGCTTCACTCACGACTATAGTTTCATTATTTTAGCTTTACCACACATTTTACTCTCACTTAAAATACACATTTGAATATGTCATTTTGGGACAAAGAGTGTCTGATTTAGACAATATTTAATATTCAGAGTCCTGTTCGCTTCTGTGGAGGTTTCTTCTCTGCCTAGGATGGCTGAGCTTTGACCACTCTTCTGGTGCAATAAATCCAGCCAGGGATGTGATTCTTGTTTTAAAATTTTGGCATTTTAGAAAAATGTCCAATGTGTGAAAATGCTGATTAAAATACTACTTTGTTTTTCTATTGTCATGTTGTTCACAAAAGAGCTTTATGGATTTTATTTTTTTTTTTTTTTTAAATACTGTCTTTAAAAAGTGCGTTTAAAGTACTGTCTACTGAATTCTTAACTGACATTTTTGACACTGAAGTGGAGCAGTAGGTCTTCCACTGCTTCGCGTTAAGCTTGGCAGAAGCAGGAGAACGCACAGGCGTGAGCAGCATCCCGCTGCTGGGCGACGGACATGTCCGTGGGCATTGGCAGCCATCTCTCGCCTCTAAGGGAGTCTGAGAATATGCATCCCTGCTCCTCACCAGGGAGCGAGTTAGGTGTAGCTACTTTAACTCCCGGCCTTTTTCAGTTCATAATGATTGTTTGGCTTTATTTAAAAAATCCTGACTTGAGTGGCGTTGTTATGATTTGAACTGAATGCTTAGTCCAGTGCAGTCTCCTTTCTTGGAGCCTTCAGAAATTCCAAGTTTGACCAGGCATTTTTATGCCTAGTTCTCACTGTTTTCCCATCAGGGGCTCATTGCTGTGTCGTGGGGGTTCTGGATATTGCTGCAGGCTTCACTCGGGAATTTCCAATTGACATTTCAAGCGCTGAAATGGGGGTGGGGGTGGGTGTTCTGTTTGACGCCTGTGCATGGAGTCTGCTGGTACCTTGGCATGTGATTTCAGTGGTTGGTATAGGGTTTTTCCATTTCACATTTGTCCTTTTCCCCTTATTCCCTCAGGAAAAATGCTCTCCTCTGCATCAAAGGAAGCTTTGCTTTCAAATGACATCAGTCACTGTGGTTTGCAGTTGTTATTTCCTCGGGCTGAGTTCAGTGTGCTAACTAGCATCTGATCCACTCTCAAAAATTGCCCAAACTATTATGTTTGCGGAGAAATATTTGAAGTCCCTTGTGTAGGTGACCTTTTGCCTTCTGTGAGAAACTTTCTGAAATTAACCTTTGAAGCCAGCCTATGAAAAGATCTTAAGTGTGAAGAAAAAGTGGATTTCGGGATCCAGTTCAGTGCACCCCGAACATGTGAGATGTTTTGGTTCGGGGCCCACAGCGCAGCCAGATGGCCCTTTCAATAGATGGTTGCAAAACATGATTTGGAATTGGTCTGTAGGGATGAACCGACTTTATTCTTTCAGTCATGCAAAATCTATTGTCTCTATCCTAATTGTCTCTAGAGCTTTTTTTATTATTATTATTATTACTGCTTTTTGTTTTTCTTATTTGATTTTTGTCTAATTCTGAAAACAATTTGTCCATGCATACTGCAGACAACTTCCAGATGCCTGGTGTCATTTGGGGGTTATCTTATTCCAGCATTAGCTGAAAACTCAGCATTGGCTTCTTCCTGTCGTGTCTGGTGCCTCTTCAGTATGCACGGTCCCTAAGGCCGGGGTCTGAGACATCTCCCCCATTGCTCATACCCCATGAACGAAAACGCCGTGGTAGTGAGATCTCTAAATTAGGAAAGAGAGGATGTCAGTTCATTTGCTTGTGTTTTTTGGGTTTGGTTGGGGGGATGTTGGTAGAGACTTGGCTCTTTTTGGAAAGGGCAGAGAAATGAGGAGAATGGGCATAGATGGGGAATAAAAAGGTGGCTTTTCCAATTTAATGTCAGCAACTGTTCTGCTACCCTGTTTGGGAGCTGACGTGCTGCAAAATACCGCCCGGTGCAGCTGTGGGCTGGATGCAGTGGTGGGCAGCCCGTTACTGCTACTTCAAAGAGAGAAGTGTTGGAGGTATTTTTTCAAGTGTAGCTCAACTTGTTGAAGCTCAAGGGTGAGAATCCTGGTCTGATACCTTTAAGTTACAGGTAGTGACAGGTGGACCCCCACGCCCTCCAGGTTTTTAAGGCAATGTGTTTGGGTTTCGGCAGATTTAAGAGAAGCAAATAATTATCTCAGCCCCCTGATCTCCATTGACATTAGTGTAAATATGTATTCCCTAGAAATGGTTCTATATACCTTTTTCAAACCTTGTGAAACCAAAGTTAGTCAATTACCATTTTCAAACAAAAATATATCCTAATTCAAGTAGTTGTATTTAAATCCCATTAAAGAATTATCCAGGGCCTCAAAACTGCTGTGAGTGAAGCTGGTAATGAAACTTTAGACTTCAGTGATATAATATCTGCTCTCTGTATGACAAAGACCTAAATAAGAAGAGGAATAACGCATTGCGTTAAGCACTAAACTAGGAACTCTCTGAACCTAAACTTCTCAGATTTCTTTTTTTCCCTCTAGTGAATTTTAAAATGGTGAGAAATGACTTTCCTGAGCCTGTGACTGCAGCTTTACACGGGTGGAAACAGGACTGCTCTTGGGTGAAGTCCCTTCTGTGGTAAAAGCCGTTTATTATATTTTTGCTGCTGAACTCTTGCAGTACAAAGTGGAGTATGAGCATCTTAGGGCCTGAGCCGCGGAGGTTTGACTGAGCTGCTGGGCTGTGTGGGCAGGTAGGGACAGGCGTCCCCTGGGATGTGTCGGCTGATGCTTACATACTTAAATGACTTCCCCTTTGTCTCCAGGAATTGTTATAAAGATTTGAAGAGTGAGCCTGTAAGCTCAGCTGTGATGAATCGGTGTTGAGCTTGTACATATATATTTATTGAAAAAAATAAAAATAAAAATCTCTTTTCCTTTGTGATCACAGTCTAATGAGCTGGCGTTACAAATAAGCTGTCAGTAAGATGTCTGCTGTCAATGGCTGGTCTGGAAATGCTGACTGGAGGCACAACTATTTTCAGGGAGAAATCACACTTTCTGCATTGTGAGAAATGGTTTTCTGTTTGCAGGGCTGAAATGTAACCAAACGCTGCTTTCAAGCCCTTCCGAAATAAACTGACTTGGTTATTGTATATAATCATTGAGCTTTGGTGCATGCTCAGCGTTTCGTCCATCGAGGTTAACCCATCGAGGTTAGCTGGGCTGCGGGGCAACGGGATGCATCCCTGACCTCTGCCCCCTCTGTTTCTGAGCCATCTCCAAAGCACTTGGGGTTGTGTGGGAAAAGAATTCCAGTAAAGTGGATAGCGGATACACTGTGGCAGGTGTAAACCTGTACTTTATGGAAGCTACAAAAGTGTTCTCATTTTCACTTAAATAAACCAAACCCCAAGAAA